>CM076679.1:109877106-110209606 GCA_038501925.1 Xenopus petersii | reverse complement strand
TATAGTGTATACAGGTTATTAATAATAATAAAAAAAGTGCACAAATCCATACATAGGAGTGTCAGTCATGTGTCAGTGAATAAATATAATGCAGACAGAGATCACAGAAGATGGATGTTAAAGCACAGGGAATGGGTTAAAGGGCTGTTCTGGCTTCAAAGCAGGTCAAATTCCAAAAGGAGAGAAACAGGCTGAGATGAGGGGGAGAGGTTGAAAGCATTTTTTGGAATAGACGGGGATGTTGTCTTGTCTGTGATCCCATAAAGTACAGAGGGAGATTAAATCATGATTGTCATAGCTCCAAGGGCTATAAAGCATATTCTCATACCAACAATCCAACAGTGCCAGGCTGTGTTCAGTAAAGGGGTATAAGGGGGGAAATATGTTAAGCATAGCAATGTTTGGCAGAACTACGGTGACATAATCTTTCATAATCTATTAGTGACACCCAGATGGACAGATGGAAAGATGGTGTAATACTGCAGCTATTCACTCTCTGTGTCTCCCTATGGTGACCGAGATTAGATTTGTCTTTAGCATTTTTCTGTTATTTTGCATGGATCTCCCTTTAGGAAAGAACTGACCAGCATCCTGTCCCGTGACTCATTTCTCATTTTAACTTTGCCTTGTACAGAGCAGAACGGAGCGGTCCCTGGGTCAGGGAGGCTAGAATGACAAACCATTCCAAGGGATGTCAAGATGCTCCATCATGTACTTACTCAAAGACAGTTGACACTGGGCTTTGAAGTTCATTCTGGCCTCTGCCTGTTCTGCTGTAATTATAGAGCTTAGACTAGGAGCCACTAATTAGGAACCGGAGAGGAGAGTACAGTCATTGACTTCTTGAGGGGTTAGAGGCCATGGATGTTTATGCAAGAATAGACTAACCTTCTGACTGTAATACATATCCCCCAATCAGTACAATGCAGTTTAATACTATAGTATCCTGACACACTTGACTCCCCATTAGAGAAAATCTGCTTACTCACAGATCAGTTCACTAGGATTATGTATAAATGTGGCACTAGCATGAACAAACAGATTTTTGTGGTATGAATCATAATCAAAAAAGTCCATATAATTCTATTGTTGGCAAGGAGTTTGTATGCTCTCAATATGTTTGCATGGATTTTCTGCTGGAACATAAATCCCACACATACATAAAACATTCAGGTAGGTTAAGTGGATCCTACTAAGAATATTGACCATTGAGTGCATGTGAATGTGATAGGGACTTTAGCTCCACCTTAGCTCCACTGGGGCAGTGATTGAGGGACAATATCTATAAAGAGTTGCAGAATTTGCCAGCACTCCATAAAATAAAGAATAAACTAATGATGCATGGTCTCATGTACTTGATAGATTTCTTCTGGGTTTCCTAACCTTTCTCTATTGTGTCCCAGATTAAGTAAATTAACTGAAGCAAGAATGGGTCATTATTCGATACTGTAGAAAGAAACACCACTGTTTTATGAGGGATCATGGAGATGATTGTGGTTGCACAATTTAAAAAGCTTGGGGTACTGAATCACAGGTGAAAAGAATATATAGTATAGTGCAAGAATATAATTGTTTTGGCGCTTCTTTGACCAAAACATGGACATCTGTGTATTTGTGGAGAACATACCCAAAATACAGTGATTTTCCAGAGGACTGTCTTGGGTTATCGATCCAAATACATGCACCGGGCTGCACTTCACCACTGTAAGAGGATTATTTTAGTAAATTACTGTAGTAATGCTTTACAAAGAAGTTTAAAGGCCAGGGTGGTGGTAAGTGTCTTATAATAAGTGGGTGTGCACCGAGGAGGAGACACTTAAGACTTTACATGAAACAGATCCCCCTACAATTATACTCCTTCAGTATCTTCACTTTGCTAATTGGCATCACTAATGCAAACTCTGTCAGGTCTGCTCTGTACCAGGATACACTTACTATGTGACCCCTTCCAGATCTGATAACCCAAGGAATTTAATCTATACATAGCTGCAGTGCCAGCACACAAACACACCCTGGATAATAGAAAGTAGCATTTACTATATCCACTGAATAGATACCAAGGGGAAACTAGTGAACCATGGAATGGGCCCACTCTTTGTCAACCCAAATTATACTCCTTATAGAACCCAGAACCAGACTCTTTATCTACCCATATCCCTTAACCCCTGAATGTGTAATCATGCACTGCACCCTTTATAGTGGATGCTTGGCAAACATCTAATGGGAAAGATGAAATTAATTGTATTCATTGGGACCCTTGTAGGTGATCTTGCAAAATAGCCAAAGCAGACCATTTAGTCTGCTAAATGGGGAAAGTATGTTTCCATGTTAGCTTATGACCCAATGCCCAACACGACTGATGTGTTTGAGTATCTGCCCCTGCACAGTAACTCAAAAGCCACTGCAGGAAAACGAAGACCACTAAGGCTTCTAAACTGTCATCCCCAAAGGGTTCTATGGATCATCATTTCATCATCATTATCCTTTCAAACCAAGGCCTCTATTCCCTGGCCCTTAAGGACCCTGCACAACAGGGCTTTCTCTCCTCAAGGTATTTGCAATGGAGTAAAACAGTGTTGGTCTCACAGTGTAACCACAATGTAACTACAATGTGACTGCTAATTTTTGTGATTATATATAATCTTGTCCTGGGTTTGGCCTTCAGATTTGACTTATTAAAGATAATGCTTTGGTTCCAACCTTGGGTGTTTCAGCTGTAAAGCAGACTAAGAGGTTTTCCTCAGTAGGCACACTATTAGGGGTGGCAAAGAGCTAAACACAGGGTGAGCTCGTTTTGAACATGAAGTACGGGGATCTGGGCAGCCAATAATTGGGGGAAGAAGGCGTAGATATGACTTATTACCAGATATAGTTTGTGGATGGGGTCATCAGTCTAGCTGCACAAGAAACTAGCAATGAAAACATTTCTAAGACACAACACTTTAAATGCTTAGAGTCCAATATATCTCCTCTAATTTCTCTAGTGTTGTTGTGTTCTCTAAATGTATGTCTATGTAGTTACACGGAAGTCTGATTTCCACACAGTTATCGGAACATGATACCCATAGATACCGTTACCATTTAAATCAGATCATTATGAGTCATGTCCTTATTGGAAGGGATGTGACTACGAGGCCCCCGTTTTAAGTGTGACAAATCTGACAGCTGCTAGTGTGCATGAAACCAAAGGCATGATACAAAAAACAATACACACCATTACAAGACTCAAGTTCAAGGGGTCACTGAGTGAAATAAATTGTGGGAGCAGCTTATCCAGAATAAAGAAGGAATTTATGAATTTATTATAATAATAGAAGATATTTGCAACAGAGCTTGGAGAAGACCTCATCAAAACTAAAGGGGCAGAATGGTTAGACTAATGGATTATTTTCTGGGGCAACCCAAGCCAAACAAAAATGAGTGTTCAAGTGATGTACACATGGTATACAGCTGGCTTACACTTGCCCTTCATACACAAAGGAAAGCAAATAATGCCAATCAAAATCATACTCAAACATGCCTGGACTCCCAGCCAAAGCCTTCTTGTTATAAAGGATGCCTATAACGATGATGATAGTGTTTCATTTTGCAGTGTCTAATTGTCGTATATTGATTTCAAATCAAAAAAATAAAAATAAAAATATAATATTTGGGGATTTTGTGAATTACCTATGAATTTTGTAGTTTTTACTTGCTGGTTAAAACAAATTTACTCCCATATCTCAGATGTATTGGGTGAAACAATAATCACCGGTCAGGTGTAGTCATTCTTCTACTTTTCTCAATAGGGAGAGTGCTAATAATGTGCAAGCCTATGAAATGCATTGTATACATTTCCCTGAATGTCATTAACGACAAACATTGTCCCAGTACAGTTCAAACACATTTCAAATCAAATAAATACCATGGAGATGCTGAATTCATCCCTCTCCTGTGAAATGCTGGATGAGGATTCTGGGATTTGTAGTTGTAGCTGTACGTCTTGCTTTGATACAAGTGGCATGGGCAGTGCAAGATCTCTTGAAAGTGTATGAAATACACAGCGCAGGTGTGACTTGGAAGCACTGCACACATTTTTCCCTTTAGCAACACAAGTAGAGCATGGGAAGTGGCAATGCCCCTTAACACACTCATCCGCTAACCAAAGCCAACAGTGTGCATCAGAGACCACACACACACAGTGAGAGTGTTTCCTTAACCTCTCTTGGGGGTCACACTCACACAAGGCTCATTCATGGAAGTTGAAGCCTGTTATAGATCACACTCCTTACCACATCGGCTCTGGAGAGTCTTAACAAAAGTCACTTCAGTGCCAGAGAGACAAAGAATGGAGCTGCACATAAAAATACCCCTCTTCTCGTGTTTTTCTTTAGCGGAACAAAGCAAAGTTCTTTCAAATAAACTGCCCCGCACTGAATGAAGAGGCCTACGGGCTGATTTACTATCAAGAAATTAAGAGCTAGGCACCAAACGGGCACAGATTTGTCCTAGCTAAAGTGCTTGCACTAGACAGTTGTGTCTATTTTTGTGCACAAACTATGAGATTCAGCATGCAGCACACTTTATATGCAAGGGAGCCTAACACCTGACTTGACCAAGTAGAGAAAAGGCATCACTTGCATGTTGTGCCTATAGGCACAGCCCCACTTAAATAATGCCATTGAGGGTTTCCAACAACAGTTACAAAATAAGTGTCTTTCTCCTTAGGGTATTAGCGACTTGAGCTGCACATGCCCAGATTCAACCAATGAACAACATTCAACCAAAGCATGTATGAGCTTGTCCTGGGTTTGGCCTTCAAATGTCACTTATTGTAAATAATGCTTTGGTTGTAACCTTCGGTGCTTCAGCTGTAAAGCAGTCTAAGCAGTTTTTCCCTTAGTAGGCACTCTAATAGGAGTGGCAAAGCGCTAAACACAGGGTGAGATGGTGTTAAGCATGAAGCAGGGGGATCTGGGCAGCTAAGAATTAAGTGATGAAGGATATGACTTATTACCAGATATAGTTCTTGGGAGGGGTCATCAGTCTAGCTGCACAAGTAATCTGACAGATTTCGAAGACACACCATTACAAAACGCTTAGGGTCTCTATATCATTCCTCTAATTTCTGCAAATTTGGACAGAGTTGGGTTTCTGAGATGGAAATGGAAGAACGTAACTGTCCTGCACAGAGCATTCATTTCAACTCAACTCAACACCTGTGAGATGATATGAGAATGCCAAGTGCTAGCCAGGCTTGATCCCCAACCTCAGTGAATAACTCTCTAATGCTTTTGAAGCTGAAAGGAAGCAAATCCCAACAACATTTCAATATCAAGCAGAAACCCATACTAGCAAGCACAGGTGGTTATAAGCAAAGGGCTGACCAACTTCATAATAAAACCCGGGGAATAAGATGCCGGACAGGCAGATGTCCTGATACCTTTGGCAAAATAGTGTGGTACATTTATAGCATTTCCACTTGCCATGTACGTCAAAGGGGAAAAACACCACAATTTTACAAGGTATTAAATTTGATGCCAAATCTCACGCTTTCTTTGGCATCAAATTAAGCAGTAAATGAAAACAAAGGTAAACAAAAAAAATACAAGTTATGCCATTATAAGAAAACTTAGATCATTTATATAATAACAGGGTGAATGAAAAGAAGGAATAACTATGACTTGGTACTTGGCCATTGCCCTGCCATCATCTGTTTGCCATTGTTCTCCATCACTCTTTTTTATTTTTTATAAAGTATAAAGTCTTCCTAAATGAATAAGTACTTGCAGTTACAAGGACTAAGCTTCTGAAAGTAAATTGCAGAGTTAGCAATGGCAGTCATCATACGGGAAATTGAAAAGGGAAACACCCAATGAAAACTCCCGTTGGGAGACCCAAAGTAGGCACTTGGAAGAACTGCGACTTTAAAACTTTCCCTTTTGAAAGAAAGAAAAGGGGAAAAGAACAATTGTTGTCGTAGTTCATTAAAAAGTTAAGCCTATGAATTGAATCACACGCCTGTCTTGCAGCATGTAAGATTATATAGAATACCTGGGCATTTTTCACTAGGGATAAACAGCAGTGCTGTATAAACAGTAGCTGTGTGAAAAAGTCAAGAAGCAGGTAATAGTGACCAGGTACAGTTTGAGAGGGTCACTGCAGGGATAAGGTTACCACCTTCTCTGGAAAGACAATACTGACCACCTGCATGAATTATTTGCTGGGAAGGTACCACCCTTGAGCTAAGAGTTCTACTGCTACTACAGCAAAATGTAGGGGGTGAAGGGACCTTTAACTGATGACCTCACAAGTGAGGAAACTGCCAGTGTAAAAATGGAAATGAAGAGTAAATGGAGTGATTCATAAGATATTTTAATATGGAGCAGAAGGAAGCAAGGCGTACAAAGTGCTAGAAATCCATCACAAGGGTGTCACTGGAGCCAAGAATAACATGGGGACATCTCAAAAGCAATGAGTCTTGGCCTGGCAGGCAGGGTTCCATCACATGGGTGGAGAGCAATCTGAGGTTTATCTAAAGAGCCTTTTAACTGCTTCTTTCCAGAGTGAGCTTTGGGGAAAAAAGTTAGATAACTTCCTCCTAGGAAATAGGAATATTATCAGAGATATTAAAATAGACCTGTATGAAGTGACTAATAAACATGCACCTGATCTTTTTAATACTTCGAAATCCTTAGAAGCCTTTGCTGCACATTGAACACTCCACCAGAAGGAATATGAGGTATTTTGTTTGCTCTTTTCTACAAAAGAAGAGGTGATAAAAAGTACTTGTTAAGGAAAGAATTTCAGCAGCTGCTTTGATAGTGTCCCATATCAATGAGAAGACATTTGCCATGCACTTGAACGGAGAGGCTGAATAAAAGGAATGTGCACTAGACTTTACTGCTTTGTGCTCCGCTTCAAACGTCAGCATCGTGTGCCTGCAATATGTACGCTATGAATTATTTATTTTCATAATACCAGTGGAAACCACTTTTCCCAGCCAAAAACTGTGTGAAGAAAAATTGACTTTGGGGTTGGAGGAAGGAATTTTAAACACATATTTTCATAATTAGCCACAATTATTTCAAGGGCCGTACCCTGAAGTCCCAAAAGACTTGTGTGAGGACTGTAATATAAACTGAAGATCGAAAAAAGACCAAATAGCCGATTCAAGTCTAAGGTTCTCAAAGGATATACAGGTTTGGGACCTGTTATCAAGAATGCTCTGGACCTGGGGTTTTCTGGATAACCGATCTTTCTGTAATTGGGATCTGCATACCTTAAGCCTACTAGAAACTCAAGTAAACATTAAATAAACCCAATAGGCTGGTTTTGCTTCCAATAAGGATTTATTATACAGATATGGGATCCGTTATCCTGAAACCCATTATCCAGAAAGCTCCAAATTACAGAATGTCTGTCTCCCATAGACTCCATTATAATGAAATAATCCAATTTTTTTTTTAAATGATTTCCTTTTTCTCTGTAATAATAAAACAGTACCTTGTACTTGATCCAAACTAAGATATAATTAATCCTTATTGGAAGCAAAACCAGCTTATTGTGTTTATTTAATGTTTACATGATTTTCTAGTAGACTTAAAGTACAAAGATCCAAATTACAGATCCAAAAATCCATTATCTGGAAAACTCCTTTCCTGAGCTTTTCACAGGTCCCATACCTGTTACTTAGTTTGGATCAAGTACAATGTACTGTTTTATCATTAGAAAGGAAAAGGAAATCCACTATCTCTCCCTACTATACCTGCTATACCACAGCCACACTCCCTTCCCAGAGACTATTATCCCACTGTTACTATAGGCACCATCTCTCCCTACTATACCTGCTATCCACAGTCACACTCCCTTCCCAGAGACTATTATCCCACTGTTGCTATAGGCACCATCTCTCCTACTATACCTGCTATACCACAGCCACACTCCCTTCCCAGAGACTATTATCCCACTGTTGCTATAGGCACCATCTCTCCTACTATACCTGCTATACCACAGCCACACTCCCTTCCCAGAGACTATTATCCCACTGTTACTATAGGCACCATCTCTCCCTACTATACCTGCTATCCCACAGCCACACTCCCTTCCCAGAGACTATTATCCCACTGTTACTATAGGCACCATCTCTCCCTACTATACCTGCTATCCCACAGTCACACTCCCTTCCCAGAGACTATTATCCCACTGTTACTATAGGCACCATCTCTCCCTACTATACGTGCTATCCCACAGTCACAGTCCCTTCCTAGAGACTATTATCCCACTGCTACTATAGGCACCATCTCTCCCTACTATACCTGCTATCCACAGTTACAATCCCTTTCTTTACTCTATTATTGTATATACTGTAATCCCTTTGTATTATTCGGCACAAGGCACGCTCATGTCTCCTTTTGAACATAGTTTAGGGGTGAAACCATACATCTATGCACCATTTATAAGATGCCAATTTTTTGTTGCTACAGACACCCCTTAATATACCCTAATATATCTGCTCCAAGTACAGTCTCTGTTTTAGATATTATTATAGCACTGACAAAGGCGGCAGCACCAAGCGGGGTACCAGGGGTGGCAAAAAAGCCGCTCCTGGTACAATTAGGGGCCAAATTTCCATTTCTCTAGTGCAATTGTGCTCTCTGCACTACCAATGCAGCCACCTCAGGCAGCTCCTGCATCAGAATTGGAGCGGACCCCTGTATAAGCATTAGTCAGTCCTTCAATTTATTGGGATAGACGGGTACATGATAGAAACGAGGCAACATAATAATGCTATGAAATTCCCAATGCACAATATCACTATGTGATATAATCATAATTACATACTGTAGTTAGTGGACCATATGTAGGCCTCAATGCATACATTAAAATACTGGATGGAAACATTGCCATACATAGAAAATGGAATGTGCGGATGTTGCTCTGTACATGTAATGATCTATTCTATTGCACAAGGGACGAGAAAATTCAAAATTAGAATGTCAGTAGCTAAAGTAGGAAGGAAGCAGGAACCATAATTCAGTCAAATGATCCCAACTGAAGGTCAGGAGTGAAAATATGTCCAAAACATCCCGTCCTATTAAAATGTCCAGGAAATCCCAGTAATAAATGAATACCTTTGCTCCAAAATTTGCCCCATTTTAAAGAAAAAACATCTTATCGTGTAAAGAAATTGTTCCTCCTTTGTCTTGTGGGATTCTGGGCCTGATTGTCAATATAGTGTATATCAAGAATGCGTTTCATTTATTGAAACATAAAAAGGCAATATTCTTTACACACAGGTGATTTCTTTTCGATCTATACTACTTTACACTGTATTTCACTGTTTGCAGTATTTATTTTTCAGGCAAAAGTTAAAATAGAAGGAAATCTAAGGCAGTGCTGAACTGCAAATAGCTTTTAAATAAAAAAGAAACAAAAGAATGACAATGTATATACCCCTTTCACCACAATTCTCCAAATTTCAGCTTATGTGAGCAAACGTTTGTTTTCAACATAGTTTAAAGCAAATCTTGCAAACAAAAGATTGAATTCAGCCAAATGCCAATCTGAATCCTTGATATGGTGCATCCCTATGAGAAATAAAGGTACATAAGGGGAGTGTACACAAGCCGTTTGCCTTTCTCTTCAGACCCCTACTATATACTTTCGTTATCTGGTAGCACTGGATAAACATGCTGAGCCCAGCACTTACAGAGTATCTAAATCAGAGACTAAAATCCATTGAACAAACACGCCACTGGTGTGAGAAGTGGCATTCCAGAGATAAATGGTCTAAGAGAGTTTTATCTGGGCACATTTTATAGAAGGACAGGTCAAAGGGTGCTAATCCTTTGCTTAATCCATGTAAGTGGGCAATAGAAGGAAAAGGTCACTGACCCTGGAGATCTTTTAGGAAGTCAGAACAATGTTCAGATAAACCACTCAGCTATGGTTTTGTTCCTTGCAGAGTTAAGGTGGCGATAGGAGCACAGATAATATTCTACTAAACTAATTTTCGTACAATATTCAGTGCGTGTATGGTAGGAGACGAGCCAACCAATATCGGTCGGCTTGTTGATCGGGATGGCTGGAAATTTTTGATTGGGCACCTTTGAAGGCACCCCAACATCGGCTATTGTTAGTGTTGAATTGTCAGATACTGGTAGAATTCTATTGTTTCTACCTGTATATCTGACAATTCAGCCCTACACGTGTGTATTGAAATGGACAATCTTTCCAGGAAAGATCATAATTGTAACGTCTATGACCACCTTAAGACTTCCATTCTCCGAATGATATACAAAATATGCGTTATTTGGCATTGGTTCTCCATCCTTGTCTTGTCTCTTCTCTTTCTAATCTGTCACACATGAGTTACACCTCTGTGAGTCACTTACTGGAAGAGGAAATCCTATGCTGGTCACTAGTCTGGGTGGTAGCATGGGAAACACGGAAACCTCCACACCCATATATCTCATCTATAGGAAGTGGCAGTTGACTATCTTCCATTGCCACATAATATTACTGTGTACAACTCTTGGCACCATATTGTTTTTCAGACGCTAGATTAGATATGCAGTAGCCAAGTACGTAAATGGTCTGATGAGATGACAGAATCTAAGTAAAGAAGGAACCAGAGATGTACGTCTTATCAACTGATTTGAGGGAACAGGGCAGTCCTGTAGCTAAAGATTGTGATGGACGCATAATATTACATATCAGGATGTGGTTTTCGCAAACCAAGCAAAAACACATTTTATAAAAGTTTCATTGTAACATTATTTTAATGTAATTACTCCCGATAATCTTCTTGATATGACATAATAATTATAAATCAGTCCAAGGATATCTGAACATAAGATTCTCATCCCACTTTGATTATAGTTACACCATCAGCTTAAGGAAACAATATACTGAGCATGGATGACTAGATTGGGCTTTCAAACTAATCAGCTCTGTTTTTAAAAATCTATGCATTTACAAAGCACTGCGTATCTTGACAGCGCTATATAAATAAATGATGATAAAATGATGATGATTCACAAGGAATTATTAGTAAAACCTGAGTTCAGGGAGTGTGCACTGATCATTCCCCCTTTTTAAGCATTTGTTTCAATTTACTATACTGTAATCAACCTTGGAGTTCTCCAACAACCCTCTTATATTTTAGGGCCTAGGTCTACAACAGTTTGGGAACTGATGCTGCTCCACTTTACTTTTTAAAAGCTTACAGTTTGAGTAAAGAAATTCCTTCTTTTTTTTAAAGAGGCAGCAGGTTGTTGTTGCCCCTTCCAGGCTTTAACCATTGCAGCAGGTGACCTTTGTATTTTGGCCGACACTGGAGAATGCTGCAGCATGACTATGAGATCCTTTTATGCCAATTACAATACACAAGCCACCTGCTGCAGGGGAAAAATCCAAGAAGGGGCTCCGAGCAGCAGAAAAGACGACACTTACCCCCCGTAAGTAATAAAAAGCACTGAGTTTGCCCAGGAGCAGTAACCAATGAGTTGTTTGCTTTTAAACAGATCACCAGTAAGTGCTACCTGCTAATTGCTTTCTATGGGTTACTGCACCTGGGCAAACAACATTTTTACATAACCCCATTAATACCAAAGACTTTTTATAGAATAAACTTTATTTTTTTAAAATAGGAAATACGTGTAAAAAATAACGAGGATAAGGTCCTTTAGTCTTGTAGTTTATGCTAATACATATTTAAAGCACACGTGTCGTTTTAATACACTTACACATATCAGTATTACTATGGGACTGAATCTATTAAGTCTGTCCGCTAGAAATTCCAGTTTTGGCACAGAGGTTAGCATTGCTTCCTCAGTTCATTGGAGTCCCGGGTTTAAGAAAAGCCTAAAGCAACATCTGCATTTAATTTTATGTAAACCCCATGTTTGTGTGGGTTCTGGTTTCCTACCAGTCCAAAAACATACTGGCAAGTTTCTTGGCTTGTCGTTTAGTAACCTAAGTGTCGGTTTGCTCTTTGGGATGTTTGGAAGGAAAATTAGTTGCAAGTTACACTGGTGAAGGGTCTCCAGTGATATATTCTTGGAAAATGCTGGTATGTTGGAACTATACAAACACACACACACACATACATACATACCTGTACATACTTATATATATATATATATATATATATATATATATATATATATATATATATATATACACACATACACATATATATACATATATACATATATATATATATATACACACATATATATACATACAAGTATGGGACCTGTTATTTGAATGCCCAGGACCTGAGGTTTTCCGGATAACGGATCTCTCTGTAATTTTGATCTTCATACTTTAGGTCTAATAGAACATTATGTAAACATTAAATAAACCCAATGGGGTGGTTTTGCTTCCAATAAGGATTAATTTGATCTTAGTTTGGATCAAGTACAAGGTACTCTTATTATTACAGAGAAAAGGGAAATTGTTTTTAAAAAAATGGATTATTTAGATAAAATAAGAGTCTATGGGAGACGGCCTCTCCATAATTTGGAGCTTTTTGAATAACGGATTTCAGGGTAACAGATCCCATACCTGTATTGTGAAAGATAACAATATAACTAACAATACTACAACTCTACCGGACTTGCAGCAAAATTTACAGTTCTTACAGTTCAGTCCGGGCTTCTTGTTTTTACTGGGCACCATAGAATGCTTGTGCCCTCTTCCAGTGTATGAATGGACTCTACTGAAGAGTTTTAAGGCAATTTTACAACATAAAGATATGTAAAGCTGGGTAGCCTGTTATTTCAGATAGGTGCTCCTTTCAGAAGGCATTGTGGTTAAAAGAATGATGGTGGGTCTCATTGCCCTGGTGGGACATTAAATACTGTAGGACAAAGGTTTAGACACCTTCCAGCATAAAGCACAACATGAGCTCTCTGTTTATTAGGAATTATAATATTGTTACCTACTGTGTGACATTGTTTTTTTTTAGGAAGAACACAATACAAGGCTGTCACCAATTACTTCATCTCAGAGATGTCCTATTTCCTTAAAATAACATGGTATGACATTTACAGTATATAATGTCCCGAATTTACCCCTGTCCTTGTCAAATTCTATGCTGGACTCCTTTTTAAAGGGCACTGTTGAATGTGCTTTGAGCAAAATATATCCGCACAGTAAGCAGAACCTTATTGTTCTGTTATAATTTCTCAGGGGCCTCCTTGGTATATGTAAGGATCTGTCAAAGCTAATATTGTTATATGACATTTCAGCTACTCCTCACAATGCCATGCTAAAATATGCGTCATGAAAATGCACCACAGTGGGGCTTCGGAAATTCTTACGTCCGTCATACATGAAAGCTGCATGTCCTGTACATGAAAGTCTAACCACATATACGTCTCCTACTTTTCAACAGCAGAGACAGATTGAACAGAGAATTTTAATGCCCTTTGCAATGACATTGATGTTTATACAGTTGGTACAGTTTGTTCTGCACCAAAACTTGAATAACGGAGTTAAGTTACTAATTAGTGCTTTTTTAAACCTACAATGGAGTGTTTTTCCCCCAGAATTCTGGATAATTGCAGGTACATACAACCTACGTTGTGTCTAAACTGTATGCAAGTTGTGGCACATGCTAATTCCCCAGATTTTGTATTGGAAGGGCAACACTTCCAGCACAAGCGGTTAGCGACTTTCACTTGCACCAAGTCAGTTGCGGTAAGGAACTAACACAACCTGCAAAGGAAACACTGGAATTACTTGCCTGGCTGGGGGTAACTCATGGGGGGTAACTCATCAAAGGAGGGTGAAGGGGTGCATTACCACCTCCAACAAGTTGCAGTGAAGCATGTATAGGTGTAAATATCTTTTATCTGAACAGCTCCAATACAAACTGAATTTTGCATCCAAACTTGGACTTGCTTTAATAAATGAACCATCGGATCTTTTTTAACCTTTGTGCATGCTGCACGATAATAACAACATAGCCACATACATTGTACACCTATAACCTCACATACACAATTTCAAAACAGTTCCTACTGAATAATTTAGGCTTTTAATATAGAGTCTACTAGACTAGACATGAGCAGCTGGAAGCTTGAATCCACATAACCTCACTGAGCCTGCACAGGCAGTAATGTTGCAATGATAAATGAGCCCCCTTATCTTTTGCACATAGCACTGTTTCGTGTTTGCACCAATTATCGCTGCCTGTGCATGATGTATAAGCATTTTGGTGCACAGGGTCAAGTTATAATGTTACATAATCTATACTATTTGCATCATTAGTCTTGTGCTGCCTTTCCAAGTTATCTTTCAAAAGCACAAAAAAAACACTGCACTAATTGCTGGAGATTTGATGTAACCCAAACCAGCAGCTAGTTTGTAATGCACCTTATTATCAAAGAAATGTCACTTTCACACTGACCCATAACTTCTTTGGGGTAAAAATTAAGTCTATTATAAGTTCCAACATGTGAAATGTGCATGCAAATACTGCCTGTGGATAATGTGCACCGTCCTCAGTCACAAACAGATTAACATACTCATGCTCCTTGAACGCGCACATTAACACATTCACGCTTCTTTGCACATAAAAACACAATCCCTCCTGGCAGGTAATTATCTTTTCAGGACAAACTCACATTTAATCAGCTCAGAGTGAGAAAGAGGGAGGGAATAGATAAAGAGTAAGGAAGAAGAGGAAGCAGGAGCGAGACAGTGGAGGAGACTACAGAGGGATGCAGTCTGATTAAAAAAAACAGAGGCAGTGAGGAGTAAATAAGATAGAGGATGAATAGAAGAGATAAAAAAGGTGCACAAAGTGAACAAAGGGTCTGCCAGTTATTGGGAATGCTGTGCAAGCTTTAGTTATTTCGCTTATGGCACTTAATGAGTCTTAGGAAGTGGAGTCATGGATCAGTTACCCTCAGCCTCTCACTGCCCCCTGTTTCAAGAGTGTGTAAGCAGGTGTCGGCGTGTGCTCAGCAGGAGCATCCTGGGGCAGCTCCCCTTCTGCATGTGTATCCATTTACACATGTGAGCATTTTGGGGCAGCTCCCTCTTCTGCATGTATGCTCATTTACACATGTAAACATATTGGGGCAGCTCCCCTTTTTGAATGGCCATGAAAAAGGCCAAATGTTTAGCAGCATGAGAGCCCACTGGCACCTGGGCCCACCGGGATTTTTCCTGGTATACCAGTGGGCCAGTGCGACACTGGCAACAGGTACACTTAGTACTCATGAACAACAACAAGAAAGTGCAGCAAGCTCTGAAAACTTTTTTTGAGCACAGGTCTGGACTGGGACTGTCAAAATAATCCTTGGCATTCCAAGTACAACAAGGTAGCCCCCCCACAAGCTGACTAAATAGTCACTGTCTATGGCATCTTGCAGCAGTCCCTCTGGCATTTGCCAGAAGTCACAGATTTCCAGTATGTGGCTTGAAATATTGGACCTATTATACAGAATGCTTTCTACCTGGGGTTTTCCAGATAATGGGTCTTTCCAAAATTTGATCTCCAAATATTAAGTTTGCTATAAATTATATAAACATTAATAAAACTCAATATAATTGTTTTGCACCCAATAAGGATTCATTATATCTTAGCTGGGATTAAATACAAGATACTGTTTTATTGAGAAAATGAAAATCCTTTTAAAAATATGAATTATTTGATTAAATTGAGTCTATGGGAGATGGCCTTCCCATGATTCGGAGCAATCTGGATAACAGGGTTTCCGGATAACAGATCCCATGCCTGTTTAGTATACACTGTATATAAGTGGGGCACGATTACAACTTTTGTGTACAGAGTAGGAACACATAAATAGAGGGTTTGACAATATGTATTCCAAAGTTAAACAGGGCTAGGACTGTGGGATTTGCACAAAAGGGTCACCAGAGCCAGGCACTGAGAATTTACCAGACATTGAAACTACAACTACAACTATTAGCGTTAACTTTTATAATCCAAACCCATCATATAATGAGCCAATATAGGTTCTTTGACAGAGGAAGAGTTAATGGTAGCTCTGGGTTTGGCATTAGTACAGGGTCTCGGCTCACTGAATCCTTTTTCCGGTGGGTTGTGGAGTCCTCATTCCAAAGTACTGACCTTGCACAGTGGGAGAATGGCCTGATCATACACAAGAACCCTATATAAACATCATAATTTATATCCCACAGTGCACAGCAAGCATTTGGAGACATGCAGCCAGGTAACCAATTAAAAGGACTCCAAAAAGCAAATATGATTTAGGTGGTATCCCCCCCCCGACGAGGGCCCTTGTGTGTACCTGGCACCCTGCAGCTGTGGTTACAGTACTATTTGCCTTTATCTGGTATATTTCAAATGACCTGCTTGCAAAAGGCAGTTTATATATGCTTGTTAATAATAGTAATAGTTTATATTGAATGTCTTTTCTGGTATGGCTTTACTGTGCCGTCAGTTGCACAACAGCAGCTCTTCTTTTGCCATAGTAATAGTTTTGAAAGCACCAGTATGTCTTGTAAAACACCACTTGGCAAGCCCATTGTCCAGCAGACTCTGCAGTAGGTCATTCTAGTGGATGAATTATGGCACTTAGCCCCCTCCTGGCTATAAAAGGTTTATATGCTAATATTATTACAAAGAGGATTACTTACTTCTCAATGCAAAAAGGCCAAGAGCCCAAAGCCTACCCTACCCCATGGAGTACCCTCATTTATTTAAATAGAGTAACATCCCACTTTTTCAAATCCCAGAAATGCCCTCAGTCCTTGGTTACAATGAGGGTGTCAATGTCTGACAGATGGGTGACACCCACTCACTTAACCCCTCCCCCAGCTCTAACCCCATCAAAGAGAGTAGAGTGAAGAGACACAATAGGGAGGGCAGTAAGCAACAGAGTGATGACTGACAGCTGTCACTCCCACCTCTCCCCCCTCACAGTAGCATTTTTAGGAGCTGGGGAGATTTATGGGATTTTGTAAAAGTGATGGATGAACTGATAAATCCAAACTGTGACCCATGACCAGTCTTGGGGCTAGATAAGAAGTAGAAATAAATCCCTATGCAATGTACATTGCAGTGGGTTAGTCTGTAAATCTATAAATCTCCTCATTTTAATATGCCGTACACCGGCATAGTCCATGCTAAACCCTGATAGAAGGCAACTTCAAGAACAATGTGATACCTTCTATATGTAGCTCATATGCAACTATATGCATCAGACTTTCTTTTCATATATAATATGCAGTAAAAAGCACCCCACCCTTTCAAGATCTGCTCTTTAATTGTCTTCCATAACAACAGAGGCAGTGGGGCCCAAGCTGTGGGCCCTAATCCTATTTGAAGTCAATGGTGGTTAGGATTGCGGTCACTGATCATGCTTGGGCATGTTGATTTTCTTGATTAAACCTGCTTATGTATTTTAAACTGTGACAGACATCTACTCTAAGCTCCACAATTATTACCGTCTATTTATTTACATTGCTTTGATATATTACAGAGTGCTTTAAATAGAATGATATTTAATCAGTCACATTAGAGCCAGCAGAGCCTACAGGCTAATTTCCCTTGCACAGACACACACACACATATTAGGGTCAGTTTCATCAGAAGCCAATTAACCTACTGGTATGTTTTTAAATTGTGGAAGGAAACCAAAGAACCAAGAGGAAACCAAGCAAACACAGGAAAAAAAATATACCGCAACAGTGCCGGTCAGAATTTAAACCCAAGACTTTATACTCTAAAAATCAAGTAGAGTTTCAGAAACAGAATAAGTCCAAAAAGAATTAGTCCAATTAAGACTGCTGCACCAGTCTGGAAATACAACAGGTATAAATAATTGATAAAGAGTATTAGTAAGGGTTTAGCTTGTGTCTTCTTGGATGCTCCCTAGAGCATCATTGAACATACATACTATGGATGCCAATGAGCATAAGGTGCGACAGAGCCCTGACTATGGCTGGCTGCCTATGAGTAAGTGCCCTAACAGGCATTAGGCCACTTTTTTTGTCCTAACAAATGACTTTATACTTAATAATACACTTTTGCTTTTTGAATTTTTTGGAAAACCCCGCCATACATCTTTATTCTTTAAAGCTGCCTTGTTCCCCAACTGTGCTGTTCCCTTCAGTCTTGGGTAAGTGCCTGGGCTGTCAGTGCTCCTGCACTGGGGACAATGGCAAATGAGCAAAGGCTAGAAAACCTGGTCCCAGCCCTAAAAAAACCTGTGGAAATGTACATGTGTTGCTGAGCTAAAACTCCCTATATGCCCCAAAAGAGATCCCTGATTTCCCTGAAAACAACTACCAGTAGAGAGAAGACATTTCTATGCAGGAGGTTATTATGCAAGACATACATGAACGGTTACCCTGAAAGCTCTTAGGGAAAATGCAAATCTGGTGAAGTGGGCTGAGAAGGTCTCCCTGGATCAGTAAGCAGTGCTGAGTATCCAGGGATTTAGAAGTAGGCTAGCACAAACATATGTTATTCAGCTAATCTGCCATAAATCTCATAGCATAATTGAGGGTCCTGCTGTGGGCAACAGAAATGGGCTAAGCAGGACTCTGAACCAAGCTGGGAAGCAAATATCATCAATCCCAACTAAATGGTTTTGGGAGTAATTTGATTCTGTGTTACAAATACAAAACGATTTAAGTAAGGGGTCACAATATTGAGCTTATTTCTTTCTTGACATAATAAATGAACCAATCCTCATGGAGCGTACAAGTGTATATTTCATCAGCTTTTGGTTATCTAGCTGGTGCAAGAGCTGACGCTTCTATTAAACCATAAGGATTATAAGACAAAACCCGTTCTGATGTGCTATGACATACAGTATAGACCTAAATGAATTCCTTCTTTTCTGTAAGTCTTAGACAAAGTCTTTGGCTGCACAAAGGGAGTGGCTTGTTTATTAACAATAAACCTTACTCATTACAGTAAGAGGAGTTGAGGGGAGAAAGGGTAAAAACAAAACCATGGCCAGTGCTTTATGATAGAAATTAATGTTTTTTCCAATTAAAATACCAGAATACCTTTGCACGGAAATTCCTGTTTATTGTGCTCATACTGAATAATTTTGTATATACAGTAGGTGAGTATTACCTCCATAGAGAAACAAATTAGGATCCACAGCCAGTCTGGAAGTGAAAAGGTTAAATAAATGTGATTTGGGGACCCTCTGAAACCAGTGAGCCAAGAAAACCCATTACATCGTGTTTGTGTCAATTAGCTTCTAATTATGGTCTTGTAATGCTCGAGAGATAATTAACATGTAAATGACATTACAGTGTTTATAGTCAATAAACTCTCACTGGGGCATCTCTTGGCACAGAGAATTACCTGAGCATGGCTAAACAGTAGCGTGTGCCAGATAGGAAGACATGCGAGAAATGAGATGAATAAAAAGAGAGCCACCCACATGGGGCTAAAATGTCATAATAAAGTGGCACAGCTTTGTTTCTATTCAGTACTGGGATGAAAGAGAGAGGTGCCTAACTAAAGAGGAACACTGAACTATACAAGTGATGTTATACTGGGAATCACGTACCCCCTAATATAAGATATAAGGATATTATAGATCACCAAGGACCATAAAATGATGCTTTTATACAGGTCATGGAACTGGGGTGACTTTAAATATACTCATATTTTACAACACGGGGTAAATTATTATAATACAGAAGTTTCCGTGAGTCATGTAACAAAAATGATATCACTATAACTCATGACATCACTAAGCACAGTTAATAGAGATATGCTTTACAGGATACTCGTGGCTCTTGTGTATTATATGGATATAAGTTATCAAGTCTGGCACCTGCAGATGGGTCAGAGAAAATGACATGAAAAAATAAATTCTAGACAACAGATGGAGTCTCTGACTCGACCCGCATGCCATCCGCCCTCCCTCCACCCACGCCCGGGTTCCTTTTATAGGCCCGCGCCGCCCTGCCCCACCGATGAAGTCACAAAAGGGGCGAGCAGGGGCAGCGTCTATAAAAGAAGAAGTCAGAAGAAGGTGACGGGCAGGGAGAGCAGGAGAAGAGCTCAACCTGCACCCTCTCGCCAACCGTGAAGAAGAGTGCGAGGTCGGCCCAAACCCACCCGACCCGTGGCTAAACCCACACATCACTAATCTGTAGCACATAATACCCCTCCTGCCTTAGATTAAAAGAGGAAAAACAAGCAGAGAATGGTCTATATTTTGGTGCTGAAACCTCACATTTAATACAGTAAGAAAATACTCACCATATGCAAAGTATAATGCCCTAGATTGTAAACTTATATGGAAAACATTACCTTTAGGAAAGACAGCTATATTCAGCATTCCCTTTTATGAGTTTCAGCATGCATGGCATTACCTCTAGGAATACAACATCCTATAGTATCACCTTGGATGGATTTCTCACTAGGCTACTGAATGATCCTACCTACAATCGACTAAATAAAGGGTCTGTGGCTTGACCTTACCAGAAATGAAATGAAACATTCCAGAGCAGTGGATGTGAACAGATCCACAGATATAAGGTGCACAGCTTTACATTCCATAGACCAGTGGGACCAGAAGGAATTTCAACCTGTGCCACTGTGTCTGGTCAGAAAGTTTTGTGCCTAAGGATAGATCCCAACTAGACCTGTTTCTGTACAGCACAGCCAAATATACATTTCCTTGTCTATCTCCTGTGTGTATATATAAAATAATAGCACTCTTTATTAGAAGGGGGCATTGTTCTCAATGGGAAGCACTGACCTAGCAGACTAGGACACCTGTGAACATGTGCACTTACTGGTGTGCAAGACAAAAAGGCTAATATAAGCTGTAAAACAATTGTTGATGATATGTTGAGATTTGCAGCAGTCATTCCCAATGGATCACAGCGATTTTTTCCCCCTGGCAAAACAGTTGCAATCCAAGAACAGCCTGTAGCGTTTGGTGCCCCACTCTTAGCATTTGCACTGTTTAACAACTGCCCCAACATGTATCCAAATAACCATAACTATAATAAAATGAAGCAGATCATGGCTGAGGTTTAGAGAAACAGGAGCCATCATGTGTACATGTGTGTTTACAATTTATCATCATGCAAGTCATAAGGAAAGGGAGCAGAGAAGGTGGGACAGGGGTGGCTGTGTTAAACATCATGGAGGGGTTTGAAATAGCCAAATGAGGGCTGGACTTTTGTGTGACTGCTTGTGGCTCTGGTCTGCCTCTGCCTCTTATCAACCTTCATTATAAACCCTCCTTGTGTACTGCAAGCTAAATAGTACAATCATTAAAGACAACGTTTTTCCTGCAGTGCTGTATACATTTGTGAATTTTCCAACATTGATATGCAAATATAAACTTCCAAAAATGGAAGAGGGGGTCTTGCTAAAACAACTTAAATAGTCAAACATTTTTACCCTTTATAATATATATATATATATATATATATATATATATATATATATATATATATATATATATATATATATATATATATATATATATATATATATATATATATATATATATATATATACACATACATATGCACACACACATACACACAAAGGAGAAATTAAGGAAAATAATTTGTAAATGATTTGTAAAGAATAATGATTAAGCCACATGTACATCAAGAATGTATAATTGAAATGATATTTTGTATACAGATATTCCTCCTTACATGAGTGCGAGGCAGCATGAAGAGCATAACTAAACAAGGGAGGGGGAGACTGCTTTATTTGCCTAATATCAGGTTAGGAAGGCTGGTGAGCCACAGGCAGCTCTTAGTGGGAGAGAGAAAGCCCAAGCTTGGCAGATAATTATAACTGCTTGTTCTGCGGCTGTCAGGGGACCCCCTGCACTCATTCATTATGAGTAAAGGAAACATTGAGGGAAGGAGGGAAAAACACATAGGGCAGAGGGGAAGAAAAGGGTTAAAAGGGAGTAATATTCTGGGCAAATTAGAGAGAGACTAGCGAGGGATTCAATAGGCAAAGGAGAGAAATTTGGGCTAAGATAAGAAAACGATTAAAGAGGAGACAGTTTCAGACCAGCCAGAGAATCTCATTCAAACATTCAGGAGTTGCAGGACAGTGAACTGGGTGAAATTGACATTGTCTAGGTAAGGGATGGCACATTGGTGAGACAAGGGCTTAAACTAATATTCCCTTTAATTGTATGAGATTCATTTGTAGAACTTAGAACTTATACATGAAACATGCAAGGGAAGTCTTACATGTAACATTTATAACTCAAGTAGTCCCTGGCATTTCACACACAAAGGATTAAACAGTCCCCATAGTGATCAGTGACTGTTTATGGCACCTTACAACAGCATTGCCAGTCTGTACTTGCCTCTAGGCATGTAATGACAACTGCACTATGGTAAATACAAATGGCATAGCGCACCGTATGCACGATCACAAGTAGACACAATGGCTATGTGTATGGCATCTACATTGGACCACACCAATGGTGTAAATACATCAACAGACCCTGTAGGAGAAGCCATCATCATCATAGCACCGTCCTTCTGCCTGCACCCATGAGCTCTCATCCATGAAGGGGTCAATGTAACAGTGTTCCTAACATTCATGAACCCCCAACATTTCTCTTTGCAGGGATGGACCAGAAAAGTGAACAACTAGAGAGACCCCACCCCCTCCCTCTGGCAGTCAGCAACTCCTAGCCCAAAGAACAATAGGTCTAATGGGCCTCCATTTAAAGAATTGCAGCCTTCTTTTTTTTGCAGGGAAGGACTAGAAAAGTCTAGTTATCCCACTGGACCTTAGCTAACTGGTATTGCAGAAGGCCTGACCTGGCACAGGGCATAAAGGAGAACAGAAACATTGAGGAGTAAAAAACCTTTGATGGTCATAGGGAAAAAAATGCACCCCTTCCTCTCCACAACATTGGTACTGCCCTTTTGCAAATCCCGCCTGCAGAAGTGTCATCCACACCATTTCATTAGTTACATTCCTCGACATGTCAAAAAGAGCAAACAAATTTCTCCACAGAAAGAGCAAATCAATGTCAAGGACTTATTAGTGACGTCATGACTGATTTTTTCAACAGGTGACTTGGTTTCTCTCAGACTTACCTCTGAAAGACAGCTGTACGCGTGGAGTGGGTGGTGCCAAGTCCCTGGAGAAGGCGGAGCATAAGGTCTGCAGGACACACAGCCACAGGATTGGTTCCCGAGCTAGCATGGCGGGAGCTCAGAAGGACACTCAGGGATCCTGTTATAAATAAAGAATTCTCATCAAGTATTTATCAGCTTTAAAGTCAAGGTTAGGCAAAAATAATGTTTTTTTTTACTGTGTATTACTCTATATAAACATGGGCCCAGGTCCAAAATATTCTTCCTTATTATCAGTAGTTAACTTGTTTTTCAATTGCCCCACCTCTGACTCTCATACATGACATGCATACATCATTTCATTTGAGTTGCTTCCTTCAGACTCCATAGTTTTCAATTTCTGTGTAAAAAAATGTATTTGTGTCTTGGCTTCTGTAAAAAAAATCTAGCTGCCTTACCTCTAATAGCTTTCTTCCCTATAAAATGGAATCAAGTATTCTTACTGGACAGATGGGACCCATATTTGCATCCGTGTGTGTTATGAACCCTAAGGCCTTTTCGCACACGTTTCTCTGGCCACTCAATACACCTCCAAACCCACCTACTTTTTACTTCAGTGTTTTGCTTCACAGGTAAACCACAAACACAATCTTTCTATTTCACTCAGTAAATTTTATGTGAGTAGTTTAGAAGTTATATAGGTCACATTAAGATCAATGCAGTGTCGGACTGGCCCACTAGGATGCCAGGAAAACTCCCGGGGGGCCCAGGTGTCAGTGGGCCCTCATGCTGCTAAACATTTGGACTATTTTGTGGTCATTCTTTATTTCTATGAGAAAAAAAGGCTTAATAGATGGAATAATAGATTATAGTATGTAAAGAAAAGAAACTAGGAGTATAGAGGTTGAGTGAGGAGAGGATGAAAATAGTACTGAGAGTGGACCCCTAGTTTGAAGTTTTTTGGTGGGCCCCTGGTCTAAGGTTATTGGTGGGTCCCTGGTGTCCCAGTCCAACACTGGATCAATCATTTCTGACAGTATGGTCCATGAGTCTTTATCCATGAGTCACTGAATGTTCCAACCCCCAATTCTGTGATATAAATCCATTTGTGTTTGAATTACTTTTTATCAGGCAAGCTGAATGGAAATTCATCAGCAGCTAAGTTGTCCTAGAATCCCAGTATTTTTTTTGAGTATATGGTGCCAAATGTCTTTATTATGCATGACTAGGGAAACTTTGACTTCGACACTTCGCCACCTTAAACCTGCCGAATTGCTATATTAGCCTATGGGGACCTCCTAGAAACTAAAGCCAGTATTTGGCTAAGTTTTTAGAAGTATTTTTTTGTAAAATCCTTTTCAATCGTTCGATCGATTTAACCGATCGAACGATTTTTACTTAGATCGAAAACGGCCGTCTATCGAAGTATCAAAATCGATGGTTGAATTTCGAAGTTTTTTTAACCATAACCATGGCAATTCTTATAGACTTTTCTCAGAGGCACCTTAAGTGTTTTGTCTGGGAATGTTCTATTTGGGAAAAGTTGCCAAAAAGACTAGAAATTTCCTATGTACGATTTCCCTAAATATTATCTTGTCATTCTTTAAAAAAAATGCTGTACAAATTTGTGTTGGATAAGATCATATATTTGCAAACATTAAAGAGATTGCACAAGCATTCAGAAAGGGATCAAACTGAACTACCTGTTTTGATTTCATTCTTTAAAAAAAAAAAAAAAAGCATTATATTTAAATATAAAGGGTGTGTGAGAAACAATGATCAACCAGGATTATATAGAGTTGGTTCAATCACTGAATAAAATACCAGGGTAAAGCTTTGCTTTATGTCTGCTATGTCTTTTAATTTTCTCTATGATCTACTGCCACTGCCTTCATAGGGGCAAATTTAGTAACTTGCGAAAATTCGCCAGCAACGGCTTCGCAACCATCGCAACACTTCACCAGGCGAAAATTCGCTCAGACAACTCTTAATTTACTAGGATGCAAAGTTTCACCCTGGGCGTCAGAGGCTGGCATATTTTTGCTAGTGTTACTTCCACAATACACGCAAATCAAACCAAAGAAGCGCTAGCGTTCAAATCTGCCTAGTGCAACTTCGTTTGAGGACTTCGCTCAGGCTACTTTGCAGAGGGCGGGAAATTTGAACTTGAATGGAGGTCTGTATGTTACATGTTGCAGCGAATACATTACATTTACTCTGATAACTACGCATGTCTAGGGAGTCTAAATAAAGCCAATACAGTTGGTTTAATGCCCTACACATTAGCACACTTTTAAATAATGTTCCCTATGTTAGAAAATGTATGGGGGAAACCAGGTACCCAAAAAAAAATGTTATGCCTTTTGCAGCCTATCACCCTGAAAAACGGAAAAGTCGCCAGCGTTTTTTTGAGAGTTTAGCACTCAAAAATGATGATGTAAGTAACTGAAGATTAAGGATGTTCTATGTACTCCATTGCACTTCGCCTGGTCTGAGCTGGCAAAGGCAAGTCCGGCGAAAGAGGTAACATTCAGTAAAATCCGCATTAGTGAATTTGCGGAATAACGTCCATTTGCCATAGCAAAGATTTGCCTGATGTTAGAGTGCGAATCCTTCGCTAGCGAATTGTCGCCGGTAATAAATCGGCAAAGTGGCCAAAAGTAGTAAAGCTGGCGAATTGTCACTTCGCCCTTTAGTAAATTTACCCCTTAGGGTTTCACAGATCCCAGTACTGCCTCCAAAGGCCTAACACTTCATTTACTTCTTCTTAGGGTCCCATTGTCCCAGTCTTTTTCATCAGTAATTTACTTATGTTTGTCGCCTTATCTCTAGGTGTTTTTAGTGTTTTCTGTCTGAATTTCTTACACTACATCCCTGCAACCCTATTTTTGTTACCATTCCCTCACCCTCGTTATGTTCAAAATGTTTATTTTATGTCTCATTAAGTTCTGGGTTTCATCTGCTAATGCCACCTTCCCAGTTTAACTGTCACTCTTGTATTACAGATTTGTTATGTTAATATATTTCTAGTATATTTGCTGTCTAGTTTGGTTTCTAACCCAATGTAATGTATGGACTGCTGCTAACATGTCCATGTCATTATTTATGTCACTTGTTCTTTACTTTATGTCACTTTACTCTTATATTGTTTATTTTCTCTACTAACTATTCTGTCCCTGCTTCTTTTATTTTTGTGCCACTATTCTTTCTATTTCTTGGCAAAAGTTCATTCACAATGACAATGTTTAAAGGGGGAATTCAGCTGGCTTGGTTCAGTATTCAAACTGTGGCTTTAAAATTCAACAGTGTAGGGATTTCTCCAAGTGTTTGCTATAATGATCTGTTGTTCCTCACACACTATAGTTGCAGTTAATAGACAGATCCCAGAGGGAAGAACTGCATGTAGCAGAGTCACAATTTTCGAGCACTTTCCCAATGTGTGATTTGGCTTCCTCAAGAACAGTCCACGTGGTTACTAAGAGTGACAGAAATCAGCCAAAACAAAAACAAACAAAGTCTGCCTCTCTCTCCAGCTCTTTCTAACCCTTCCACCCTCTGCTTCCCTTCCTCCTCTTATTTATAGAAGAGGCATTCCCTGGTGAGAAAATAAGAGGAATTATACTTCATATTTAAGATACTTAACTCATTATTACTGGGCACAAATAGATTACTTTGCAAAGCAAGTGTACCAATTAGAGACATGAACTTATGGCAGCCTTAAAGACACTGGGGCTCATTTATTAACGCAGCGCAGCGCATAAGTGGACGCAAAAGATTGTCTGCGACATCACGAGTGTGATCGCTAATATATTTGCGTGATATTGCGCATAACACAGAGCTTTTGCGATGGTTTTGTTTATGCGCATTGCGCAAAAGATTGGGCATTTATGTCGCAAACGATGCCGTGGTTGTTAGGGGCGTGGCTGTGGGCGTGGCTACAATGCGCTTGCACTGCGGCCGTCGCAGATTTGCGTCTGTATATGTGCAAAACTGCACCCGGTCAACAGCACCACAATTTTTACGACTGCCTCTTTGTGGCGTAATAGTAACGCTCTTCAAAATGCGCATTCCTGCCCAGCTGCGCTAGCAGAGCCACACTGCTAAACTGGGTTCTGGCAAATACAATGGTGCTGCTGTTGGTGGGGATGTTTGTTAACTCAAAGTTTACTCAAAGATGAACAACCCCTGTAAAGTGCATATTAACCACGCCTTCCACCCAACATGTTTATATTGACCAAGGTTCCTTTAAGGGTATCAGGTAGGCTAAACACCTTTGCAACCAAACAAATATTAGCACAGAAACAAATGCAGTTGCGTCTAAGTGAACGCAATATGCGCAATATGTGACGCAACTAATTAAAGCAGCGCATTCATACATGAGCACAACTAATCCTTACCTTTGCGGTATCTTCCTGTGCGCACAATTTATTATAAGCACTGCGACAGCTGATACGCAGTTTCACACAGTTTCACAAGTCGCACCTACATTAGCGCACAAAATCGCACTGTTAAGGTATCGTGCGCTACATTATTAAATACTCGCATGCGCTGGGCAAATGTCAGGCCACTGCGCTCTTTTTAGCACTGCGCTGCGTTAATAAATGAGCCCCACTAACACCAAAAAATGAAAGGCCTTTAAACTAATGAAAATATAATGTACTGTTGTGCTGCACTGGTAATACTGGTGTATTTGCTTCAGAAACGTAAATATATAGTGAATAAAGTACCCCCTCTTGTAAAATATAAGGATATTATAAGTTACCGAGGAGTTTCATGACCATATAAAAACACGAGGCCGAAGGTCATGGAACTCCGAGGTAACTTATAATATCCTCATATTTTACAACTGGGGGTACTTTATTAATTATAATACACAAATTTTAGTGAGTCATGTGACAGAAATTACATAACTACTCACCGTTTATAACTGATGACATCACTACTCACCGTTTATAAGGATATAATTTACAAGATATTCATGGCTTTTGTGTATTATAGTTTATATAAACAAGCTTCTGTGTAGCCATGGGGGCAGCCATTGAAAGCTGAAATAGGAGAAATGCACAGCATAACAAATAAACTCTGTAGTATACAATGAGATTCTTCAGAACTTATCTGTTATCTACTGTGTATCCTGTGCTTGAATGGCTGCCCCCATGGCTACACATCAGCTTGTTTATATTAACTTTAGTTGTGTTTCTGAAGCAAACACGCCAGTTTCCAGCGCAAGGCAACGCTACATTCTGTTGATATTCCTTTAAAAGCATTTCATTTTTTGTTCCTTTAAGTACATATCAAGTTCATCCTGATATCTTTACACAAAAACTGTCTAACATACACAAAATTAAAAATATTAACCTATTTTGCCAAACTAAATTTAGGGAAATGGTTGTTCTATATATATGTTAGGTCTACAAAACAAAGTGTGTTTAACTAAAGATGACAAGTATATATACAGTATATATAAAAAAATGAGTATAAGGTGAGAATGTGAGTGCAATAGGTTTGGAAAAGGAGCCTGAAATGTACATACAGGAAGATATTTGGAGGACAAACAGAATTGTGATATGCTCGAGGTGACAAGAAGTAGTCTAGGAGAGGCAAACAGAACCAGAAGACATTGTCTTCACAAAGCTGAATTATAAAGAATTTGGAAACAAAAGAGATTTAATAGACACAAACAAAAGAGCCAAATAACTATGAAGGAATAGGTGATGGGCACTAAGAGGAGTTTTGCTCTATTAATTTACTTTAAGAACACTTTCATGCCTAAGTAATGTGGTGGTGGTAACTGTGGAAGGGTTTTTGTCCTCTGTCCTGCTTGTAGCTATGCTGTTTTTTTTACCTCCTCTGACCCTTGTTCTGTCTATGATGCAGTACTTCCTATATCACACATGCTCATACAGTTAGTTACAAATGTGCTAGTGTTTCATGCTTTCTACTTATTGGTGAAATTTAGCCTCCAGTCATGCTGCCACAAATCATGGAAAACATGATCACTCGCTTTCTTTAACAAATATAGTGTTGATCTAGAAGAGACATTGGAAAACCGGGATTACATTGGATACTTTTGTTATTTGGACAACTTGCCAATGTGATTAAAATAATTAGGAAAGCTATTCCTTTGCCTCCAGCTTAAGGTATATATATAATAAGATGCCTATGATAAAAGGAGTCATTCCCGAAACGTGTTAGGTATACTGTAGTTGTCTTACAGCCTGTTGTAGTCCGGAGTGCCTCCTGTTTTTTGCCTGAATGATATAGGACTACAGTTGGGAAGGCTGGGCACTCGGTGAATCTGTGGTTGCATAGACAAGAGCTGTACAGGGAGCATGAAAGGAGAGTAGGTCTGGAGCGGTCATTTCCACTAAAGGTGTATATACATAGGCTTCATTTATTTGTTAAGGCCAAAAAAAAATACTTGTATCTGGTTTTATGTGAGTGGGAGATGCTTCACCTTTCCAATTCTGTATTCTCTGGTGCCCCATTCACCTGCTGAAATGAGGAATCAGCGGATGATATTGTAACTTAAAAACAACAATTTACACCCTATTGTATTACAGGTTCTTTTAAATCTGGCTAAATAGTGGCTTTGCGTTTTCAAAAAATAGAAGTATATTTTGGCTTGCAAGATTCCCCAAATTAGGGTTCAGATTTGGTTAGGGCTCAGATTTGGTTTGATATTTGCCAAATCTTTTGTGTAGCATTTGGACAAATCCAGAAATTTGGAACATTCCAATTCTTGATGATAAGTTATTAGCATTGAAATCAGCCAAACTACTCTACCAAACATGAAGACTGAATGACGGACAGATCTTTGTCTGATTTAAAAGTTTAGGTTTTAGAGATATATTAGAACAAATACTGTGGGGGTGTATTCTAGGTAGACACGAAATAATAAAAAAGAAGAAAAAATAATGTATGATCTGGATATAGTTTGTTGGCTGAAATAGGGAGGTAGTGGCTTTCTCCTCATAGAACAGTGATAAATGTAAACTGTGTATAATGAATAAGAGGCCTAAAGTGAGAGAGCAATTTAAAGCCATGCAGAACCCCCAGTGTTTCCTATGTAATGTTTTCTTTTCCAGCATCCTGTGAGGCCAGGAAACCCAGAACGGACAGATTGGAGTAGACTGGATTGAGGGGTTTGAAGGGAGATACACAGGGATAACCGGGTCTGTTTGTGGAAATTATTGAAGTAGAGAAGGATGTATATTTGTTATCCAGAAGAGGAGCAATTCATATATTTCTACGTTTGTATTCCCCACAGGCCAGACAGCTTTCTGACCTAGACGCGATTCCTTCTTTTCTATTTTATGCATGGAAAATGTATTGTTGTGTTTTTTTTGTACTCTGAATGACAAACTTGTAGCTGTTACACATACTGTTACATGATACATGTACAGGTATGGGATCCGTTACCCAGAAACCCGTTATTCAAAAAGCCCCAAATTACAGAATGGATGTCTCAGACTCCATTTTATCGAAATACTCCAAATTTTTTAAAATGAATTCCCTTTTCTCTGTAATAATAAAACAGTACCTTGTACTTGATCCAAACAATGATATAATTAATCCTTATTGGAAGCAAAACCAGCCTGTTGAGTTTATTAAAGGATTTTATAGTAGACTAAAGTTATGAAGATCCAAATTTCAGAATAATCTGTTATCTGGAAAGCCCCAGATCCTGAGCATTCTGGTTAACAGGTCCCATACCTGTACTGCATGTACAGCACACATACCTGTAATACATGTAACTCTTGAGTGCATATTAGAGACCAACAATTTAAAAGAAACAACTGCTGGCATAGACCTAGAACTCAAGTCAGTAGAGGAACCCAAACCAAGATAAAATACAAAATATCTCCAAATGGTAGTGATAGTTTGTGACACAGAGCACAACTAGTTGTGACATTATTCTTCTCAAACAATTCTTTATCCTATCAATATTATGTCATGGAAGCAAATATATCTGCTATGTCCCAGAACATACCATTGGATCACAAGAAGTGAGCTTATTTCACTGGGCAAATGTGGAGGGACCACCAATCTGAACGCTCCAGACTTGGGCTCAAAGAATCACACACACAAATGCCTTTTAAACGCCACACATTGGAAGTGGCGGCATACCCACTATGAATATTTAAGCTGAATCTTGCTTGTTTGATGCAACATGCTGAGTGGAAACGCCATTTTTTGGGTAAAAAACATGGAAAATTGCATCTGAAATTGTAATTGACATACTGCACTTGTATCTAGACCATACCAGGGTAGATATTCAATACAAACCCAATCATTTTTGATATACATGTGTACTGTGCAAAATAGTTTGGTTGTGGTATTAGCACTAGCATCGACATTGCCGGAACTATGGGTAGGCAGAGTAGGCACATGCCTAAAGCACAAAAGCTTCTCTGTCGCCTACCCCATGTCCGGTCCCCTCTCTCCGACTGTCTCTTGTATTTGCCCATTTATTTGCACTTCCGCGCATGTGTGCAAATAGAATGCACGTGAGTGGCAACTCATGACGCGCATGCGCCACAAGAGCAGCACTTCACGCATGCGCACGCCCAGCCAGTGTCCCGTGACCAGCCAGGTTGCCTAGGGCGCCTGGCCCGGCTCAGACCATCGATATCAATTCAGCCGTCAGCTTTTGTATCTTATAGGTATACATAGTTTAGAAATGTACTAGATACTGTATAACAGTTAGTGTAGTAATAGTCCTGCATTGAGTAACAGAAGAATAGCAGAGGGTGAAATGTAAAATCGTTTTAGTGGAGTGAAATACAAGAAAGTAAATGTGACCTGCTCAGATGTGGCATTAAGAGGGTGCATCACTGGGTTGGAATTACAGCACATTACTCCGTCTCCATGACTTTATTTTGTATTGAGCTCATGATTTATTCAGCATTGAAGTGAGGGTTGAGTAGGTTGAGTTGTAAGGTCACCTTTCAAACAGGCAGAGACTAAATAAAAGTTCTATACAGTACACATGGCATGTGGAACCCCTTTCTGCAAACAGCCACTACAAAACAATACAACTTGCCAACTGAAATAAAACAACATGTGATACATGTAATGGTAGTTGTTTCTTGGCGAGTCTAAATTCTCGGTGTGCTCCAGAATGTACATTACTTGCCCCTTCAGGAAAAATGCCTAGATAATAAACAATATCAATGCATACCTCCCAACATTTGAAAAATATAAAGAGGGATAGAAACATTAGGTGCGCCTAGTGCGGCACCATTTTGACCATGCCCATTTTATGGCCCCTAATTACCATGTCCATTTCACAAAATTTGGCAGGTTATTAAAGTTTGAACACATTTCTGGGATTTTAAGGCCATGTTTTTTATGTGTTATACCAGTTTTGATAATTAAACTGAAATTGCCCTTTAAGCTGTGAGTCACAGTTTCCCCAAGAGACCTGCCCATCTTAAAGGGATACTGTCATGGGAAAACATGTTTTTTTCAAAACGCATCCGTTAATAGTGCTGCTCCAGCAGAATTCTGCACTGAAATACATTTTTCAAAAGAGCAAACAGATTTTGTTATATTCAATTTTGAAATCTAACATGGGGCTAGACATATTGTCTATTTCCCAGCTGCCTCCAGTCATGTGACTTATGCTCTGATAAACTTAAATCACTCTTTACTGCTGTACTGCAAGTTGTAATGATATCACCCCCTCCCTTTCCACCCCCCCAGCAGCCTAAATACAGAACAATGGGAAGGTAACCAGATAACAGCTCCCTAACACAAGATAACAGCTGCCTGGTAGATCTAAAAACAGCACTCAATAGTAAAAGCCAAGTCCCACTGAGACTGATTCAGTTACATTAAGTAGGAGAAATAACAACCTGCCAGAAAGTAATTCCAAGTGCAGGCACAAGTCACATGACTGGGGCAGCTGGGAAATTAACAAAATGTCTAGCCCCATGTCAGATTTCAAAATTGAATATAAAAAAAATCTGTTTGCTATTTTGAGAAATGGATTTCAGTGCAGAAGTCTGCTGGAGCAGCACTATTAACTGATGTGTTTTGGAAAAAAACATGTTTTTTCATGACAGTAACCCTTTAAATAGTTACAATTGTTTCTTTGCTTATCTTAAATTTTTACAAATGCATCAAAGTGTAGCTAATCAGTGTTCTGGCCTATCTGCCAAAAAGCCTCTTATTTTAATTAAGTCTCGGAAACTTTGTATCTTTTTCTGGCATCAGTGCAAGAGATCAAAGAGAAACTTGGGACATCTCAGTAAGAAACCCGGGACTCAAGGTTGAACTGTCAAAATCGAGACTGTGCCATGAAAAATGGGACAGTTGGGAGTTATGTTATTAGCAATATATGTATAGTTGCTGCCACACTTCAGTATAGTGTTGGGTAGAGGATGGAGCTTCCTCTTGTTTAGTAAGAAACCAGGGACTATGGGCTGAGCTGTCAAAATCGGGAGTGTCCCGCTAAAAAACGGGCAGTTTTGAGGCATGTTAATGTTCCCTTTGATGGCCAAGAACAACAACAGAAGCAACAAGTGTAGACTAGCAAACCAGAGAGGCATATTAAAAGTTCTATTTAATGTTACCATGACAATAAAATATATATTTTTTTCTTTTTAGGAAGCTGCTTTCAATAAGATGATGAATTGTACATCCCTTGAATTGTTTCATACAGGAAAGTAAGATATTCCTTGTGGTATTACAGAAATAGAAATAAGTAATCCAGTGCCATGGTACAGAATAAGTCTCAGTGGCTCAGCAACATGTTGTAGTTCTATATACCAGTGTAGGAGTCAAAGAAAACGTATCTTTGCAACATCCAAAAAAATCTTAGGGTCAGGGTAATCCAACCTTGTTTCAGAGAAACTTCATGACTCTGCAGTGTGGAATTTAATAATATTCTGGAAAAGTCACACAAAAAGATTATTTATTGCAGTTACACCTATAAGGGCCTAATGCAAAGCTAAAATGACTTGTAAGGAAAGATAAGTGAAACAACGAATCTAAAATGAAAAGCGTCCACCAAATAAGAAATTATACAGCTCCACAGTCCCAATCTCTACATATTAAACTGTACAATCAGCATTGGTTTTCTAAAAATAAAGTAAATGCAGAAACATTAAACATCTAACCCTGACACACAAATCTCCTAATTCATTGTTATAACAATTACCATTATCCGAATAGAGACTGTTCTGTATTTAGAAACAGAGAAATGGAAATATGGTAAGTCATAAAAATGTAAAAATACAGAAATGGTGCCTTATGGTATAATGTAATGTTTTCTGGAAAACCAAAATCAATCAAAAGCTCCATATGAAGCTTCAAATAAAATCTTAGAGAAATCTGGGATACATAATGTAACAGACTGCCAGTAATCCAGTAAAAGCTAAAAAAAAAAAAAAAACACTATGGTCAGAATGGTCAGACCCATAATTTGTCTTCAAATAAGATAACACATTATTTAATGCAAAAGGACAGGATAACTAGTTCTGCAGTGTTCAGATCTCTTTCTCTGTAGATATGTATATCATTTCATATACTGTTAACGGGTTTAGTGCAGAGGACTTCTTGTATTTGTCTATATACAGGTATAAGACCGGTTATCCAGAATGCTCGGGACCTGGGGTTTTCCGGATAAGGGATCTTTCCATAATTTGGATCTGTATGCCTTAAGTTTACTAGAAAATCATGTAAACATTAAATAAACCCAAGAGGCTTCCAATATGGATTAATTATATCTTAGTTTGGGTCAAGTACAAGGTTCTGTTTTATTATTATAGAGACAAAGGACATCACTTTTAAAAATTTGGATTATTTGGATAAAACGGAGTCTATGGAAGATGGCCTTTCCTTAATTTTGGAGCTTTCGGGATAACTGGTTTCTAGGGGGCACATTTACTATATCGAAGTCGAAGGATTTACCGCAAATGCGGTAAAAATCGTTAGATCGAACGATTAAATCCTTCGAACCGAATGATTCGAAGGATTTTAATCCATCGATCAAAGGATTTTCCTTTCGATCAAAAAAGCTTAGGAAGCTTGTGGGGAAGGTCCCCATGTGCTCGGTAGGTTTTCGAAATTCGAAGTTTTTTTTCATTCTAATCCTTTATTTGATCTAAGTAAATGTGCCCCTATGTATATGTGTAGTATATAGTAGGCGTGTCTAACTGAATGACGACAGGCCCTCCAAGAGATTTCTATAGCACCCAGAGACTTTTTTGGAACCATCATATTATTATATATAGTCTGGCCCCTGAACATCAAGCGTGGGTTAATAATTGGTCCAGTATATGGAAACTCGACAGAGAGTTTATAAGACGCAATGCACATTTAATCAACATTTATGATACTGTTGCAAAAAAATTGAGCTAAAACCATACTATTTGGAATAAAAGCATTTGGTACCCAAAATAATCTGCAAATACCCTACAGATTGAAAAAGGAGGCAACTCTTGTCCATCTTTACTGCTCAGAAATGGAGTCAGAAATCCAGATCTGTTGGGCATGGACTAATTTACTCTTAGTAAATAATCAAAAAGGCAACTAAAATATAGCAAGGCTGTGAAGCATGAGGGTGTAGAGGTACTGCAATCACAATTTCCCTGCAAATATAAAGAGAGAGAAAGAGCATTGGACAAAGATTGTAAAGAAAGAGCCACAGCTATTCAGAAGCTGACTGCATTGAATCTCAAGGTTAGAGTTCCCTTTCAGTTGTTTAAATTCTAGCATATATTAGTAATAGCTGCTTGCTCAAGCCGGGTATATGTTTGTTTGGCATGTTGGTAATAATTAACAACAAGAAGAGAGAGGATCACAGGATTCCATTGAAGTTCAGTCTTGAACCATTTCTCGACCCCACTAGTACAGGTTTTCTTTACAAGACTTGTAAAAGTGTCGATGCAGTAACCACTTGTTTTTTAGTTAAAAAGCTTTTTGCTAAAGTTGTACATTCATCGTGGGTCACCTTCCCCCAAATGAATCACAGGAGCCTTTGTTAAAAGGAGACCTTGAATAATGCAGCAGACCTTTTGGATTTATAAAGGTTTCAAGTATGGTCATTTGTTCTAAAGGCCTGTAAATAACCCAGGCAAAAGCAAAGCAATAGGCAGTCAGCACGGTACATTGTTGACAGTGGGACGCTAAAGAGAGTCAAATGCAATAATTGCAGCGACGGAATACACCTCTGTATGGAGTGAACTTTAAACATACAGCATTTTTTCAGGTCCATTTCCTTTGGTATGCCATTGTTAGTCATTCAAGTTCAACTCAGCTAACCTGCTTAGCTAAGAATAATGTCACATGAGGACACTTTCATCACCTAATATAATACAGCAACACCAGGTGAGGAGTGATTGGATGCTATGCGTAAGGGTAGGACTACATGAACGTTTTCGGCGTGATCCGACTGTTGGATGCAGACGCAGCTTGCATCCGACAGTCGGATCAACGATGCAACACCATGTGACTTACCTTATTTTTGTCGCATATGACTTGTAGCAAGCGTGTCAGATCGCGCCCCGAAAATGTCCTTGTAGTCCTACCCTTATGGTTGGAGAATAGCAGGGGCCAGGCCATCAACAGCCTCATTGCTAATACAGGTACGGGATATGTTATCCGGAAACTCATTATCCAGAAAGCTCCAAATTATGGAATGGCTGTCTCCCATAGACTCCCTTATATCCAAATAATCCAAATTTTAAAAAATAATAAAACAGTACCTTGTACTTGACTAAGATATAATTAATCCTTAATGGAGGCAAAACCAGTCTATCGGGTTTATTTAATGTTTGAATATTTTTCTAGTAGAATTTAGATATGAAAATTACGGAAAGATCCGCTATCCGGAAAAAGCGAGGTCCCGAGCATTCTGGATAACAGGTCCCATACCTGGAGTTGTCAGTGAATAAATTGCAAGCAATTAATCCCTGGCAAGAAACATTTCTATTAGTTTATTATAGCCGGCTGGATCTTCCAATCAACAGGAAAGAAAGATGCCATAGAATATAGGACAATACATGATTAACTTATATTGCAACAATGTAATCATTGGAATTTCCTATTCAATATCATTTGAGTTCTGTATTCTTTACCACTAAGCACAAGAAAGAAAAATCATTACATCATTGTACAGGTATGAGATCTGCTATCCGGAAACCCGTTATTCAGAAATTATTCGAAGGCCATGTCCCATAGAATCCATTTTTAGCAAAAAATGCACGTTTTTAAAAATGATTTCCTTTTTTTTCTGTAATAATAAAAACAGTACCAAAGACTTTATCCTATCTAAGATATAATTCATCTGTATTGGTAGCAAATCAATATAGATTGAATCAAATGTTTAAATCATTTTTTTAGCAGACTTTGTTGATTGAAATTATGGGCAGACCCCTATACCCGTAAAACTCCAGGTTCTGAGCATTCTGGATAACAGGTGCCATTACTTTATATAGATAAGAAAGAGGTTCTGCATCTCAGGACAATACTAAAATAATACTAAAAATGTGTATTTTTAGATAACTACTATATAAAATATAAATGTTGCTTCTTATACAAATCACCAAAAATCAACCCATTATGTTCCTTACTGGAGGTATAGGTTTTCTGCAAATCAAGATTGCCAACGGCAGAGATTAAACAAAATGTTAAGGCTCTTAGATGAGGCTGGAATGTCAGATGTATTTTCGCTCATTCACTAGTCTTTTATGAATGAACTCACTCACCATTAACTTTCATTCAGCAGAATTTTACGAGTGAGTCTGTGAAGTGCACAAATTAAATTGCACTGTCATTGTTGAACTGCTGTAGGGCTTCTGTGGGATCACTTAGTGACAGCAAATTGTAGCCTTTTGATGCCCTACTAGGGTCAGGACTGAATAATATATACAGGAACATTTTGTGCTTTTATGCAGTTAAACTATTTATGCACTCATAATTAATATTATGCCCTGTAAAAAGTACAATACTCTCTGGTAGGGCTGTCTAGCTGGAGAGCCACAGTTTGAATGTGTTGCTTTAGACTGTTTTCAATAATGAATAAATTCACCAGGCGTGAATTTGCGGCAAATTTTCACGTTACGCCGCCAGCAAAAAAAAAATACATTTTTGGATGCGTGTCGGAAAAGTCGTGCGTGTTGTGCATCAACATTATTCAGACACCCATTGACTTTAACGCTGGTGTTCAAATTGATGTGAGTGTCAGAACTGACGTGGGCGGCAAAATTCGGCTAATCAAAACGAGACAAATTTGCCCATCACTAGTCTCTGGCCTTCCCGTGGGTTCCACAGACTTATCTGTGTGACTTTAATATAAAGTAGTGCATGCACATAGTGTATATCACATTGTTGACTCATATCAAAAAGTTTGCTGGAATAATAAGTATTTCACAGACAAATTACAAACTAATTTTCGTACGATATTCTGTGCGTGTATGGTGGGGAAAAGAGCAGAATATCGGTTGGCTCGTCGATCGGGCTGGACGGAAAATTTTGATCGGGTGCCCAAACATCGGCCATTATTAGTGCTGAATCGTCAGATACAAGTAGAATTCTATTGTTTCTACCTGTATATCTGATGATTCAACTCTACACGTGTCTATTGAAGCGAACGATCTTTCTTGGAAAGATCTTTTCAAAGAAAGATTGTAATTGTTACTTCTATGGTCACCTTTATTTATTAAGGTGGCCATACACGGGTCGAGAAAAGCTGTCGACGGATAGTCGGCAGCTTATTGGGCAGTGTATGGAGCTTTCCACAATCAATATCTGGCTGAAAATCGGGCAGAAGCCGATTGGGTAGGCTTAAAATTCCTGTTGGACCAAGGGCCGCATTGGTTCATTGATTTTGTCCTTGATCTCGTCTCCTGCATTCCTGATCTTGTGATTTGATTGTTGCGCCCTTGCGCTCGCAATCAGATCAGACGTAAAGTTGATTTTTTTAAGGGCATAGACACATGCTCAGATTCGATATAAGTGTGTGTTTGTGTGTGTGTGTATATATCTGTAAACTAAGGGGGAATCCAAAGTGGTACAACAAATGGGCTGTACAAAGAAAGTCTGAAGACCTTTGTCCTAGGTTGAGTGAGCCCTCCCTGCACCCAGTCTTTTAACCTGGCACTCCTTTATTTTTTGTGTCCTTTCTATAAACCTCCTTCTTTATATCAAATCAAAACCAATTGCACTTGTATTTCTGTTTTTATTTTGTTTATAATCCTGCCAGGAAAATCAGATCTTTTCTCGCAGGGATCATAGGCTTAAGGGCCTGTTGTCTGGTTTTAAGTTGAAAAGAATGTTAGATATCTGTGACGGAAAAAGCATCAGCTTCAGAGATTTTCCAAAATATTGTTTTAGGCACTGGGCCGGAGTAAGTTAAAAATAATAATTGTCTCAGTCTGGATAAAAGAGATCTGAGAAACCAAACAGTGTAAGGCACCCAGGAGATCAAGATTTAATTTGCTGCCTATGTTGTGTGTCAGACAGGTCCTTGGTTAGGTATACAATATGATATAGATAAGCTTATATAAACATCAATGTAATTTAATGCATCTGACCATACAATATGATTTTTTCCTTCTGTATGAATTTAGGCCTTCTTTTTTTCTGTTAAAGCCAATCTGTAATTAATTAATTCAGGTTGCATCCAACGCCATCCCAAATTTATTCTACTGCCCCAAATGTAATATTTTTAAAGCTTCCCTTTAAATATATTTTTTTTGGGGGGGTGGGGTAACTTAATCGTATACAAGTTGTTAACTATACAGATGTAGTTGATATCACATTCCATTCACTTTTACTAGAAGTTTCCTATTAGTGTATATAGGACTATAAATAACGTGTGTGCAAGGGCTGGTTTAAGAATCTGTTGCGAAGTCACCTTGTGCTGCGTGTCATTGCCTGACCCTTATGCAGAACCCACACTTTGTAAATCAAGCATCACTACAACGAACACTGCTGTTTACTGCCTAGATCACCTGGGGGCAGATTTACTAAAGAGCAAAGTGCCTAACGCTAGCAACTTTTCGCGCAGACGTCAATTCACTAGCAAGTGGAACCGTCCCTAGCGGTCATTCACATGCAACTTTTCAGTCTGGCGAACAATCGTTACGCCACAAATTCAAATTTTACTGAATGTTTCCTCTTTCACCAGAGCTGACTTTGCCACCTCAGACCAGGCGAAGTGCTAAAAAGAAGCTAGCTCTTCCGTCACTTACATCATATCCTGTGCGCTGAAAATGCATTAAAGTTCAAAAAACGCTGGCGACTTTTCCCTTTTTTGAAGCGGGATTGGCTGCAAAAGTCCTAACTTACTTTTTTGGTTAAGCGGTTTACGCCACACATTTTATTACATATGGAACATTATTTTTACAGTGGGCTCATGTATAGGGCATTATATTAACTCTCTTGTTTGTATAAAGGTTCCCTGGACATTTGTAATATAAACCGGTAACAAACCATTTGCAGCAACATTTATTATTAAGACCTCCATACAGCTTTAAATTTCCCACCCTATGCAAATTGACCTAAGCGCAAGATCACTAGTGACGTTTCGCTAGAGTATCTGCACTATGAAATGCGTGCACAGCCGAAGTAACACTAGCAAAATGTCGAAAAACACTAAGCGATCCCGGACAAAACTTCGCACCTTAGTGAATTAGAGTATTTGTAGCGTATTTGCGCCTGGCAAAGTGGTGGTGGGTGCGAAGCTGGCACTGGCAAAAATGCGCCCGTTAGTGAATCTGCCCCCTGGAATCTAATATAGCAATACAACAAAATGTGTTTAGGAGTTTTGTTGCCTTTTAAGTGTTATAGCACTGACATACCAATGCTATGTGCGTCATTAGCAGTTTTGCTAATGAAGGTGATTTGCCCTTTAAGCTGTGAGTCTAACATCTCCCAAGAGACCGGTAATCTAAATTGTTACAATTACTTATTTGCTTATCTCAAAATTGTTAAAAAGTAACTTATCTGTACCTTGCAGATGTTCTGGTCTCTCTGCCAAAAGCCAATTAAGTTAGAAATGTATCTTTTTTTTATCTGTTCAGTGAAGAGAAATCGGGACTTTCCAGTACAAACCGGTGCCTTCGGGTTGTGCGGTCAAAAGCGGGACTGTTCTGCTGAAAACAGGAAAGTTGGGAGGTATGCTCCACTCATCCTGATGTTACGCAGTGCAGCAATGGGAACAGAAAGTATTGTAGTGCAAGAAATAGCAAATAAAATATCAAATTATTGTACAATATCTTTATCTATAGCTGAGAATATTACTATATGATTTTCATGTTGGATTAATAGTGTCCCCTTCAAATACAACCGTCACACTCCACTAAGTTGGGAAAGTTCTGCAATGTCCTGAGGTGATAATATCTACTTTCTAAATGGTTATTACTTCAAAGCTGAAAATCTCTGTAGGAACCACAGCGCAATTTTTGTTTTCAAAATAATCGCTTGATCGGGTGTTTTGAAGTTTACAAAAATTTGTAAAGATTGAAGATCCTTTGTTATTGCCTGGGGGAATAACCGAGTGCTTCCCCCGCCTGGTGCATTCACACAGTGTGTTTTAGTTCTGCATTGCTCTTGTGTGTTCTTTGAGTCTCCCCTTCTAGCTATAGAACTAAAAAAAATAAAAATACTGACTTCAGCCTCTGGCAAGGTAACTTGTTACTGGATGATTGCTGAGCTGTTTCCGTAATGACGGCAATGGGGCTTCAGCCATTAATGCTCAGATCTACATGGTCATTATAGAAACTCTCTGCCTAAAGCTGGCCATAGACGCAAAGATCTGATCGTACGATTTTCGGACCGTGTGTGGAGAGTCCCGACATTTTTCGTCCGGCAGAGATCAGTCGTTTGGTTGAACGGACAAGTTAAAAGATTTCTGTCGGCTGCCGATAATATCTCTGCGTGTATTGCCGATCGTACGATTTTCAGAGGGAGACTGTCACCAGCTTTGGTCGGACATAACTTTCGTACGATTGCTGTCAGGGGCAGAACATCGACTCATCTGTTCTTTTCTACTTTATTTGATCGGAATGGTTAGTGGCAGGTCGGGAGATGGGAAAGTCCGATCATACGATGATTTGTACGATCGGATCCACAATAAGTTTGTGGCTGAAGGGTGAATATAAAGAAGATACTTGCTTTGTCTTAGGCAACATTACAATGGAAACGTGTTACTTTATTACCTGGCATTCTTATGCACTTAATAATAGAATACTACATTAATATATGCAGTACATATTGATACCAAACTTGCATAGAAACAAGCACCACATTTTTTCAGTTAACCACAGCTCCCAACATTTTGGAAATAGAAAGATTTCTCACGCAGAGTGTAGCAAAGTTTTTTTTAACCACTGACATTTTGTGGCCACACCCCTTAATTACCATGTTAATTTGGCATGTTATGAAAGTTTGAACATATTTCTGGGGTTTTTAATGTGTTATTACAGTTTTGCTAATGAAGGTAAATTGCCCTTTAACATAGAAACAAAAACCCTACCCCCCCTACCCTACATAGACCCCCCTCCCTCCTCCCCCCAGCCTAGCTGCCTTCCCCCTGGGCAAATGCCCCTAACTCTTTACTTACTCCTCCATGCAGATTCTGTCCAGCGAAGTTCACGGCAGCCATATTCCTCTATTCGGTAATCTTCGGAATGAGGCTGATGTATCGGAGCATGCGCAGTTGGAGCAATTTTCTGAAACTCACGAAAATTGCCGAAGCATTGGTCTCATTCTGAAGATTACAGAAGAGAAGAAGATGGCGTCCGTGAACTCTGCTGGACAGAATCTGCACGGAGTAAGTAAAGAGTTAGGGGCATTTGCCCAGGGGCAGGGAAGCTAGGTTTTTTTTTAATTAAGGGTTTGTGTCTCCTTTAAACTGCAAGTCACAGTTTCACCAAGAGACCTGCTTATCTTAAATGGTTACAATTGATTCTTGGCTTCTTTTAAATTGTTACAATTGTATCTTTGATTCTCTTAAAATTTTTACAATTGTTTCTTTGCTTTTCTTAAATTGTTACAATTGTTTCTCTTAAATTGTTACAAATATATCTAAGTGCACCTGCCACATATGCTGGGCTCTCTGGCAAAAGCAGTATCTTTTTCTGGCAGGAAGATCAAAAGAGAAAGTCGGGACATTTCAGTAACAATCTGGGACTGCGGGTTGAGCTGTCAAAATCGGAACTGTCCTGAGAAAAACAGCACAGTTGGGAGGTATGCATTAACTTAGTCACATACCAAAACTATCATTAGATTAGATCCATTAATTACATCTTGCTAAATTCCATATTCACAAAAGAAACTGCGAAATAGTGATTATTTTTTTTTTTTTTTATTAAACTATCAAATTATCTGTTAATGGGCACTGTCCCTGTAGTGGCATCAAGTTCCCGGATATAATACATGGCACAAAGTTTGCCCAGGTGCAGTAATCCATAGCAACCAATAAAAATGTTTGCCTTTAAATAGGGGACCAGTAAATGCAACCTGCTGAGTGGTTGCTATTAGGCCTGTAATAAACTTTTTACCTTTTAGAGAAGGATTTGTGGGTTATTTAATACATTTCAAAAACCATATAGTATTTGCCTATATTAAAAAAAAAATTTCATACAGTTTGTATCTGTTCACCTTGCAGGACAGGTAAGCGGGGTTGCAGAGGTCAGGATTATTCTGCATTAGGCAGCTGAATGACTAGGTTTGCCTACAACAATGTATTTGATATTAATATGCATTCTTTGCATGTTATTCATAGCCAGTTTTATGTGGGCCTGGACAAATTACATAAAATAAACGTTTATGACACATCTATGGTTTGAAAGTAAAGAAGATGACAACTCAAATGCATTTCCCTATGCCATATACTGAATACATTATTATATGTAACTATCACACTTTACAAGATGATTATAGTGAAAAAGCAAACTTGGTCTTTAGGTACAATTTAGGTACAATTTATTATATTTCATTTTGGTAATAGTGTCCCTTGTAATATATGGGCTTTGACACACAAGTAAACGGGAAAGCTTCTCTGGGAAGTCCTTTTGGGTCACAGAACTGGTTTTGCCAGCCAGTGGAAATTCAGCTTATTGAAGGAGAGCCTTGTGCATTCAAAGGCAGTGCTAGTCATTATATTCACACACAGTCCCTGCCTCTCTCTATAGAGAGACTTTCATTCATTGGGTAGCAGTGTGACCCCCATAGGATGGCAGTTTTCCTAAAGGTAGGCCACTGTCAGTCACAAGACAGCTTTAACACTCATTTGTGGGTCAGTTTGTCATACTCACGTCAGCTGAGGGTATTGTGGGGTGTGTCTGTATCACTTTTATGGGTCACATGGATTTACATGTAGACTATTGTTGAATTGTTGAGTATGAATTACTGAAGTACTAAAGTTTATATTGGGTTGCAAAATGTACAAATGTTACAAATTACAAAAATGTTCAGCTGGACTCCATTATGCATTTGTTATTCCCTTTAATTCTTCCCTGTGCCAACTCTACCTCACTAAATGAGCACATGTAAATATATATATGTATGTATGTATGTAGTTATATATGCAAACATAAATACAGACACACATATATACGTGCTGTGGCTGTCTCCTTTCTGTCTCCCTTTTCTCTCTGTGGCAGTCTCTCCATACCTCCCCCACCCCTCTCTCAGCCACGTGCAATAAAACAGGTTATCTCACAGTGTGAACAAAAGCAGAAAAAAAGGAGAAAAGCGCAGGAGGAAAAGAAAATCGACCATGAATATAAAGTAACTCTTTCACTTCCAGAGCCAACATAATCAGATATACTGCAGCAGCTAAATATTAATTATATATAGTGATATGTGTGAGTATATATATATATATATATATATATATATATATATATATATATATATATATATATATATATATATATATACACACATACACATACATTATACAAGGCGACAAATAGAATTATATTTTTTTTGTGCAGTACTTATTACTGTCCCAGCTTGCCACTTATTTTTTCTTTAAAATGACTGAGCGTGATGAGTCAGTGTGTTCAATGGAACCTTATCTTGTTCTTTATGTTATAAATAGGAGATGTAATGCAGAACATTCAGACAGGTGAACTTGTATCTCTAATAAACCCTGGTGATTTTGCCAATAGTTTTTTGGAGTAAAGGCCAAATCCATGCAAACCTGATGCAAAGGAAAGGGTAATATTACCTTGTTATGAAACTGAAATAGTCTTATAGTGCATTTTTTTTTCCTTTGGTCCCTAAACTTTCCCTTTAACTGATCTACCAGTAGAAGCCCCCAAAAAGCAGCAAAGCTCAATGCAGTTGGAGACATATTCCGTATGGACCCCTTGGAGCTGAGCAGAGTATTACAGGCTGTCTGTTTAATACGGAGCAATGCTTTGTCTGTCTTTTTGAGTGGCAATGGGTTCATCTGAGCTTGAGAGCTAAAAACAGAAGAATAACCCATTAATGCATTAAACCATAGCTTACATTTCTTGTTCTTTCAACTGTTTACAAACACTATGCCTCATTTTCTCTAGGATAATGCCGTCTCAGTCTAAGGCTCTAATTTAGATCCACTTCTCATTCTTCCTACCTTTATTAGGCTTTCTGGGTCCCTTCTCTTTCTGCAACTACCTATATTCTGTCTCTCTCTGCCTGCATTTTATACACTTTGCCCTTCAGCCTCCCAGATTCTCTGTTTCTTCCCTCTGTTGACAAAAGAATCACTGAAAAAGAGCAACACAAAGGCAGAAAGAGGTAATGAGAGAGCAGCAAGGGAGAGAGAGAGCGAGAAAAAGAAATGAAAGGGAGGGCAGCAGAGGAGAGGACTAGAGAGGGGAGAAGGAAGATAGGTGAGAAAGGAAAATGAGACTGGAGGGGGAGAGAGGCAGCAGAGAGAATTGATAGAAAGTGTACAGAACATTTAAGTGTGATTGAGAATGAAAGTGCATAAGAGGGAAAGAGTCTGACAGCCAAAGGCAGCAGCGGATATATAACCTGTCAGGTATTATGACTCATAGTAGAAAGCAAAAGTGCATTTATAATAGACAATGAGCAAGCGATAGTGAGGCAGAAGTAAAATAAAATTGGATAGCAGGTAAAATAAGACATAAAAAAGTAAGGGTTTATATAGGCAGAGAATAATGACAATGTAAGGAGACATAGCCTGCCCAAAAAGGATTAACTGCTGTACATTTATAAATACAGTAATTATAAGTTCTCCAATTGAAAGCCTTCTATTGGTAACCTTTCCAAATGAAAACGTTACCCTCTTCCTTAGAAGGGTAGATAGAAGAATCTCTAGATCATGAAAGAGTGCTAGACTGAAAGACCCACAGGCAGTGAGGATCTGACTGGCTGCTCTGCTGCAGGCTCCAAAAGAAACATAGTAGCACTGGTATAAACCCACATCCTGATTGCACACACAGCTTGCACTCACCTAACACAACCCCCGATGTCCACTGTCCACGCTATGCAGATGCCCTGGCTCCACAGAATAAAAGAAGAAAGACAGCAGGACTTGCTGCTCAGAAAACAAAATCTGTAAGATCCTCCAAGTCCAATTCCAAAGGACGAGCAAAAAAAAAAAGAAACAGCAAGAACAAGAGACAAATCTGTGCAATTTAATTGCACTCCAAAATATTAGATAAAAGAAAAAACTTTGTTGGGACAGTGACAGAAACACATGCTTGTTGAGTAGTGCTGGGTACCAGCCTGAAAGGGTTGCTGTATTCTGTAATTATGGCTTGTAGTATTCAGGACCTAGTGATAAATCCAAATGGGCTCTTCTTTTCCTCTGAAGGCTGGATACCTGTCCTGGGCAGTAGCCAAAACCTTGCCTTGTATGAGCAGTGCAGGGAACTCAGGCAGCCTCAAATCCCACAGCCGTTTTTGATAATGTTCTCGCTGGAACTGAGCAGCTCCAGGCTGAGAAAGTCAGGAACTTGAGATATTTACATAAACCAGCCTCCTCCAGCCTCCCAGAGAGAGACAGCTCCCCACCCCCTGCACACACACACCTCTCACCTGGTCCTCCCCCAATCCCAGCAAAAAACATACTGTGTGCCCTTACCTGGCCCATCCCTCATGTGGGAAGAAAAGGTGCAGGAATCTAAAATCTACCTTTGAAGAAACTATTCTCATTCCATTGCTCTTTCTCTCTCTTTCTGTCTTGCAACAGATTCTCTGTTTTATTGCTATATCTGCCCTCCTACTTCTTTGCCTCTCACGACATTTCTATTGGTCATTGTTGCATTTCATCTCATTTGTCCTAGATTTACTGATTTCAGCCAATATAAAGCATTTTTATTTAAAAGATAACAAATTACTTTGGGGCAGAATAACCAACAATCAGGGAATCATTCAGGTTACCTACATATAAATATAACGTATAACGTGTGCACGCACATATGTATATACAGGACATTGTTGTTATTGGTATTATTGATAACAGACAATAACTTGGTTATGATCTAATGTTTATACATTTCCACCCTGCCCTGTTTCTTAGGGAACCCCCCAGTTCCAAGAAATTAAGATTTGGGTGTGGTACATACATGCTCTAGCAAGGCAACTTCTTTGGGTGCCAAGTTCAAGTGTCTTGATTATATACCCCACCCCTCTCTATCACTTCCCTCCTTAGTTCTGTGGTCTAATTGTGCACAGTGTGTCTATAAAACACTGATTATTGATTCTTCACAGATGTAGAAAAGGAAACATCTTTCATAAATCATATAGTTTATATATTTTAATTGTGTTTTTGTTGCATTGCCACTGATTGCCCAAAGCTAATGGGAATTGAAGTTCTGCAGCAGTTTGAGAGCTGCAGATTAGACCTGGATACAGTAATATGTTATCCCAGATGCAGATGTGTCTACCAAAAACCACCAAGGGCTGTCATACAATTGTTTGCTCCAGGGATAGGCATTCTGCAGCTATTGTAGGACTATAACACAAAAAAAAACAGAATTAGCCTTACAATACTGTAGTTGCGTAACCCTGGTCTAATACTAAGTTATTTGGGGAGGCAATGTTAAGGAATACAGACAAAATAAATTTAGTACCTGTTGTTGTTCCTAGCCTGTTTTAATTGAACCCCTGTGGTTTGGTTTACAGTTGGAAAGTGTAAGTCCACTGTTTGATGAATGTGCTATTTTTTATTTCATTTTATTTTACTTAAAGCAGCAGATAGCTCATGGCTAAGCTGTTCACTGAGTGGCTGACAACTTGGTCAATTAGTCAGTCACCCATGTAATCTGTTTGGGATAAATTAATTCTAATTGGACATAAACCTCCAGACTGAAAACCTGTTTGGAAGAGGATGGAGTTGGACTGTGTATAAGTGTCTTTGTTGGCTCTCCATGTGTACTGCTATTTGATTTGTTGCTCAGCCTTAGGGTTAATTCACATGAGGAGATTCGGCGAGATTTTGTCGCCCAGCGACTAATCACCTCTTCTTCTGGGCGTCCATTTTCCCCGAACTGCCTCCGCGTGTCTTCCCCATCCACTATAATGAAAAGTCGATGCGTTTTCTGAAGTTGCCCGAGTTTGTGGATATGTAAAATGTAAATTTTCCCATATGTTACCCTTTTCGCCAAAGAAACGACATCCTCAACATTACTATGTCAGTGACATCATATCCTGTATTCCAAAAAAGTCATTAAAAAATCAATTGAATAATAATGGGTGATTCTGTTTATAAGTTGTAACCATTACATATATAGTATTAATAATTTTTTAACCATTTTAAAACGCCACATTTGTTTTAGGGTGGGCTCATGTCTAGAGCCCATCCTTGGACATTTTTAATGATAAGTGGCCACTTCCAGCAATTTCACCAACATCACTAATAAATATATATATATATGACCTATGGCCTTTATGTAGCCACCATATTTAAATTAATGTAAGCTTAAAGTACATTAATGAAGAAACTTTTAAGAAACTTTTAGGGGCAAATTTACAAAAGGTCAAAGTGACATCATTTTGCCACTTCGCCAATTTACAAAGGGTCCCTGGCATAAATTCACTAGTGAAGGAGATAGACTCTAACGCTACTTCGCATTCTAACGCCAGGCGAATATTCACACTGGTGAATGGACGTAACTATGCTAATTCACTAAGATGCGGATTTTCCTGAACGTTACCTCTTGCGCCAGAGTTGACTTCGCCAGCTCAGACCAGTGAAGTGTAATAGAGTAGATAGGACATGGTCCATATAAATTTAAAGTCCCAAAAAATGCTGGCATATTTTCCTTTTTATAGGGTGATAGGCTGAAAAAGATCATAATTTTTTTTTTTGATAACACATGGCACCTAAACTATACAGTGGGCACATGTGTAGGGCAATATAACAACTCTATTATATTTTATTAAGGTTCCTTGGCCTTGTGTAGTGTAATGTATTTGCTGCAACATATACGTCCATTGTACTTTAACTGCATGCGGTATGCAAATTAGCCAACGCTAGTGCAACTTCGACCTGCTGATTGTATTATCGCTAGCTCAACTTCACAAGCGTTCGGTATCCTGTGCGCAACTTCGTATCTTCGTGAGTTAGCGTTGTCCATGCGAGTTTACACCTGGCCAGGTGTTGCGATGTGCGCAAAGCCAGCACTGGCAGATTTTCAGAGGTAAGTAAATTTCACTAGCAAAAAAGTGACGAATTTTGCTGAAAATGCATAGCCATAGCGAAGTAATGCTTGACGTAATTGTGCACAGTATGGCAAAGCTTTCCAATGTGGAAATGTTGACCTAAGTAAACATGCCTTCCATTGAGTGCAAGAATTGGCATTTCAGCTGTGGGGCACCAGCTTTATTTTTTCATTCTCAATAAAATGGTGGTGGGAGCTTGTGCCACAATCAGATAATGCAAAGAGTTTTGTGGAGGTCCAGAATGGTGTCAGCCAATCATGTTCACTAATTTGATCTTATTGATATCATAATATGATAATAAAACAAAAAACAAATCTATGGCATTGCTATGCATACTGGAAGGTCAATGGTTATGGGCTTTTTTTTTTAGCAATACATTGATCAATACATTTCATCTTTTGTTCTTTGCATCTAGTCTTTGTTGATCATGTATGCTTCCTTGTAATATTTATAATACTTCTATAGGCACGACTACGTTCTAGTTGACATAGTTCTGTAATGTCTAATCAAATGTATCCAGGCCTGCACTACTAAAGCTATGCAGCGATTCTCAATGGTTTTAATTGACTCCTAACTTGTAATTATTAAAAGCAACTAGAAGTAAAGTAGAGAATGGGCAGAGAAGGGGCACTGCCTTGAGGAAAGCAGAGGAGGCTGAGCAGATTGCTTGTTCTGATGGTATTTATTTCTTGTTAACCCTGCGGCAATTTGCTGTTCATATTGGGACACCCACAGGGAATCATTAGTGGTGCTGAACCCAGGACCTTCCTTCAGGCAGCAAAATAACTACAGTCACAAGTGTATATATGGCTGTGTATCTGTAGCAGAAAGTCACATCTTGTGTACAGCGCTACAGCTCCAACCTGTCACATTTCATCCAATGAGATGTCCTTCACACACAAGGACTGTATTAGCCCAACAGATGGCATATAGGAATAGCATTATTTCCAAGATCCTTTAACCCCTTTGGTGAGGAACCTGCAGCACATTAGGATTAATGTCCTTTACTCACCCATCAAAATCTGACAAACCCCATCTAAGCACCACTGTATAATGTACAGGGTCTGCAGAAGAACGGCTCAGTGTTTGTTACCTCTGCATAATTAGGTATTTGTCACCTCGTTTGTAGTGGTTTATTGTCCTGCTGTTACTGAAGCCGGTTGAAATCAACCACTATGCTCAGACATGTTATTATATAATTAGAGGTTGTATTAGGCATAGAGCGAGAAAAAGTCAGAGGAGGGCAGTGGGAGAAGGGAGCCATAAACTAAGTATGGATTAATGGCTTTGGGATATTGGGGTATAGTGATTTAGTAGCCTTAAAGGAATAGTTCAGTGTGAAAATAAAAACTGGGTAAATAGATAGGCTGTGCAAAATAAAAAATGTTTCTAATATAGTTAGTTAGGCAAAAATGTAATGTATAAAGGCTGGAGTAACTAGATGTCTATTACAGTAGCCAGAACACTACTTCCTGCTTTTCAGCTCTATAACTCTGAGTTAGTCAGCGACTTGAAGGGGGGCCACATGGGAAATTTCTGTTCAGTGAGTTTGTAATTGATCCTCAGCATTCAGCTCAGATTCAAAAGCAACAGTTATGACCCTTTGGCCCCCCCTCAAGTCACTGATTGGTTACTGTTTGGTAACCAGTCAGTGGAAGCCAAGAGAGCTGAAAAGCAGGAAGTAGTGTTGTAGCTATTATGTTAGCCATCCAGTCACTCCAGCCTTTATACATTACATTTTTGTCTAACTAACTATATTAGAATTTTTTTTATTTTGCACAGACTATCTATTTACCCAGTTTTTATTTTTACACTGAACAATTCCTTTAAATCACTGCTGGGCCAGTGCAGAGTAAAGCAGACATTTTTGTTTTTCATCAGAAATAATACAGAGTATTATACAGAGCACTTTGTTTTCTTTAAGTAATGAGCCTGTGTGTTTGGGCGGTAACATGTCCCCCTCCTCTTTTACCCTCCTTATTGGCTCACATAAGGAATGCAATTAGTGACAATTATTCTGTCAATATTTACATCTCCGCCAATGTTTGAACTGGCCTATGCTCTTCACTTAACCCTGGCTCTGTGCTGGGGATGCCTGTCAAGCACTGCAGAGGTGACAGGAGTGTGGCAATCACCGAGGCAATTTGCAGTTGTCATTGTACCTGTCCTGTGTGTTTGTGTGTGTGACGGGGGAATGCTCCCTGGCAATGTGTTGTCTGCTAAATAACTGCAAAGCAAGTGCAAGACACACACACACAACACACTGAGAAACCTCAGGACTTAAAGTGTGAACTGGTGTCAATGAGACCAGTTGTATGCACTGAGATGATGCCCATACGTTGATCCTATAGACAAGTGGCATTTATCTAAAGAAAAAGCAGCAGCGAAAAAAAAAGCAGTTACGTATCTCGATCCGGCTGAAAAAAAAGAGGACACTTCCAGAATTTCTGTCATTCCTCTTTGTGCTCCTTTTTTCATTGTGCCGTACAAGTAATAAAGGCTGTTAGTGCAATGACTGGAATGTAGGAATGTGGTAGTTCAGGATCACACTCAGCTGTACTCAGAGGCTCCATCCACACCCTCCTGAGATGTTCTGTCATGCCCAGCAGCACTCTGCCCTCTGGGGCAGCCATACTGTGGATATTGCACCTGGACTCTTCCACACCCAGTTCTGATTATGCTGCAATACATACAGTTTCCTTTTCCTGTTCGGCTTTTAATGTGCTCACTGCCTGACTGCTGAATGGCAGGCCCTTTGGGCAGCAAGAATATAGCAATTTTTGTACAGGTGTGGGACCTGTTATCCAAAAAGCTGGGACTTGTGGTTTTCCGGATAACAGATCTTGCCGTAATTTAGCTCTTCATATCTGAAGCCTTAAGTCTAATAATTTAAACATTAAGTAAACCCAACAGGCTAATTTTGCTTCAAGTTAGGATTAATTATAGCTTAGTTGACACAAAGTACAGGTATGGGATACGTTATCCGCAAACCCATTATCCAGAAAGCTACGGATTACAAAAAGGCTCTTACCGATAGACTCCATTATAATCAAATAATGCAAATTTTTCAAAATGATTTGCTTTTTCTCTGAGATAACAAAACAGTGGCCTGTACTTGATCCAAACTGAGATATAATTAATCCTTATTGGAAGCCTATTGGATTTATTTAATGTTTACATGATTTTCAAGTAGATTTAAGGTATGAAGATCCAAATTACAGAAAGAGCTGTTATCCGGAAAACCCCAGGTCCCGAGCATTCTGAACAACAGGTCCCATACCTGTACTGTTTTATGATGACAAAGAAAAAGGAAATACTTTTCCAAATATTTGAACTATTTGGATAAAAGGGAGCCTTTCTGTAATTCAGAGGTTTCTGGATAATGGGTTTCTGGATAATGGATCCCATACCTGTAGTTCTTCATGAACACTGAAGTACGCTTGTCAATGTCGGTGACTGATTGGTGCTAAGCACCACAGCATTAATACATATTTGTCATACCAATATTTCTAAGATAACGCGTGTATTCCCATCAAAGGCAGCAGCAACAACATCAATATTCCTAATAGCAGATCCTAAATTACATTAACCAATGTCAGCTGAAACTTAACATCTGTCTTTAATAACTGCTGGTTATGCTAAAATTGCCCGGAAAGTATAATCCTCTGTCCAGGGAGTTTAATTGTAGAAATGAGTGAGATAGCCCCTCAGCATTAAACATTATAATTGTCTCATTTTTATTGTTGACATTTTTATAGAGGAAGATGGTGCAACTCCCGAGTGTTCTCTGCTAGTGAGATACAAAATGCCTGAAATGACTATCCATTTACTTCAGTGGCTACTGCTCTGACCTGTGTAGTGTAACGAATATTCAGAATCACTGCTTGTGCCATTGTGAGAAAACAATTGACTAGTAGTACTCACACTACACACATTTGTGTACATTGTGTACATTTCCCCGGATGGTCTCTATTGATGGGTGAATATATTCGGCAGGCACGAATTTGAGGCAAACGTGTCAAAAAAAATGGTCAAATTTATTCAGAGGCCCATGGGCTTTAATGCATTTGGCCAAAATAGTCGCACGTATAAAAAATTGTTGCTGGCGTCAAAATTATTCTGCCGCTCATTGACTTCAATGCGTTTCGCTAATTTTTCGTGGCACAGATTCGCCCATCACTAGTGGTCACTTATCACAGGTACAAGTCCAAACAATTTGGACACTACATCATCTTCACCATAAGTTAAAAAACCTTTACTAGTGAAATAATATACAGACAGCAATTATAAGGGAGCTACAGTAGCACATGGGCAGATTCGGGGAGATTTAGTCGCCTGGCAACTAATCGCCTCTTCTGCGGGGCGACAATTTCCCTGAACTGCCTTCCCCATGGTATAATGAGAAAAAGCCAGCGCCAATGCACTCGCGGCGCTTTGATTTCTGAAGTTGCCTGACGAGGAAACTTCGGGCGACTTCGAAAATCGAAGCGATGTAACTGCATTGGCGTTGGCATTTTCTCATTATAGCAGGCGGAAGGCAGTTTGGGGAGATTGTCGCCCCATAGAAGAGGCGATTAGTCACCAGGCGACTAAATCTCCCCGAATCTGCCCGTGTTCTAAAGCCCTAAAGATGAATAAATTATTAGACTTAAGATATGAAGATCTAAATTACGGAAAGCTCTGTTATCCGGAAAACCATATTAAACACATTAGAGGCAATTGCTCATGTCTAATGGCTAAATTGCTCATATGGATCAAGTCTGCTGTTCATGTTCAAGTCCTTTAGGCTATGATCACGTAAGCACCAGCAAATCCAATTAGGGTTTCTATACTTTAGACCACAACTACAGTACAACCAATTCAGATCATACATGATCCAGGTAAAAAGAGAGGTGCAAAAAAAAATTATTTTGATCAGATTTAATTGTATAGTTTATATGCCCTTGATGCATATTTAGTTGTAGCTACAAACAGATTTCAGTATCCTTAGTGACAGATGGCTTGTGTTAAATATTTGTCTATCTTTCTGTTTAGCTGGATATCATAGATGAACCCTGCTGCTTTAAGGCCTCTAAAACTGTCAAAAAGAAAAGCAGCATTACAGATGAAGTGAGTATATACTGTAGATTGTGATGCAAGGCTTGTAAAGATTGAAAATGCTGGATTGTATTGCAACCATTCTTTCGGTGATGACAGCTTGATGCAGGATCTGAAATCTAGATCATTTAGTCTTTTCTCAGGAAAATATAAACTAGAAGCCTTAAAACAAAATTTCACTTTGCAGACAGTCAAGATGGTAAAGTGGAATTAAATGGCGACATTTGGAAAGATCCAAATATGGGCCATTTCATGCATTTGGTGCATGTTTCAACCGCATGCTTGATTCCTTTTTAAACAAGCCCTTAGGAGTAGATTTCTTCCAAAAGGAACCAAAATCAGTGCTAATGTTTGGAAGTTCAGTGAAAGCAGGTTTTATCATTTGTCAGGTTTTTAACATATAACTAAGTTAGAATGCGGTTCCTCCCAACCTCTTTGCAGAATAATGTGCCCCCTGCTACTACCGCATCCCCCTCTTTAAACAACAGCATGACAAAAATTCCTTTGATAGGTTTCAGAGACCCCCTGTGTCCCTAAAATATATTCCCCTCCCATTACTAATCATTGTGCACCTCCTGTATTACCCCCAGTGAAATGCTAAAGGGAAGTCACCCCCTTTCATCCCATTGTTTATCACACACCTACAGCTTATTCAGAACAGTTGCTTAACTTTCCAAACATGTTTAATTGTCAACAGCTTTTATTATTCTGGATTAAGTACTTTTCAAACCGCCAGAAGTTATCAACCAACATTTACTAAATAGTGACAAAATAGTGCAGATGTTGGAGTCAAGTATATTTTGTAAAATTAGCTGCTTATGTATATCACAGATTCCCGTTACTTGGCTCCATTCTATGTTAGTCCTGACGTATCGGTGTCCTAATGTCAGTTTTCTTGTTTAACATATGGATTCTTCTATAGCAATCTTCCCGGACAATGAAGGAAAATTCCGAGCATTAACAGCCCTCTTGATAGGGACCTCATAAGGTTTCTAAAAGAATAATAACTCTGATAGATGTGAAAGCTCAGATTCCCATCTTGACCCTACTGTGATCGCTCACTTAACCCCTTTATTGTTCAAATAACTGAAGTGAGCTAGGCTAGTTTCTAGTTCTTATGTCTTTTAGGTTTATCCATTTTGTTTCTTGTGCCACAATTTCTCATTTTGGACAGATCTGTAGTGTGATTCATTAGGCTGCACACAAGGATTGCTGTATAATTTCTAGTTCATGCAGCATTCTGCCATACCAATCGTGGGCATACTAAAATGACATGTGCATATTGACTCTACATTAAAGGTATTTGCTCCCAAACACTATCAATGCACTCATAGTTGCAAGAACCATTTACTGCCAATTATTATTCATGTGCAACTGCACCTTTTGACAGTGGGAAGCCCTGGAGCTACTGCCACCCTGGAGGTAATTCCAGTATTCCCACACTTCGGTTCACAGGCCTGGATTTACATAGCAGGCGCCCCTAGGCCCACTGTCGTTTCTCGCCTGTCCCCTCCCTTTTATTGAATCAAATTTTCACCATCGGGACCAGAGCAATGGGGATTGGTGCACAGGAAATTTTAAAAACTATTGTATCTCCTGCGCCTCCCCAATGCTTCTGAACCAATACAGATGTGGTTGGGCAGAATGCTGCCCCTAAAATCCTGCTGCCCTAGGCCCGGCCCTTGGTGGCCTCTCCACAAATCCGGGCCTGGGGGGTTCATCAATAGGGGCTACAGACTTTTGTGCGAGACCCAACTCTTAAGATGCTTAAAGGGATACTGTCATGGGAAAAAAAATTTTTTTCAAAATGAATCAGTTAATAGTGCTGCTCCAGCAGAATTCTGCACTGAAATCCATTTCTCAAAAGAGCAAACAGGTTTTTTTATATTCAATTTTGAAACCTGACATGGGGCTAGACATATTGTCAATTTTCCAGCTGCCCCAAGTCATGTGACTTGTGCTCTGATAAACTTCAGTCACTCTTTACTGCTGTACTGCAAGTTGGAGTGATATCACCCCCCTCTCTTCCCCCCCCCCCCCCAGCAGCCAAACAAAAGAACAATGGGAAGGTAACAGATAGCAGCTCCCTAACACCAGATAGCAGCTGCCTGGTAGATCTAGGAACAGCACTCAATAGTAAAAACCCATGTCCCACTAAGACTCCTTCAGTTACATTGAGAAGGAAAAACAGCAGCCTGCCAGAAAGCATTTCTCTCCTAAAGTGCAGGCACAAGTCACATGACCAGGGGCAGCTGGGAAATTGACAAAATGTCTAGCCCCATGTCAGATTTCAAAATTGAATTTAAAAAAATCTGTTTGCTCTTTTGAGAAATGGATTTCAGTGCAGAATTCTGCTGGAGTAGCACTATTAACTGATGCGTTTTGAAAAAAACATGTTTTCCGATGACAGGATCCCTTTAAGATTTTCAGAAAATGCATAATAGTGTGCATATTGTCGAAATGTGCATAATTGCTCTGTATGCAAAGCTGCACACAGCCAAGTGACATTGGAAAATAATGCAGCAGAGAAAACAATAGCAAATTGCACAGAAACCGGCACTTTGCACACGGGGAGTTATTTATGAACACTAGGCAAATTTGCAACTGGGCAGTAACCCATGGCAACTAATCAAACAATTGCTTCCAGTGTTCAGCCTACAGCTAGCTGAAAAAAAGCTAATCACTGATAGGTGCAATGGGTGCAAATTTGCCCAGTTTTTATAAATGAGCCCCAACGTGTTTGGTAGGTAAATCTTTTATTCTGCATCTATTCCTTACTGCATTGGGAGGTATCGCCCACACACCTACGGGCTACCATGTTACCAAAAAGCATCTGCTTTGTTCATAGCTGCATTAAAACATATGTAACCCAGGCCTAGAATAATGCAGGTGTCTTCTTTGGAGATTGTTGGAATCTGTACCTCAGTGTGGACTTCAAGCTATGCTGTAGCGCACATTGGCCAGTGATTACAAGATAACGGAAACTTTATATTTTCATTTCTATAATATCACTAGCTATACAGTTATTTGCATGAGGTTGCTATTAAACAAATACAGACACTGGTCTGTACTTACTCTTTAAAACACCCTATTGATACAGCTTTGTATTTTGTCCTTTTACTGTATACATAACAATATATTAAAATGCATAGTGTCTCTTTCAAAACCAAATCAGCCCATGCCTGAGGCCAGATGTCACACAGAGCTGTTTTGCTATTGCAGTAGCTAGGAGTTGATGTTGTCATGCAAACCTGGTAATAATACATGGGCAATACTAATGATACCCTGTCATCATTGCATAACACAGTTTTGAAATTTTAAATGTAGGGTAAAGTAAGCAACATTTTAATTCCAACTAGTGGGCCATGAGCAACTCAACCCACACTCGTAGAAACCTTAACCCACAAAATGTTACCGTTGTAGGACCTGCAACCAAGCCATACCTGCATCTTCCCACTCTGTATACTATTTCTGTGCATGCCTCTGGTTCAAAAACGGGGAACTTATGGAAGCAGAGGAGGCATGTACCTCCTCTGACTGACTCACACCCAACCAGAACCTGAAATGGTTGTCCAACTCTTAACTCAAAGCCTCATGACACACAGGTCAAATCGCACATCACTTATTCCACCATGGGAGTATGTTAAGTTGGGCTTGATACATTAATTTGGTGAAAATTAACATCTGTATTGATAATAGTATCTGCTGCAGAAGATATAACTGCATGTCACTATCCATGAATCTGATGTATAGTTAGAGTTTGCGTGTACATCATAGTTATGAACCTTATACTATAAATTATAGCAATATTAGGCAATACTGAAAAGTTCTGTTACCATAAAAAAATTTGCTTTGAGGGGAAAAAATATGATTTCCACGATTTTTTTTGGATTTTTCATCCGATTTTCATGATTTTTCCAGATTTTCCACCCGAAAACTCAGATTTTTTCCCAAAAACTTCTCCCATTGACTTATATGCACCCTCAACAGTTCTGAGATCCCGGATTTTCTGATTCAGACATTTCCATCCTCGGGGTATATTGAATTCCAAAATATTTGTCCTTTTTTAAAGTCAGATTTTGTGTGGAAAAAAAATCACAAAGTTTTTGTGATTTTTGCATTGAGTTTAGTAAATAACCCCCTTAAAATTGCTTAGGTTTTGTAAGCTTTAATAGCAACATGGATACTTTAGGTTGGAAAAAGGCAACTGTCCATCAAGTTTAACCCTTCCATGTGTGCCACAGCATCACTGACACGTAAGGAAAGAAAAGAGAACAACTGTTGTCCCTGCTCTACGTGTAAACACATCTACAAACATATTGATAAATACCTACACACACAAACAGACAGTGGATTCTTGTCCTTTATTCTTCTCTTTGTGAAAAGGGTCCACCACTATCTGTTTATAATGTACTTTAACATTTTGGTAAATAGTTCCCTCTCTCTGATCCTCAAGAGAAAACAAACCTTGCTTTGATAGTCTTTCCTCATAGTTTGTTGCATTCCTTCTACTGTACAAGTGTTGTTGCATGTCTCTGCACTATTTTAAGTTCATTAGGACAGTTGCCCAACACTGTATTCCATACTCAAGCGAACTATAAAAAGGCAAAGTATTTTTTCATCCCTCAAGTTAATGGCATTCTTTATGCAAATGAGTGATTTATTAGGTTTATCAGACACTGACTGGCACTTGGGTTGGGAAGTTCATTATCCACAGTAATAACCCCAAAGCCTTATCAGTTAAGGCTGCCAACATAATTTAATTTGCTATTTGCATTTGTGTTATATTTGCCCAAATGCAAAACCTTGTATTTGTCAAACTTGATTCTCACTTGCCAGTTTTCTACTTAGTCTTTTAATTTATTACTCTGCAAAGTGAAAACATCTGCATGGAACATGTTTTTGCACAGTGTCCTATCATCACCAAAACAAAGACGAATGCAAACTCAAGGTCATTTATGTACAAAGTAAAAAGACGAGGACCAACTACTTCACTAACAACACTGCTCCAACTAGAAAATGCTCCATTTATCACACTTTGTAATCTATCTTTCAGTCAGTCTTCTATTCAAGTACAAGTAGAATATTTAGGGTCAACATCTCTGTATAAGTGCTACTGCAGAACAGCTGGCAATTCATCCTTAGCAGATGTGATGTAGCAGGACTCTGGTCCTTAACTATAACAATGCTGGACTGTAAAACATTTGTACTAAGGGGTCAGAGTGTTAACCCACTATAAAGACCATGCTGCACTTTCTTTTGTCATTCTTCCATTACTATCCAGTGTGAACTTGCCTGGTCCTAATGGCTGTACCATAAAACAGCTGATAGAAAAGGGCCTTGACAAATCCATGCCCTCCATAGAGTGCCAGTAATAGCTGCATCCAACATTGACTGAGTTTGTCTGTATATTTCTTATTTCTAGTGTGTTTGTCCTTTTACCTGCCACTGGGTACGTTCAATAGTATAGAATATTGCACAATTTGTGCACTGCAACCCATTCTGTTTACTAGGATTCAATTCATTGCAAAAGTCACTCACTGCACACACAAACAGATTCAAATCACAGTGCCACTCAAACCATATATTCATTCCACTTCTACTACTCATATCAGTGCAGTGGGGACCTATTTTATGTGTAAGGCTTCTCTTTGGTTACAACACAAACATGGAAACCCACAGATATATACTTATTATTGGTCAAGTATTTCATCTTGAAAAGTTTGTCTTAATCAATATACTCTGGTCTCTTACCTCCTCTTCTATGGATCAGGTTCTTGTCACATGGGTGCCCAATGTTTCCTTTTTTTCCTAATACACTTTGAGAGGTGTCGTGAGCTTGGTAAGTAGGATCAGAACATGCCAAAAAGAAAGATGGACAACGGCCAATCTTGATTTGAGAAGTTGAATGAGGTTTTAGGTTCCGGTTGTTATTTGTACTATAATTCCTTTAACAAATCATCACTGGTGACATTTCTTGTGATCTTGGCTATTCTTTATTCCTTACATTTTTTGAATTATTTGCCTTGTAGGTATTGTTATTGCTATTGCTTTTTATTATTCATCTTATAGGCCTCTCCTATTCATATTCCAGTCTCTTATTTGAATCAGTGCCTGGTTGCTAGGGTAATTTGGACCCTAGCCATCAGATGGCTGAAATTGCAAACTGCAGAACTGCTGAATAAAAAGCTTCAGAATATCACTCTCTACATCATACTAAAAGTTAATTTCAAGATGAACAACCCCTTTAAGGAAATTGTATTTAGCTTTATAACATAAATGTATACACGGTATATGCATTAGAAGAACATTTTTTTACATTCTACAAAACTTTGAATAGATATTACTGTAACTTAAAAATTGTCTCAAGGAGAAGGCAATAACATTTGCAACAGTTATGGAAGGTGCAAACAGTTATCTCCTTTGAGGGGATAATCATTAGCAATTGTTTCTCAAATAAATAAATAAATAACCTCCTTAAGACAAATTGCCATTATTTGTTCCAGTGCATTCATTTACAGGAGCCAGTGCTGCAACCAAAAGTGGATGCCTCTTTAACTAAACTGATATGAAGCATTTCAGGCAAACAGAAACATCTCTGCGTAGTCAATAAAATGAATTCATAGAATTAAAACAGGTTGACTTGTGCAAAAGGGAAATATCGGTATTGCTTTAAATTATTCATTTCTTCCTCAGCTTTTCAGCTCATTGCAAAAGTTTCTATATACAGTTCATCACTTATCGAGTCCATAAATTATTTAGCCCGCATAACTCTCAACAAAAATATACAAGGCATGACCTTGTTATAATAACACAACAAAATATTCCTTCTTACAGCATGCCTTATTACCGCATCCCTTAATCATGCATTTTCCAGTACTGAAGCATCCTCTGGAACCTCCGAGTGATGTGTCACTCATTACTCTTTCTTCCACTAATGCTTTGAAAATCTTTTTTACCTTCCATGCTAGTTTGTTCTTCCCCAATGCTTAAAACTGAATTTAATTTGCATAACATTATTTAATTTACTAATTCTGATTTTTCTCCTATCCTGACTTGGTTGTTAATTAGAACATTGCTCTCTCTCTCTCTCTCTCTCTCTCTCTCTCTCTCTCTCTCTCTCTCTCTCTCTCTCTCTCAAACTTAGCTATTTCTTTCTTAGAATTAACAGCTTTAATGTAAAAGTAAATAGTGATAATTAAAACTTGTATTGCCTGCTTTACTCCAAGCACTTTAAGACTGCAAAAATGTGTGCTGTAAATGTATATTTAAAAAATGTATTTGCAGCTCCGGGGGTCCAGCTTTTCAAGTGAGAGTTATTTTATGCAAAGCAGACCCAATAGGAAAGCTTAAACCTATAGGGCAGTGATCCCCAACCAGTGGCTCACATTGCTCACCAAGCCCTTGGATGTTGCACCCAGTGGCCTTAAAGAAGGTACTTATTTTTTGAATTCTTGGCTTGGAGGCACTTATGGCTGCATTAATCAGATTTACTCCAAACAGAGCCTCCTGTAGGCTGCCAGTGCACATAGGGACTACCAAATAGCCAATCACAGCCCTTATTTGGCACCCCCAGAAACAACTGAATTTGGCTCACAGGTGAAAAAGTTTGGGAACCCCTGCTATGGGGCATTCTATGAATGTTTTAATAGTGAAACTGGGTTCCATCCTCTTTTAAAACTCAGGAGGTGATAGAGAAAACAATTCATTTAGGCCTGCATTGAAAAGTTTGGAATCTCTCAGAAATCTGTATGCTTTTACAGTGGCATGGCATTTCCTGTGGTCAACACATGATTGGTGTAAATTTCATCATGCAGTGGAACAGCAATCCGAAAGCATACTTCTAAGCTATGTAAAACCAGCTTGGAAAAGAAGCACGAAGCCAGTGTGCTGTATTTGATGAACTGGCCAACACCTCAAACCAACTGAACTCTTGTGGGAACTGTAAGGTCAAAGAAAATCCTTTACAAGCCAGTTACATATCTCGGAAGAAGGCATGAGTTGGATTTTCCCCTGAATATCTTCCAAAACTGACAGCTTGAACGCCAAAGGCCTGCACAGCTTGAATTGCTGCAAATGGAGGATTCTTTGATGAATGTAAAGTTGCTGATGAATGAATAGAACATTTATTTAAAAAAATAAAAGGGGAAAAATGAATGTTATGACATTGGCAATGTTTTGACTATAATTTCTGATCAATTTAATTATACTTTGGAGAATAGAATTATTAATTTCTATCAAAAACATGAGCATTTCTGGGTGATCCAAAACTTGTTCATTAGTAGATATATACAAGCTGGTTACAGTCCTGCATTGGGTCGTGTAAGTGCTGGTCACCAATCTATTCAAAGTCTAGTGGAATTAAGAGTTTAATAACTTTCACTTTGCATTTATTTATATTCCAACTGCCTATATGTAAATGTGCCTCTGTGTGAATGCCTTGGAAATATTATACTTATTTCTAAGAGCATGCTGTAAGAATTATACTTTCTATCATACAATCTACCATGTATTAGTTTCTGAGGAACTCAAGCATGACCGGGCAGCTGTAAAAATAATTGCAGGCAGTTTAATAAATCTTGTGTTCTGTAAACTATAGCTCTGAGTACCACAACACTATCTTATTTTGTACGAGAAGAATTCTATTCCTAATATTGTGTTTATTCCTAGTAATTCTGTTGTGTCAATTGTTATCAAATGGGGGAAAGTGAGAAGGTTTTTGCTGGTGTGTGGGCTTGTGTTCCTCTATGCAAGATTTGGCATGGTAGCCGCATTCTTCCTTGGAAGCAGTGACTTAATGAGAAATGCTTTAATGCATGATTTTATGGTGCCATGTAAAGTACAAGCAACTAAATGAGCAGTGAAACAATGAAGTGGGATAACAGATGATACTTTGGACTTATAGGGCATTCAGTGTCGGACTGGCCCAAGGGATACTAGGAAAACTCCCGGTGGGCCCAAGTGTTAGCGGGCCTCTTGCTTCTAAGCATTAGGCCTATTTCATGGTCAATCCCTATTTCTTTATGGGGAAAATGCTTAATAATGGGAGAATATTGTATGTAAATATAAAAGACTAGGAGAATAAAGAGGTTGAGTGAGTAGAGGAGGAATAATAGTTTGGAAAGGTCCACTGTCTGGTGGGCTCACGGTCTTAGGTTTTCTGGTGGGCCCAGTGTCTAAAGCTGGCCATAGACGCAAAGATATCATTGTACGAATCAAGGATTCGTACGATTTTCGGAACGTGTGTGGAGAGTCCCGACATTTTTCGTCCGGTGGAGATCGGTCGTTTGGTCGATCGGACAGGTTAGAAAATTTCTGTCGGCTGCCGATAATATCTCTGCGTGTATTGCCGATCGTACGATTTTCAGAGGGAGACTGTCACTAGCTTTGTCTATCGTACGATTACTGTCAGAGGCAGAATATCGGCTGATCTGTTCTTTAACTACTTTATTTGGTCGGAATGGTAAGACTTTGATCTGAATGGTTAGTGGCAGGTCGGGAGATGGGAAAGTCCGATCATACATTGATTCGTACGATCAGATCTTTGCGTCTGTGGCCAGCTTAATGCTTTCTGGTGGGCCCCTGGCATCCCAGTCTGACACTGAGGGTATTGGTGGGTATATCAGGATGTTTTATTTACTGGATCCCTAAAAAAGTATTTTCTGTACACAAGTATACATTCTAAGTGGCTGTATTTAGATTGTGGATTGTGTAATTTATACAAGGGGAAATTAAAGTGGAAGGATCAGAGGTGACACCCTGTATGAAACCTTGTGCGAAGAGCTTCCCTCTTATGTCTCCTGGGACTGAGTTCAGTAATGGAGCTGAGAGATCTTCATTGCTGTAGGGTTATAATAGCAGTTAGAGGATATAGAGCGCAGAGTGAAGAATTATGCCTTTTTCTCTTCAGCATTCACATGGCTCCCTGGATGGCTCATTAAATCCCTTTAAAACAACTATTTGATTATTTTTCCTTTTTTTTTCAATGTAGTTTCCCAGTAGAGCCCTTGAGGGTAAGGAGCTGAGAGCCTACCTGGGAAATGTGATTGTAGGAAGGAGGGATCAGTAAGAAACAGTCGCAGTGTATCTAGGAGGGAGATTGAGGAGAGGGGGGAAGCAGACAGATTCATTACTGACAGTTGGAGAGCAAGAGGCAACTGAATGATTTTGCTGGAAAAGACGACTGTGACAAGAATAGAGGAAACAATGGCAAGTATAGGAAACTGAGTGATGGGTAAAAAAAACAAGGGGAAAGGTATTACAGTATATTACTTTAGCCCATCAAGGAATTTGGAATGATTTATTGTATATAAGAATAAAAACATAATGTTGTATATGTTATTTGATAAAGGTATGGGATCCGTTATTGTGAAACCCATTATACAGAAAGCTCCAAATTACAGAAAGGCCATCTCCCATAGACTCCATTATAATCAAACAATCCAAATTATTATAAATGATTTCCTTTTTCTCTGTAATAATAAAACAGTACCAAATTAAGATATAATTACTCCTTATTGGAAGCAAACCCAGCCTATCGGGTTTATTTAATGTTTATATGATTTTCAAATAGACTTAAGGTATGAAGATCCAAATTACAGAAAGATCCGTTATCCGGAAAACCCCAGGTCCCGGGCATTCTGGATAACCGGTCCCATACCTGGACTAAGAAGCTAAAGTACATGAACAGGGTAACTTAGAGGACGATAATGGAGAATGTTTTCCAAGGTAAATATTGAATTTGCTACACTTTTATATCTTATACCACAAACATTTTATATAAAAAAGCTGTACAGCCTTTCCGAGGTTATGCTTTTCTTTCTACCATTATCAGGGTTGGACTGAGACCACATATAGAATTGGCCCAGCTGCCTTGCATCACAACAGCATGATTGCTAGTCTAGGGAATATACTGGGCATTTTAAGGGCAACAGTATCGTTATCTCCTTAGTTTACAATTAGATGATTTCACAAACATACAGTTTGCTTACTCTATAGCATGATTTTGCCAACAAGAAAAAGGAACAGAATTATAAATTATATGATATGTAGTTTTTTTTTTTTTTTTTTAGAACATAGTGGCTCTGCTCTTCTGATATGAACTTCATTTAAATGTTATTGCAGCTTGAATAGTGAACTAGTTGCTAGTTACGGTAAGTCACTTTCAATACCAAAGGTTACCTTTTTAGTGGGGGTTAGAGTGTTATGCTAGTTTTGACTGGTATATTCTACATAAGCCTAAAGAAAGTAGCAGGTTCTCCAGAAACTTCTTTACAGGTATTTGATCTGTTATCCAAACACCCGTTATCCAGAAAGCTCTGAATTATGGGAAGGCTGTCCCCCATAGACTCCATTTTATATAAATAAACCAACATTTTTAAAAATCTTACTTGATCCCAATTAAAGGAGAAGGAAAGTTGTTTACCACTTGGGGCTGCCAAATGTTAGGCACCCTCAAGTGATTGTATTTACTTACCTGAAACCCCGGGACGGTTCTCCTATCAGCAGAAAACTGCACCGGCCTGGGGCTATTCCAGCGAGCACCACTGAGCGATCCACTTTAATATAGAATCAATCCTTATTAGAAGCAAAACCAACCTATTGGGTTTATTTAATGTTAACATGATGTTCTAGTAGACTTCAAATGTCAAGATCCAAATTACGGAAAGATCCGTTATCTGGAAAACCCCAGGTCCCAAGCATTCTGGATAACAGGTCCTATATGTAATGGAAAATAAAGAACTTACCCCACGAAACATCCAAGATGGCGACTTCCTGCTCCACCATGCGGCTCTTCCTGGTTGTAATATGCCTGCGACAGAAACGTGTCGCCCCAGGATTGGTCGCCGGCGACGGAATGGACGCCGGCGTCAAAACATGCGTCGGCGTCAGGACGCCAACGTGAGGACGCCGGCGTCAGCATCATGACGTCACTGCGTCAAGTTTTGGCGCCAACTTTGGACTATTTATTCCCATGTTCCCTTTCTGTCCTTGCCCAATTATAGGTCTATCTCGTATAGTTCCTGGGTGTGATTTCTTAATTCTTCCTGTTTACCGTGTACCGACTTCTTGCCTGTTTCATCGATTCTGATTCTTGCCGCCTGTATTGACCATTTGCCTGATTACGACTATTCTTCTGATAAACCCTTTTGTACTGCGAACTTGGTGTTGTGTCTCCTCCTTGGTCCTCACTACAACAGAGCCTTCGGGCCTTGACACTATACAAAAATGCTTAATCTTAATTGCATTCAAGTTGTTTTGGAGTTTTCTGTTTTTGTATGGAATGTACATGCAGATGTAGATATGCAGTAAATATTGTAATGTATAATGTAAAATTCTACACTGTATATGTTGTGATTGATTGATAGATTGATCCATCAATATCCACTGAAGCGATATTTGTAACCACATGCACTTTCCCAGCCCACTGAGACAACTTTGCTAAAGGCTTCTCACAGTGATACAAGTGAACGAAGAACCCTGCAGAGTTGGAAGACCTATTATTTTGCATATTTAAAGTCAGGTTTACAAAGAACTATGAATACTGAGGCCACGCCTGTGATTCACATAATGGTTTAGCATTTACACACCTGAGGAAATGGTAGATCTCTATTCAGGGCTCTAAGAATTTGTATTCAAGGTCACAGCATGTGAGATACTAGCTATTTTAGAAGGCATCAACCCTTACTGTGAGGCACTTGTTTAAGGGAGATGCCCCCCATTTCTTGATATCTTTGAAAAGCATTCTTATTATTTCATGAGCAGGAACTTGAATATATTCTTTGCTTTGGATGCCCTTAATCATTGGAATGGAAATGAAGCAGTGAGACATGTTGAGACACAACCTTGGCCATCACATTGCAGTGTGGACCCCGATGGGACAATTTCTCTTCTTAGAAGGTAGCCTGGATGGCGCAAGTCACTGAACGTTGTTGTTTATTGCACTCACACTCATCCATTCCTTTGTTAAAGGAGAAGGAAAGGCTTGCAGAAGTTGGGGGCGCCAAAAGTTAGGCACCCCCAAGTGATTGTATTTACTTACCGGAAACCCTGGGCTGGTGCTCCTATCAGCAGCAAACTACACCGGCCCGGGGTTATACCAGTGAGCATCACGGAGCAGTCTTCTGTATTCAAATTTCCCGGGGCTAACGCATGCGCAGCTGAACGAAATAGCCAACTTTTTAGTTAAAGTTCGGCTTTTCATTCTACTGCGCATCCACAGCCACGGGAAGAAGAAAGAAGACAGAAGAAGTTTGCTCACTGAGGCAACTTTGGTCAACTATTGAAAACGCATCACCATGTGTGCATTAGCGCAGGCTACTTTTCATTGTAGCCTATGGGGAAAAACGTTGAGGCAGTTCAGGGAGATAGTTGCTCAAAAGACAAGGAGATTAGTAGCCAGGCGACAAAATCTCCCTGAATCTCCTCGTATGGACTAGCCCTTAAAGAGCCAACAAAAAAGCTCTTAATGAGAACCACTAACCAAAAATAATGATCATTTTGACTTGCTATGCAGTTTCATACCTCCCAACATTTTGCAAATAAAAAGAGGGACAAAAACATTTTTTGACCATGCCCATTTTTGTGGCCACACCCCCTAATTACCATGTTCATTTTACAAAATTTGAGTTTTTTTTCAGTTATTACAGTTTTGCTAATGAAGTTGAATTGCCCTTTAAGCTGTGAGTCTAACTTCTCCTAAGGGACCTGTTATCTTATATTGTTACAATTACTTTACAGTTGCTCTATCTCGAAATTGTTACAAAAGTATCTTATCTGCTGCTGTGGCTGTTCTGGGCTCTCTGCCAAAAGACAATTAATTTAGAAACTTTGTTTAATTTTCTGGCTGTTCAGTGCAGAGAAAAACATGACTTTCCAGTACAAATGAGGGACTGCGGGTTGATCTGTCAAAAGAGGGACTGGATCTGCTGAGTTCAGCCTTCTTTTATCCAGGCCTGGATTTACTTAGCAGGTGCCCCTAGGCCCACTGTTGTTTCTCGCCTTTTATTCAATCAAATTTTCACCATCGGGACCAGAGCAATGGGGATTGGTTCACTGGAAATTTTAAAAACCGTTGTATCTCCTGCACCTCCCCAATGCTTTCAACCAATGAGGGTGTGGTTGGGCAGCATGCCGGCCCCTAATATCCTGCTGCCCTAGGCCCGGCCCTTGGTGGCCTCTCCACAAAACCGGGCCTGCTTTTATCACTTGTCCGGTGTAAAACCCTCATTTATTTTAAGGACCTGGGGCGCATAGATTTTGTGCATGCTGTGACAAACTTTATGCATGCCACATCAAATTCGGGAGCGGTGCGACAAATTCTGAGTTCAAGTATGTCCGTGGCCCGGTAGTGGGCCTCGGCCTGGTGGTTGTGAACCCCTGGTCTAAACCGTCCATAAAGTCTATTGTGTTCACTATATAATAAATATTCATGGACTGCACCCAAAATGCATTACCTTATAAACAAGAACTTTGTACTTGAAAAATTCAGGTGACGATATTAACTGCCAGCTCTCCAGACCAAACCGGCAGTGTATTGTCCCAAGTATGAGGCAATCCAAACTGCAATCATCTATCAAACCTCACTCTGAAAGATTCTTTCACAACTAGTTTCCAGCAGATGTAGAGACCACAGAGACAGCTGTATTCTAGCATCTTGCCTCACATTTTTTCCAAGGAATTGAGCTGTTCAAATATTAGATATATAAATACATATTTTTTATAGAATTAGATTGCCCCTTGGCCAGTAGTTTACTGTACCAATTGTTGAAAATGACACTTCACACCAAAGCTCTTAATGGGGAAGAAAGAAAAAAGACATTGGAAGGCCGATATTTATTTCCACTCAAGGAAATCAGTGGTGGGCTAGGAGAGAAAAGACGTTGCTGTTGCTTTAACCTGTCCAGTACTAAGCCTTTTTTTCTCTCCTGAACACAATGACCAGTTTTAGAGTTGGGGGGGGGGTCTGGAATGCTAGAATGTTTTTATGCACCCAGGTTGGGGGTTGAACTGCGTGTCTTTCCCATGAATTGTGTGTTTGCTAAAATCCAAACAAAAAGAAAACTTTAAAACTCTTGGAAAGTGAAGGAAGGAGCCTGGAAAGGGAGGGGGAGTTAACAGGTGCAGTGGGACAATGCAAGATGAAGATTGATGAGTGAGAGGATTTAGGAAGAGCATATACACAAACACTCACTATCTCTCAGCCTGCCCCTGCCCCTGAATCTTACTGTCTTACAAGAGCCCAGCTGTCTGTACATGTACATATGCCCTGTGATACGCAGCCAGAGATGTTACTGCTTCTGCATCTCCATGTACTCTAAAATATAGCTCTCTAGTTGCCCAATGCTGCAGCTCTCCAGAGACTTGTGAATTATTTCCAAATAAAGAAAACATGTCAAAATATTTTGTTAGAAAAAAAAATCCTAGCTTTTCAACTTATATAGTTTAAACTATAATTGCCAATTTCTCTATTGCCTCCACTGCAACCTCTGCCTTCTGCCACTGAATGTGACACTTACCATCTGTACGCCTTAGATATATCACTGGTCATTGTTTCTCTGGGATTTCCTTTTGGAAAGACAATCAAGTCAAGCATTGCGGTCATTATCCGGCTTCCAAAGCCATAAAAATTATTAGGGACAGTCGACAATCAACATTTTTTTATGAAGTGACAGTTGACTTGTGTCTTGTATCTAGTGATGCACCAAATGCAAGATTTGGTCACATCAAAGCACTTTTTGCAGCATTTAGGTTTGGCTGTGACTTAAATGTAATGTTTTATTTGTCTCGAATTTAAATATGGAAATTCAGGTTCATATTTGGTTCAGGATTCAGACGTCTTTTGGTATTTGGGCAAATCCAAAAATGATAGATTTGGTGCATCCCTTCCTCAGCTACTATGTACCAATAAGCAATTTATACCAATCAATCTTGTACTATTTCATGTATATTTAATCCGGTTGACTAATAGTATTTATTTAAATGAATTCCTCCTTAAGCTTATATCATTAGCCAAAGCCTGTTTGTGACCATATAATTTATGTTATGTACTCCATGGTGGTTGGTCCTCACATATTGGCCATTTTACATATTTGAGGGGTCTCTCCCTCCCTCTTTCTCCAGCTCCTGTTTTTCTGCAAAGTTTCAGCTCCTTGTTACTGATTCAGCCTCTTAGATGTAAATCCCTAAATTTGTTACAGTCCCTGATGGAGCTTGGGGGAGGGTCACAGGGTCAGCACACAGGAGCTCAAAACTAACAGTAACTTTATAGGAGAGAAAGTGAGAGGGAATAAAAACAAGAGGGAGACAGTATGAGAGATTGATAGAGGGAATGACCTTGAGAAGAAGAGGAAAAAATGTAGGCATGGAGAGAGAAAGGCAAACGTCTACTGTATGGAGCCAGCCATAGAAGAATGGTCTGGGAACATGAAACCCAAGGAAGAAATAATAATGAAATCCAGGGAGATCAAATAAAGAGGCAAAGGCAATAATGAAATGATTAATAGTAAAACAAGATAGTTAATCATTAGGGTTATGAGCACTGAGAAGGACAGAAAGAACAGAAATCTTAATATCCATTGAAAGTATTCTGATACTTCCTTGTTCATCTTGTTTATGTACCGTATATACTCGAGTATAAGCCGAGTTTTTCAGCCCCCAAAATATGCTGAAAAACTCTACCTGGGCTTATACTCGGGTCAAGCACAAAAACGGTCGCCAGCGTCTAAGAATAGTCGCCGGCATCTAAGAATAGTTGCGGGCATCTAAGAATAAGAATAGTCGCCGGCGTCCAAGAATAGTCACCGCGTCCAAGAATAGTCTCCAAGAATGGTTGCCGGCATCCAAAAACGAGACTCCGGCACCTCCAATGGGAGCAGTAACGTAACTAGAGGGGGGCGGGCCCTGGTGCGGGACGCACAGCCGGTCCCCCTTCCCCTCTCCTTACGCTATTTTCAGCCTGCATTTCAGTGGCATGCAAGCTGCCGGGGGGCTCTGGCCCACTCGCACCCCCTGCTCTCCCGGGAAGTTCCACCACTGAATGGGAGCAGAAACCCTTAATTATTTGATTGAAACTTCCCAGAAGCTGCTGCATTTCTCTCCCTAGGCTTATACTCGAGTCAATAAGCTTTCCCAGTTTTTGTAGGTAAAATTAGGTACCTCGGCTTATACTCGGGATGGCTTATACTCGAGTATATACGGTATATCATTTTTAGCAATGGTCAGGATAATTTAATTTTTATACTATACTATATTTTTTGATGTTCTTTAGTATTACATCCCACCTTCTTTTGCTCCTAACTTGTCTAAATCAGTCCCTTGTCCAAAAGCAATGACGTTCATTGAATTGTGTCCTGACCTGTAGTTCCCCCACATAGAGACCAGATGATCATGTACTAATTTGTAAGGTAGCCTCTTATTGTACAACTGTCAGCGTTGAAGACATACAAGAGTTTTTCACTGGCACCAAGGTCATACAAATTTGTTAGCTTCACATAAAAGTTTTAGTTGATATTTATATTGTAAAATCAATTGATTGAGTATTAACAATTAATTAACTACGTACTATTGCACGGTTTAAGAAGCACTAAGCACTTTCACTAATTGATATAATTTATTAGTATTAATGGTTTTAAATTAAATTTGATCAAAATAAACAAACTAATCAGATAGTGTGGGGTTACTACTTTTTTGTGGATAAATTGTTGAATAGTAATTACACCTCTATACAATCTGATTTAATCTTAGTAATAAATTGAGAGATTACAAGAACAATCCCTGGTTTTTTGAGGTCACCATATCTCTTAATTGTATGAAAGGTAAGGAAGTTTCCTTGTTCCATCAGATGTCTTGTATCAAGTTCTGTTACATAGTTACATAGTTACATAGTTACATAGTTAAATTGGGTTGAAAAAAGAAAAAGTCCATCAAGTTCAACCCCTCCAAATGAAAACCCAGCATCCATACACACACCCCTCCCTACTTCCACACAAATTCTATATACCCATATCTATATTAACTATAGAGTTTAGTATCACAATAGCCTTTGATATTATGTCTGTCCAAGAAATCATCCAAGTCATTCTTAAAGGCATTAACTGAATCAGCATCACAACATCACCCGGCAGTGCATTCCACAACCTCACTGTCCTGACTGTGAAGAACCCCCTACGTTGCTTCAAATGAAAGTTCTTTTCTTCTAGTCTAAAGGGGAGGCCTCTGGTGTGGTGATCCACTTTATGGGTAAAAAGGTCCCCTGCTGTTTGTCTATAATGTCCTGTGATGTACTTGTAAAGTGTAATCATGCCCCCTCGCAAGCGCCTTTTTCCATAGAAAACAACCCCAACCTTTACAGTCTACCCTCATAATTTAAGTCTTCCGTCCCTCTAACCAATTTAGTTGCACTCAGTCTCTGCACTCTCTCCAGCTCATTTATATCCCTCTTAAGGACTGGAGTCCAAAACTGAACTGCATACTCCAGATGAGGCCTTACCAGGGACCTATAAAGAGGCATAATTATGTTTTCATCCCTTGAGTTAATGCCCTTTTTATCCAAGACAGAACTTTATTTGCTTTAGTAGCCACAGAATGACACTGCCCAGAATTAGTGTAAGGAAGAGTTGCCCCCCCCAGCTGTAGTTTTAATATGAAGGGCTCCCACTATCAAAATCTGTGGTATACACCATCTTGTTCTCATGTTCTCTTCTCTATGTAGTGGCGTAATTAGTCAACAGCAGGCCCAGGTGTAGGATGTTCAACCGGGCTACCCGCCGGGTCCACCCCCTTGAAGTGCACAACGGCCTCATGCTGATGCGCGCAGCAAAAATCTCCCCCACCCTGCAGCACATGATGAAACTTTTCAGGGCTCCAGTGGGTCCTAAGGGATGCAGGCCCTGCACTCCTGGTAGTTACACCATTGTCTCTAGGTGGGGGGACATTTAAAAGAGTACTAAAGCCTAACTAAAAAAGTAGTAGAAGCTAGAAATGTTGTACATACTGTTTTAGGCTTCTGTACCAGCCCAAGGCAACCACAGCCCTTTAGCAGTAAATATCTGAGTCTCCAAAAATGCCCCAGTAGCTCCCCATCTTCTTTTCTGCTGATTCACTGCTTACACATTTGATTCACAGAGAATTCTAAGGATCCTCATAAGGATCAAAAGATGTAGACCTGAGAATAGAGAAAAAAAGTTTTGTATAGTTTTGTTTAGTTATTTTAGTGTTTTAGTGGATATATATATATATATATATATATATATATATATATATATATATATATATATATAAACACAGCACCACACTCAACTGTCCAAAGTGAATTATTTCAAAAATATATATATATATATATATAATAACGCATATATAATATTTGCAAAGCCCTATATTAATTATATCAATGGTTAATTAAAAATAATAAGCGCTAGTACATGCATTTGGCAGTGGTTGGGATTCTTTCACACATTGCTTTACTTATGAAACATGTACAGTTATCTGGAAATCTGGGCTGGTCATGACCTTATTGCTTTATAGTGTTAACCTTTTGCCCTTTAAGGAGTTTTAATAAACAAGAAGAAAATGGAAGTTCTCATAAAGAAAAAAAGGAATGTTTAGAGCAGCCTAAACAAGAAAAAAGGCAAGATAGGAAGATAGGATCATGGATAGAGCAATAGAAAAAGAAAGTATTATAATACTGGACTGAGATTGCATTTTTGTTGATATTTTAGTCAAAGCGGCACATTTACTTAGCTTGAGTGAAGGATTAGAATAAAAAATACTTCAAAGTTTTTTTTTGGCTACTTCGACCATCGAATTGGCTACTTCGACCTTCGACTACAACTTCGATTCGAACTAAAAATCGTTCGACTATTCGACCATTCGATAGTTGAAGTAAACTTCGACCACCTACTTCGCCACCTAAAACCTACCGAGCGCCAATGTTAGCCTATGGGGACCTTCCCCATAAGCTTTCCTAGCAATTTCTGATCGAAGGAAAATCGATTTGATCGATTGTTTAAAATCTTTCTAATCGATTTTTCCATCGATCGTTCGATTGAACGAATTGCGGTAAATCATTCGACTTCGAAGGATTTAACTTCGATGGTCGAATATCAAGGGTTAATTAACCCTCGATTTTCGACCCTGAGTAAATGTGCCCCAAAGTGTAACTTGCTCTAATGCTCTGAATAAGTATTCTGTGAAATCTATGATATACTGCTATTTGCTACAGAAAACAGATGTTGCTGGTGTATTTTTTAAAGAAACAGCAATGGACTCCTTATTATTCAGGTATCTGTAAAAGATCACTTCTTGTTTACTACTACTACTGACCTTATTTCAGTGATAAATGACACTATATGCACAGGCCTAGTCTTGCATTGCTAAAGGGACACCATATCTTCATGTAATAATTTTCCGTTTTTTCCTATGGAATAGTTTGAGATTTAAAGAGACTGTAGATTTAAATTAATTTATTTCCCATAGCTTCTGTAAAGGTATTAGTGGTATCAAATTGCTGTTTTCTCTAAGAAGAAGCCATTTTATCTCTGGTATGCTGCTATGGTGTTTAAATTATATTACAAAAATTAAAACCCCAGAAGGGTCCCGTTGTCTTGGAGGGGGGGGGGGGTGAAACCTGCATGAAGTCACAGTCAGCTAATTAAGGCCTGTTACCAACACTCTCCATTGCCTTTATAGAGAAACTGTGGTCATCTAAATTCTTTATTGTTCTTGACTGATCCAAGGACCAGGATCAGGATCAAGTTATGTATCATTCTTACACTGTTATTGTCTTTCAGTTCTGCATTTGTATTCAGGTGTGTGCAGTCAGTTTCTAGTCCTGTCAAGTCAAGTCACAGTTATGGGCAGGATGGTTGAGGGCCGAATCATAACCCGTTCCATAAGCCTAGAGACAAGAAATTCGCCCTGACACAGCTTTGTCCTCAGTTATCACACAATCTGCTAACATGTGGAAACCTTCTAAATGGGGACCTAGCATTATATATATATGGAGGTAATTTTGTCTTGTAAGTATTGTAATAGTTAGAACACTGCTCTAGAATAATTGGATACTTTTCAATTTCATAGTCACGGACACATACGGACTCTTGGCACCTATGTAACTCTTTTTTATGCCCCTAGGATATTGCACATTTCTCTTCTGTGCGATGAAATCACTTCAGAAGTGGAAGAGATTTCTTCCCAGGATTTAGGATTTTATTTGCAATATATCAGTATTTACACCTCTTTCAAATTCAAAGGTTTTAATTATTTTAACATTTTCAGAACAACCTCACAGTAGACATCAGTCAAGCATTGGTATAAAGGAGGAAACAGTTAGTAGGATTGGCTTGTTACTGAACTAACCTCCAATCAGAGGCTGTTAAGAGAGAAGAACAAAGAGTAGAAGATAATTGAGAGAAGAAGAAGGGGAAAGAAAAACAAGGAGGAAGGTTGGGGAAAAGGGGGGGCAAGTAGAGTCAGAATTGGGCCATCTTACAGAGATGAGGTCAGTTGGGCGTCAAATCTGCCTTCTTTCTTTTCAGGGTATAGGCCTATGTCCATCAATATATAGTTTAGTTTAATCGGGGGGAGTAGTCTCATGTCTGGTCTTGGAAGAAATATGCATCTTTCCACTTCTTCCACATTTGCAGAGATATTGAGCTAAGTTGTAAAAGCCTACTGGACCCGAGCGCCATTTGTTCATGTGAAGGTTTGAGTCTATTAGTATCATTAGTTCCCTTTTGCTTGGTACTTCTGTCGTTTTCCAGTATCTGGGTACAGTGGCGTAACTAGATGTTGCTGGGCCCCACAGCAAATTAATTTTAGGAACCAAACATATCCAGTGTTTGTACTGTTTTACAAATATATGTTCAAATTGCTCATCAATGAGAGCCTCATGGGGCCCCCTGTACCTCCTGGGCCCCCCTGCAGCCGCAGGGTCTGCTTCCTCTGTAGTTACGCCCCTATCTGGGTATCAGGAGTCTGGTCGCCGTCAGTATGTGAAAGATCAGGTGCTGTAATTGTTTCGGAAACTCATTGAGGTTATAATTTAGCATCGCCAGCGGTGGGGTCAGCTTAATTCGCAAGTGCGTTGCTTGTTCCAGGATTTGCTCCGTGGATAACCACAGATCTTTGATTCCTGGGCACTGCCACCATATATGTAGTAAATTGCCGTCTCTCTTGCAGTCTCTCCAGCAAGTTTTAGGGACATTCGGATAGTATTGATTGAGAGAGGTTGGAGTTTTGTACCATCTATAGAATAGTTTCCTCGAATTTTCAATATGATTTGTGCATTTTGAAAGTTTGTACGCTGTGTTAAGCATTTTTATCCAGTGTGGCGTGGGAATTGTGATTTGGAGATCCTGCTCCCATTTCTCAAAATGCTTCGGTTTGGCTTCCAAGTCGTCTTCTGTGAGTAGTTTGTAGATTCGTGCTATGCCTTTGGGGCTACGTGGGTTGTGAGTGAGTAGTGGTTCAAATGGCGTGCGTGTGGCGCTGCCTGGCGTTGTGGTGGTTCCCAATAGGTGCTTTATCTGGAGGTATTTGTAGAAATCGCGTGCTGGCAGGTTAAATTCCTTGGTTAGCTGTTCATAGGTTTTGATGACGGTGCCATCGTATAGTTGGCCTATCGTAGTTAAGTTTGCATTTCTCCAATTCTGCAAGTTGAGGTTTGGGATGTTTGTTTCTAACATCTCCAATCCCGCCTGGTGTGCTGGGTAATTTAAGAGTGGGTCCTTTTTAGAGATCTTAGCCCAGATATTCATTGTTGTTCGAGTGGTATGGTTTGCAGTGTGTTGTCCTACTACTTCATTCATGTTCTTAGTCCATACGAGCCCTTTAAGCTTGAGAGGAGATATGGAGTCTTGTTCCAGTTGGAGCCAATGTAGATCTTTAACTGCATGGTTCCAGGCTCTCATTTGGTCCAGTACTGTGGCTTGGTAATATTTTTCAAGTCAGGGAACTCCGAAGCCTCCATCATGTATTCCTCATTGCATAAATTTCTGTTTAATCCTGGGTTTCCGTTTAGCCCAGATAAAGTCTTGAATGGTTCTTTGCGCTTTGCGAAAATATGTTTGTGGAACTGCTATTGGTAAAGTCCTGTATAGATAAATGAATTTAGGCAATATCATCATCTTGATAGTTGCGATTCTACCCAACCATGATGTGTATATAGGGGACCATTTCTGTAATTGTTCCTGTATTTCTGTTAATAGCTTGGGATAGTTCGCTTCATACGTTTTGGTCGCGTTACTGGCTAGCTCAACACCTAGATAATTAATAGAGTGGGATTGCCATTGGTAAGGGTATCTGGCTTGCAACTTGCATATGCTCTCTTTTGTCATACCTATCGGCAAAATATTTGATTTTGACTCATTAAGTTTATAGTAGGAAACAGAGCTGAAAGTTCTGAGAATTTGTGTAACAGCTTCTAGGGAAGGCTCTGTATCTGTTAGTGTCAGAATGATGTCATCTGCAAACATTGCGAGTTTGTACTGAGTATTTGCCACCTGTATGCCCTTTACAGACATTGAGTCTCTGATTGTTCTGGCAAGGGGTTCCAACGTAAGGTTAAAGATGAGAGGTGATAATGGGCAGCCTTGCCTCGTTCCGTTAGTTATTTGAAATGATTTAGATAGGAATCCCATGTTATTTACTTTCGCTGAGGGTTTGGTGTATAGTGATAGTATGGCATGTTTAATCGGACCTAGTAGGCCATAAGATTGTAAAGCAGAGTCCAAATAAGTCCATTCTACTCTGTCGAAGGCCTTTTCGGCATCTAAGCTAAACAGTATAGTCGGGTCCTTCCTTCCTCTCTGTTCCTTCAATAAGTGCCAACATTTTCCTTGTGTTATCTGGGCCCTGCCTGCCCTTGGTAAATCCAGTTTGGTCCAAGTGAAGTAAGGAGGGCAGTATTTTTGCTACTCTATTGGCAATGACTTTGGCGTATAGTTTCAGGTCTGTATTAAGCAAGGATATGGGTCTGTAGTTTCCACATGCTGTAGGGTCTTTCCCTAACTTGTGGATTGTCGTTATTGTTGCTGCTAACATTTCCTCCGGGAAGGCGCCTCCTTGAAAAACATGGTTAAAGAGATTTGTGAGATGTGGTACTAGTATGTCTCGAAAGGTTTTGTAATATGCGGCTGTGAAACCATCCGGGCCAGGGGCTTTCCCTATGGGGGTAGTCTGTATAGCTTCCTTTACTTCCTCTGTAGTAATGTCCATATTCATCTGGTCGAGTTGATGTGACTGTATTTGGGGTAAGTTTGCTGCTGTGAGGAATTTACTTATCGCCTCTTCGGTGGGTTGTGGGGTGGTTTTATCTTGTTTTAGATTGTACAAGGAGGAATAGTAATCTGCGAATCGGTCCGCTATTTCCTTAGGATTCGTAAAGGATTTGCCATCTGAGGTGGTTATTTGTGCTATTGACTGATTAGCCTGCCTCTGTTTTAGTTGGTTTGCTAGTAATTTTGTTGCTTTGTTGCCTTTTGTGTATCTGTATAGCTTCAATCGTTGCAGTTGCCATTCCACTTTTTTGTTTTCGATACCTTGAATTTGATGTCTCAAAGCTATTATTCGTTTTGTTGTAGCTTGGTGAGGTTGTTGTTTGTTTCGGGTTTCTAGGTCTAGTAATTGAGCCGACAGCTGGCTAAGGGTGTTCTCCCTGTTCTTTTTTGTAGTAGAGGCTATTTTCAGAAGTTGCCCTCTAACGACTGCCTTATGTGCACACCACAGCGTGGTTTGTCTTATTTGTGGGGTCGCGTTACTAAGTAAGTAGTCCCTTAGGGTCTTCCTACAGACCTCGATGTTGGTTTTATTTTGGAGTAAGGAATCGTTAAGTCGCCATTGGTATTGTTGCCTAATCCTTTGGGTAGTGTCTAGTAATATCTCAAATGGGGAATGATCTGCCCAGGTGCTTGACCCTATAGCTGAATTTTGGATAGCTTGAAGAAGATGCTTATCCACAAAGAAGTAGTCAATGCGGGAATATTTGGAATGGGGATGAGAGTAAAATGTGTAGTCCCGTTCTGTGCCATGTTGCACTCTCCATATTGGTATTGAAGTCTCCTCCTAATATTATGTGGCCCATCTTTTCTTTGTTAATTTTTTTGAAAAGACTATTATAGAATCTTGATTGGCGTCTATTTGGACGTAAGCACTAATTATGGTGTAAGTTTGCTCATATATCTTAACGTTAAGGATGAGATAACGACCTAGTGGGTCTGAGTGTTGATTTATTAATACATGTGGTAGTTTTTTATTTATCCATATGGCTACTCCATTTTTCTTCACAACATTTGAGGCGTATACTTGTGTAGGGAAATGTTTCAGGTTAATAGTAGTTTGTTTGTGGCTTGTAAGTTGCGTCTCTTGCAGTAATTGAATATCTACATTCTGTTGTCTGCTCCATTGTGTCAACTTAAGTCTCTTCTGTGGACTATTAAGGCCATTTACATTTTGTGAGACTATCTTAATCCCCATGTTGATGAGTAGAGGTATTGGTGAATTAGGCTGGACTCACCCATGTTTGCACTCTTCTTGGCGATCAAGTCTTGCAGAATACCAGAGGATGGACCTTCGAGTAATCTTTGCTGACAGGCTGAGCTGAGATCCTGCGTTCTTTCTTGGCCCCTAGGGAGTGGGGGAATGGGGGTGGGGGAGAGTTTAGAGAAGTAGCAAGGAAAGAGATAGGAAACATAAGAGTGAAACAAAAACATTAGCATGTAAAATGCAACATATTTACAACAATACTGCAATGGTATTGGATCCTGGTGGGGGGAAGCTCCCTGACCTCTGCTGGTCTTCCATTGTGGGTAAAAATTGTCAATGAGAAGCATAGATTTTTCCGAGCTTCAAGGGGTCGGGGGGGGGGTTTGGAAATATTCTTGGTTATAGTTGAGCCGTCCAGCTCACGGGATAGGTAAACCGTCTCTTACGCCGTAAGTAAGGCTTTTTGTCTGGCCCTGTAACTCGTACAGGAGCCTATCACTTCTTCAGGTGTCTGTGTCGACCTCCTCCAAGATGGGTTGTGCTTTAAGGCTCTTCCTGCTTTGCCTAGTTTGGGTAGCCCATTCAGGTTGCAAGCGAGACCTCTTTGGAGGTTTATCACCTGCTTTGGTGTTAGTCGGCTGCCATAGGTTCCAGTCCTACAGTAACTGTTCCACGCTTTGAGGGGTGTCCGCCACTGCAGTTGATCCATCCTTAGTGATCAAAATTTTTACAGGATATAGCCATCTATATTGGATGTTATTGTCTCTCAGTATGGCTGTTGCGATTGCAAATCCTTCAGTTTCTGCTGCGTGTAGCTGGAGAGGTCCGCAAAACATTGTAAGCTGCTATATTTATCCGGGATATCCTTCTTGTTTCTGAAGCTGTATTGCAGCTTCTCTTTTACATAGTAATAATGTATCCTTGTAATGGTGTCTCTCGGGGACCCAGGCGGGCATTTTTTGCCCGCGGTAACCTGTGTACTCTATCCAGCAATGTATGGTCCGGCGGAACATCCGGGAGTATGTCTTTGATCAGTGTGCATACATAGTCATTGAGCTCCTGAGCAGTGACCTGTTTGGGTATACCCAAACTTATATACTTATGCACAGCAGTCCCTTCACAGAGAGAGCCACTGCTATTGCCCTTGGTAGCAATAGCCATTGAGGTGGTAGCAGCTACAATAATTATGGGCCCAGCAGGACAGGGTTGAAAGTGGGAGGCTGTGCTGAAGGCCTGAGGTCTTGGATGGTAAGGGAGTGTCCGTTGGGGCTAAGCAGCATGAAATAGTGGCTGAAGTACAGGGTCCCCCAGGTTGCAGGGTCACTTACCCCGTGTGGCTGCAGTTTACAGCCCCTCACAGGCTCTGTATCAGTTCTCAGCGGAAACCCCGCCGATGGTCACTCGCGCCTGGGGAGGCCCGTTTACTTGAGTCCGCTGCTTCACCTGCTTGACTAGGCCGCACTGCGTGTTTGGCTCCAGAAGCAGCTAGAGAGCTCGTTTTTGGACCGGATCAAAGCCAGCCGGTTCCGCAGTCCGGTGGGTATGTTTTGGGGGCTGATAGTCTATGAGGTGCCCCAAATCAAGAGATTTCCTCTGGTGCCTCCAGGAGCCCCAAGATAATGCGGCCGTTCAGCAACATGGCTAGCCACGCCCCCCAGTATTTACACCTCTTTCAGTAACATGAAAACGGAAATGTCTACAGTGTTTCTTAGGTAGGAAGGTAGATATGCATCTGCACGGCAAATATTTCTCCCACCCTTGCCTCTGGCCTCCAGTAGAGATATAATCCTTTGTTATATCTTTTTACTGTTTTATCTTTTTTGTACTTGGTATTGTCTCTAACTGGAAGCTTGTGCATTCTTTTATTTCAGGTTATTCTGCCTACAACTCACAAGGGGAAACCCGAGGTGCTGGCTATGTTTACATCACAAAACCTTTGTAAAAGATCCCCTGAAGTGAAGCCACTTCCTTCCAACTCCTGGTTAGTCAGATGGAGAGATACTGTAGCAATTACTTGATGCAAGGTTCCCTTGGTGTAATGCAGAATCACAATCTCTCATTAGGATGGAATGATATAAGGGAGATAAGAGATTATTTAGGCAAGTGATTACTCCAGTGATCCCCAACCTGTGGCTCAGGAGTAACATGTTGCTCTCCGACCCCTTGGATGTTGCTCCCAGTGGCTTCAAAGCAGGTGTTTATTTTTGAATTCTAGGCTTGGAGGCAAGTTTTGGTTGCATTAAAACCAGTTGGACTGCCAAACAGAGTCTCCTCTTGGCTGCCAGTCCACATAGGGGCTACCAAATAGCCAATCACAGCCCATAATTGGCACCATCCAATGCTCCCCAACTCCTTATACATATGAATGTGGCTCACGGGTAAAATAGGTTGGGGACCCCTAACTTAGGCTAATGTCTCAGGTGGCATTACCCATAAGTGGTTAAACCAGTAATGTGCGCCAAACAGCCCCATAGTGGTAAGAACTGACAGGACTAAGCATCCAGCTGAAATGATGGACTACACAAAAAATATTTGAAAGCACCTGGAGTGCAGTGTAATTTGGAGAATATATATATATATATATATATATATATATATATATATATATATATATATATATATATATGTGATATAGTAGCGCACTCAATGGGTTTCAATAAATATTCCCGTTGAGTGTGGAACTATTTCACTTTATTTACCTTATTTACCAGCACCCGGGCAAGTTGCTAAACAAGTTTAGGGTGTGCTCCTCCATGTTTTTCTATATTACGAACATCAAAGAACCGGCACACCAATGTAAAAACAATTCACTTTTTTATTATATCATAGTCCTATATATATATATATATATATATATATATATATATATATATATATATATATATATATATATATATATATATAGTAGAGTAGAGGTGCAAGATCAATATTCATAATAAGCAGTAGTAATGGATCAGCAAACTCATTGTCGTAGTGAATGAAGTGTTTTGTATTGGATAAAATGCTGTGTTACCAATAAAACACTTCATTCACTACTACAATGAGTGTGCTGATTACTACTGTGTATATGTATGTATATATATATATATATATATATATATGTATATGTATACAGGGCCGCCATTAGAAATCACGGGGCCCCGTACAACAAAATTTTTGGGGCCCCCTGGGCCCCGCCCACACTGACGACCAAGCTCCACCCCATTTTCCCGCCCACTCCACATCGCAGTTAAAAGACCACACAGACATCAGCGCTAAAAAAGTAACCCCCCCCACACAAGTTGTAAAAAGCTATTGATGGTCAGGGCCCCCTTATAAAAAATTGGGGCCCCAAAAAAAAAAAATTTAAAAAATTTTTTTTTTAAAAAAAACATTGGTGGCAGGGGCCCCCTTATAAGTTAAAAAAAACTTGGGGCCCCAACAAAAAAAATGTAAAAAAAACTAAAAAATAAACAAACATTGGTGGCAGGGGCCCCCTTATAAGTTAAAAACAAATTGGGGCCCCAAAAAAAAATTTGAAAAAAAAAAAACTGGTGGCAGGGGCCCCCTTACAAGTTAAAAACAAATTGGGGCCCCAAAAAAAAATTTAAAAAAAATTTTTAAAAAAAAAAAAAAAAAAAACATTGGCGGCAGGGGCCCCCTTATAAGTTAAAAACAAATTGGGGCCCCAAAAAAAATTTAAAAAAAAAAAAATTTTTTTGAAAAAAAAAAAAAAACATTGGCGGCAGGGGCCCCCTTACAAGTTAAAAACAAATTGGGGCCCCCAAAAAAAAATTTAAAAAAAAAAAAATTTTTAAAAAAAAATAAAACATTGGCAGCAGGGGCCCCCTTATAAGTTAAAAACAAATTGGGGCCCCAAAAAAAATTTGAAAAAAAAAAAATTTTTTTGAAAAAAAAAAAAAACATTGGCGGCAGGGGCCCCCTTACAAGTTAAAAACAAATTGGGGCCCCAAAAAAATTTAAAAAAAAAAAAAAAATTTTTGAAAAAAAAAAAAAACATTGACGTCAGGGGCCCCTTACGAGTTAAAAAAAAAATTGGGGCCCCAAAAAAACATGTTTTAAAAAAAAGATTGGTTGCAGGGGCCTATAGAATATTAAAATAATACATTGGTGGCCAGGAGATTAAAAAAAAAAAAAAATACACAAACTGGTGTTCAGTAGAATTGAACTCACGGCTTCAGTACTTCAACTTCACCTCCTTTCGTGACTTCGGGTCTTTGCGCTGCTTCAGGACTTCGGCTGTTTTCGTGACTTCGGGTCTTTTCGGCGCTTCGTGACTTCGGCTTTTTCCATGACTTCGGGTCTTTTCGGCGCATCGGCTTCGGCTTTTCGGCACTTCCGCATTCGGCAGCACAGAGGCAAGACGTACGGCTCGGGCGCTCGTAAGGGGGGCCCGGATCTTCAAAAAATGCAGCGCTGCCGGGCCCCCCTTCATGCCCGGGCCCGGTACGCTTGTCCCCCCTGTCCCCCCCTGATGGCGGCCCTGTATGTATATATATATATATATCCTTGAAAAAGACATGGTCTCAAAAGATATTCCACATAAAGGGTGTTTCAGCTTAATATCATTGCTGGGCTTTGTCTACACCTTTTAAATTTACTTTTTCACCATTTTTAAAGTTGGATGAATGCTACATTTGGTTATTCAAAACTTCTTTCATGGTAGCAACAGGGCTATCATGGCATCATCGGGTGCACTATAACACTCATGTGCTATATATTATTTTATAACCTACCCAGGACCCAGGTCAGATGTATCAAATTGTCTTCTTTGCTGTTATATTCTTTTACATTTATAAAAACTTATCCTGAAAAACTTTCTGAAAGTCTTTATGCCTTTTCTCCAAAATCAAAATCTCCAAAATATATCAAAGCATTTTCTCCATATCTCCTATCCTTCTTTTTTCTACAGAGAGTTTTCTCCAGCTTTGAGCTGTCAGAAATTATTTTATCCTGAATTATCTCCTTAGAATTTCTGTTTGTTATTGAATGATACAATATGGCAGTGAAGTGATTTGTGGCGATCCATCGTAAACAACATGGTGACACATTTTATGTCCTGCCCTTTAGCTGAATGTCTTATTTTCCCTCATTCTTCCTACTTCCAATCACTGCTCACTAGGGGCCCCATTATGCACAGGGCCCTTGGGAAGTCTCCTCATGTTTAACTACTAAATAACTGTGCCATTTTTAAATGGGAGCAAAACCTACAAAGTCACTGTTACCCTGCCTTCTATTATATAATATGACTGTATAAAGGTTTGTTTGTTTGTTTTATTGTCACAGTATTGTTTCTTAATATTGCATGCTATTATAATAATTAAATTGGGCCTTCATTAGAATCAAGCTGCAGGACAAACATCTGTGCCAAACTTATAAGGCAGCAGAAAGAATGTTTCTGTAGTGTTAATATGAAGAACATTGGCATTGCAAATTACCGTTCAAATAACCCTTCCTGAGACTTTCTGTATTAATGACTTTGGTTCCAGATGTGTATGTTGTACATTACTGTTTACATATAAATTGTATGCATATTTATTTGGCAAGCTGCATATGGTGAGCAGTGTGTGGGTGCCAGCTTTCCACAGACAGTTTCCCCCAAAGGAACATAGTTGACCAGCAGCAGCTTGCAGCTGGTGAGAAATAGGAGAGACCGTCAGAAAGAGAGAGGACTGAAAGTCAGTGTAAGACAGAATTTCTTTGAGGTGCAAGATAAAGACAGTGACTGATTTAGAGAGAAAACACATTCACCGGGTTTACAATTAAATGTGTTTAATTTACATCACATTTTTAGGGCAGAGACTGTCAGGGAGCCGGGAGCTCCCTCCAGGGAGGTTGTCAGGATCAAGGAGGAAGCCCTCTTGAGGGAACAAGGTCGCGGTGTCCAAAGGGTTAATCGAAGAATAATCAGAATCCAGGCAAGAGTTCAGGGGCAGGCAGATAAGGCAAAAGTCCAAAGTCCAGGCAAGGGTCAAAGATAATAATCAGGAACAGGATTAGTGAAAATAGCACACAGGGAACCCAGGAAATACTTTGGGGAAGATTTCCTATACTTGGGCACCATTCTGGCGTCTAAACTGGCTTTTTATTCAAATTTGGCGCCTTTGTGACGTCATTGACGTCCTTGCGCCGACGTCGGCGCACTGACGTCATCGCGCCGGCGCCGCTTACCCACGTGGCGGCCATGGGCGCCGCCATTTTGGGAGCGACACCGGCAGGAGAGGACGCGCCGCCCGGAGCTCCTGGGCCTGCTCCAGGCTGCGATCGTTACAGTACCCCCCCTCACGGGGGGCCTCCGGACCACCAGGACTTGGCTTCTGGGGAAACTTGGAATGGAACTCCCTCACCAGACGAGGAGCATGGACATCAGAGCATCCTTCCCAGGAGCATTCTTCAGGGCCAAAGCCCTTCCACTTGATGAGGTACTGAAGAGACCCCCTGGAGATTCTGGAGTCAAGGATCTTCTCCACTTCATATTCTTGTTGACCATCCACAGAGATAGTAGGAGGAGGAGGCTGGACAAGAGAAAAGCGGTTGGAGGTAGCGGGTTTCACCAAGGAGACATGAAACACGTTGGGAATTCGCATCTCAGGAGGAAGCTGAAGTCTGACAGCCACAGGATTGATCACCTCCAGGATGGAAAAAGGACCTACGAACCTCGGACCCAACTTAGGAGATGGTACCTTCAACCGAATGTTCCTGGAAGACAACCAGACTTTATCACCGACCTTGTAGGGAGGAGAGGGTCTACGTCTACGATCTGCAAACGTCTTATGAACCAGAGCACTCTTCTCCAGGTTGGACTTGGTTGCGGCCCAAATAACAGACATGTGGGCTGCATGGTCATCATCGGCCGGAACATCGGATAACACAAAATCTTGTGGGAAGGCTTGAGGATGTTGACCATACACCGACATAAATGGGGACCTTCCAGTGGAAGTGTGGCAGGCATTGTTATGAGCAAATTCCGCCCACGGGAGGAGATCAGACCAATCATCTTGACAAAGGGAAACGTGGTTTCTCAAGAACTGTTCCAAGGCTTGGTTAACTCGCTCAGCCGCTCCATTCGCCTGGGGATGATAAGCTGAGGAGAAGTGGAGATTAATACCCAGATCTTTGCACAGGGAACACCAGAACTTTGCAGTGAATTGGGAGCCTCTGTCAGAAACGATCTCAGCCGGGAAGCCATGTAGGCGAAAAATGAACTGGATGAACAATTGTGACAACTCCACTGCAGATGGAAGCTTCCGTAGAGGGATGAAGTGAGCCATCTTGCTGAAGCGGTCAATGACAACCCAGATCACGGTATTCCCACTGGAGGGAGGAAGTTCAACAATGAAATCCATTGCCAAATGCGTCCAGGGACGAGAGGGAACAGGCAACGGCTGTAGTAACCCGCTAGGGCGAGAATGGCTAGACTTGGAAGTGGCACAAACGGTACAAGCAGCAACAAAGTCTTTGACATCTTTACAAATAGTCGGCCACCAGACTAGACGTCGTAAAAGTTCAAGAGTCCTAGCAGGACCAGGATGTCCTGCCTGCTTGGAGCTATGAGTCTGTTGCAGGATAGGCAGACGAAGCTCAGGAGGTACGAATGCCATTCCAATGGGGGTATCAGGAGGGACAGAAGATTGACCAGCCATGATTTGATCAGCGAACTGAGGATACAATGAAGCGATGATCTTGACAGGAGGAATAATAGGCTCTAGTCTTTCTGGAGTACGATCCACCGGAGTGAAACTTCGAGACAGAGCATCGGCTTTCCAATTCTTGGAGCCAGGGTGAAAAGTCAAGACAAAGTTAAATCAGGAGAAGAAGAAAGACCACCTTGCTTGTCTGGGATTCAGCCTCTTGAGAGATTGAATGAACTCAAGATTCTTATGATCTGTGTAGATCGTGACTGGAATCAAGGAACCTTCAAGGAGGTGACGACACTCTTCCAAGGCAAGCTTAACAGCCAGAAGTTCTCGATTTCCAACATCATAATTCTGTTCTGCAGGAGAGAACTTCTTAGAGAAGTATGCACATGGGTGCAGCTTCCCATCAGAGGGATGTCTTTGGGACAGGATAGCTCCAGCTCCAACTTCAGAAGCATCCACCTCGATGAAGAAAGGTAACTCTGGATCAGGATGGCGGAGAACCGAAGCAGAAGTGAAGGCATCCTTCAAGGATTGAAAAGCTTCAATAGCAGGCGGGGCCATGAGCTGGGTTTACCCCCTTTTCAGATGAGGGCCAGGATAGGAGCAATACGAGAAGAGAACCCCTTAATAAATTGCCGGTAGTAATTGGCAAAACCAATGAATCTCTGGATTGCCTTAGTGCTCAGCGGTAGGGGCCACTCTTGGATTGCAGACACTTTCACAGGATCCATCTCGAAACCCTCTGGGGAGATGATATAGCCCAGAAAAGGGATCTTGGACACTGCAAACACACATTTCTCCAGTTTGGCAAAGAGAGAGTTCTTCCTCAAACGAGAGAGTACTTCCTTCACCTGGGAACGATGGCTTGTAAGGTCCTTGGAGAAAATCAGGATGTCATCAAGGTACACGACCACAAACTTTCCCAAGAGATCCCGGAAAATGTCGTTCACGAATTCTTGAAAGACAGCGGGGGCATTGCAGAGACCAAAGGGCATTACGAGGTACTCATAGTGCCCATCCCGAGTGTTGAATGCTGTCTTCCATTCGTCACCTTCCCGAATGCGGATGAGGTTATACGCCCCACGGAGATCCAACTTAGTGAAGATTTTAGCCCCCTTCAGTTGGTCGAAGAGTTCGGCAATCAAGGGCAAGGGATACTGGTTCTTAACCGTAATTTTATTAAGACCCCGGTAGTCGATGCAAGGACGTAGGCCTCCATCCTTCTTTTCCACGAAGAAGAATCCAGCCCCGGCAGGAGAGGTAGAAGGGCGAATAAACCCCCGCTGGAGATTTTCTTGGATATACAGTTTCATGGCAGTGGTCTCCGCTGGAGAGAGAGGATAAGTACGACCTCTAGGGGGCATGGTTCCAGGCAGGAGATCGACAGGACAATCGTATTGTCGATGTGGAGGAAGGAATTCTGCAGACTTCTTACAGAATACATCAGCGAATTCCTTGTAAAAGGGAGGTAGAGACTTCAGATCCGACAAAGAGATATTCACCCTCTGGAGGGGTTCAGCAGGAAGACAGTGCTGCTGGCAAAACGGACTCCAACGGGTAATCTGTCCTGCGGTCCAATCAATGGAGGGATTATGCAGGCGCAGCCAAGGGAGACCCAACACAACTGGAACGGATGGGCAGGAAATAATTAGGAACGAAAGTCTTTCTTTATGCAGCGTCCCAACCTGCACAGGCAATTCCCCAGTCGTCATGGAGACAAATTCAGCCTCCAGGGGTCTGTCGTCAATGGCAATGACACAGAGAGGAGTAGACAATGGGAATAAGGGAACTTCCATGTGTTTGGCGAATTGAGCGTCCATGAAGTTCCCAGCAGCTCCAGAGTCAATGAAAGCAGAGCCAACGATAGTCTTAGAGGCTAGGCGGATCTGTAATGGAAGGAGAAACCTGTGAGTGTTCTCTTGAGACTTTGGAGTAGTGCCCCCTACATGCGTTACCCTAGATATACCTCGGGGAACAGAACTCGTGGGCTTCACCAGACAAGAGTTTGCAAAATGAGACTGTCCGCCACAATACAGACATAAGCCAGCCATTCGTCTACGAAGTCTTTCTTGTTCGGATAGACGAGCCCTTCCAACTTGCATTGGTTCCTCCGGAGGAGAAGGAGAGGCTAGAGTAGCCGGAGTCTGCAGGAGAGGTCTCTGGAAGCGAGGTGCCAACAAGGGTTGAAATCTTTTACAGCGCTCCCTCTCTACTTGATGCTCTCTGAGCCGAGTGTCCACCTTAATAGAAAGTGCGATCAGATCCTCCAGCAGGTCAGGGGACTCCCTGGAGACAAGATCATCTTTAATGCGAATAGACAGACCTTGATAGAATACGGCCTTATAGGCATCGTCATTCCAGGAAGTCTCAGCCATCAAAGTTCTAAAGTCAATAGCATAGTCACTGACACTGCGGTTTCCCTGCCGGAGTTGCAGAAGACGAGAAGGAGCATTAGTGACCCGACCCGGGGCATCAAACACAGTACGAAATGCTTGAAGAAAGGCCTTGGCATCAAAAGTCAGTGGAGAATTCTTCTCCCAAAGAGATGTTGCCCACTCAAGCGGTTTGCCCACCAAACGAGACATCACATACCCCACCTTGGAACGTTCATTGGGGAAGTGCGAGGGTTGGAACTCGAACTGGATCTGGCACTGTGTAGCGAAACCTCCGAGAGAGGAGGGTATCGAGTGCCTGCCCAATGCGGTACTGCTGGGCTTCATAATCCTCCATGCGGGATGCCAGTCCGCGGAGCGCTCGTCCGACATCAGGCGTAGCTTCCTCAGTAGGATCCATGGCCCAAGTATAATGTCAGGGAGCCGGGAGCTCCCTCCAGGGAGGTTGTCAGGATCAAGGAGGAAGCCCTCTTGAGGGAACAAGGTTACGGTGTCCAAAGGGTTAATCGAAGAATAATCAGAATCCAGGCAAGAGTTCAGGGGCAGGCAGATAAGGCAAAAGTCCAAAGTCCAGGCAAGGGTCAAAGATAATAATCAGGAACAGGATTAGTGAAAATAGCACACAGGGAACCCAGGAAATACTTTGGGGAAGATTTCCTATACTTGGGCGCCATTCTGGCGTCTAAACTGGCTTTTTATTCAAATTTGGCGCCTTTGTGACGTCGGCGCACTGACGTCATCGCGACGGCGCTGCTTACCCACGTGGCGGCCATGGGCGCCGCCATTTTGGGAGCAACGCCGGCAGGAGAGGACGCGCCGCCCGGAGCTCCTGGGCCTGCTCCGGGCGGCGATCGTTACAGAGACACACACAAAAATTTGGGAAGATTTAGTTGCCTAGTGACAAATCGCCTATTCTTCGGGCGACTAATTTCCCCGAACAGCCTTCCCGTCGGCTAGAATATAAATCGCCGGCGGGATGGCACTCAGAGCTCTTCATTTTCCGAAGTCGCCCCGAAGTTTCCTCATGAGGCAACTTCAGAAAATGAAGCGCTCCGAGTGCCATCCCGCCGGCAATTTAGATTCTAGCCGGCGTGAAGGCAGTTCAGGGAGATTAGTGGCCCGAAGCAGAGGTGATTTGTTGCTGGGCGACTAAATCTCCCCGAATCTTCGCGTGTGTCTCTGCCCTTAGTGTGTTAAGACCACAGGTAAGGGAGGGTGGAAAAACTGGAGGGAATCAATAGAATATGAATAAAAAATTATTCCGGGCTATTACATTAGTGATGAGTTGATGGGAAAAAAATTGTAGCCTGGAACCAATTCAAACTATGTGGCTTTATTTGTAACCGAAGCCTATCCCTGTCTTGCTATAAACTAAGAAAGAAGAGGTTGGTTATAGTGATGTACAGACAATTGGGTTCTGCCAGCCAATTACTTTTTTTACAAGTGGTCATGGGCAGGCAAGGGCACAACTTTGCTAATGGCCATTCCTGCTTGTGACATCTCTCATATATATACTCACTCCTTCCCCAACTGGGCTCTTCCAGTTACATCAAAGATGGGTTTGACACAGGTATAGAAGGAGTAGTGGGTCGGGTACACATTGGGAGAGGGTGGATTAGGATCAAAAAAGCATTAGTTTGCTAACATAAATTTGCTTTTTTTAAAACGTTAGAGGAATGAAAACAAAGTGAACATAGTCATATATTATTGTAAAGATATAAAAGAAAAATATTTGACTATAACTGACCATAGTACAACAAACTCCAATATATCTTATAAATACTGTTAATTCATCTGCGCTATAAGGTATAAGGTCTTAAAACTTCTACGTTCTTCCTTGTGTCTCAGACCCCCCCTTTTATTTTTATAGATTGCTAACAAGCAGATCCCGCGTTACCCGAAGAACGATAAGGATGTATGAATTCATTAAGGTTAATCAAAGGTATGTGTGTGCACAGGTATGGGATCCGGAAAACCGTAATCCAGAAATTACCCAAATTACAGTAAGGCCATCTCCCATAGGCTCATTTTTATTTAAATAATTAAACATTTTAAAAATGGTTTCCTTTTTTTTTCTGTACCTTGCACTTAAAGCCAACTAAGCTGTAATTAGTGATGGGCGAATTTGCGTCGTTTTGCTTTGCTGGAAAATTCACGAATTTTGCCCGAAAATTCACGAAACTGCGAAAAATTCGGAAAACGGCGCCGGGCCCGTTTTTTTTTACGCCGGTCCATTTTTTTCGACTCCGGCAACATTTTTTTTTGCCACAGGCGAATTTTTTTGGGCGAATTTTCACGGGCATTTCACTAATTTATTCGCTGGCGGCGAAACGCGCAAATTCGCGCCTGGCGAATAAATTTGCCCATCACTAGCTGTAATTGTTCCCTATCGGAGGGAAAACAACCCTATCGGATTTACTTCATATTTAAATGATCTGAATGATTTATTAGCAGAATTAAGGTATGGAGATCCAAATTACGGAAAGACCCCTTATCCAGAAAAGCCCAGGTCTCAAACATTCTGCATAACAGATACCATACCTGTATATATAATCACTGTATACTGCATTGCACTTTCTTCGATTGTTGCTGCAGTTTCTCAAAAGGCATGCGCCACAGTCCAAAACACCATGGGACAGATTTACTAAAGGGCGAAGTGGCTGTCACTAGCGACAATTCGCCAGAAATTTCATCTGCAGGGACAGCGCCAATTTACTAACAAGCGCAGAAGGCAATTCGCTAGTGAAAGAGACCATTGCTAGTGCAGTTTATCGCCCTATCGCCAGGAGCATTTTTTGCTCAGGCGAACGATCGTTACTCCACAAATTCACTAAAGTGTGAATTTTATAGATCGTTACGTATGCGTAATAGATCTTGCCAGACTAACTTAATTTCTTTTTATGAGAATGTAAGTAGAGATCTTGATTCTGGGATGGCAGTGGATGTGATTTACTTAGACTTTGCTAAAGCATTTGATACAGTGCCACACAAAAGGTTACTGGTTAAATTAAGGAATGTTGGCCTGGAACATAGTATTTGTACCTGGATAGAGAACTGGCTAAAAGATAGACTACAAAGAGTGGTGGTAAATGGAACATTTTCTTATTGGACCAGTGTTGTTAGTGGAGTACCGCAGGGCTCTGTACTAGGTCCCTTGCTTTTCAACTTGTTTATTAATGACCTGGAGGTGGGCATTGAAAGATATACTAAATTGTGCAGAACTATAGGTTCCATGCAGGATGCTTACACTTTGCAGAGTGATTTGTCTAAACTGGAAAACTGGGCAGCAAACTGGAAAATGAGGTTCAATGTTGATAAATGCAGGTTATGCACTTTGGCAAAAATAATATAAATGCAAGTTATACACTAAATGGTAGTGTGTTGGGAGTTTCCTTAAATGAGAAGGATCTAGGGGTCTTTGTAGATAACACGTTGTCTAATTCTGGGCAGTGTCATTCTGTGGCTACTAAAGCAAATAAAGTTCTGTCTTGCATAAAAAAGGGCATTAACTCAAGGAATGAAAACATAATTATGCCTCTTTATAGGTCCCTGGTGAGGCCTCATCTGGAGTATGCAGTTCAGTTTTGGACTCCAGTCCTTAAGAGGGATATAAATGAGCTGGAGAGAGTGCAGAGACTAAGTGAAACTAAATTGGTTAGAGGGACGGAAGACTTAAATTATGAGGGTAGACTGACAAGGTTGGGGTTGTTTTCTCTGGAAAAAAGGCGCTTGCGAGGGGACATGATTACACTTTACAAGTACATTAGAGGACATTATAGACAAATAGCAGGGGATCTTTTTACCCATAAAGTGGATCACCGTACCAGAGGCCACCCCTTTAGACTAGAAGAAAAGAACTTTCATTTGAAGCAACGTAGGGGGTTCTTCACAGTCAGGACAGTGAGGTTGTGGAATGCACTGCTGGGTGATGATGGCTGATTCAGTTAATGCCTTTAAGAATGGCTTGGATGATTTTTTGGACAGACATAATATCAAAGGCTATTGTGATACTAAGCTCTATAGTTAGTATAGGTATGGGTATATAGAATTTAATTAAAAGTAGGGAGGGGTGTATGTATGGATGCTGGGTTTTCATTTGGAGGGGTTGAACTTGATGGACTTTGTCTTTTTTCAACCCAATTTAACTATGTAACTAACTATATGTTACCTCTTTCGCCAGATTTTCCTTTGCCACTTTAGACCAGGCGAACTGATAAAACAAAGCTACATCTTCCTCAATCTCATGTCAGTGACAAAAGCAGGCGTCTTTTCATTTTTGAAAGCAGGATTGCCTTCAAAAGTCCTAACTATTAAAGTGTTGTTTGTGTTAACATTTTTTTAACCAATTTGAGGGGCATACCACGTTTGTGTTAGGGTGGGCTCATGTCTAGGACATTAGAGGCTCTCATTAATCTTTATTTTTCTTCCTTGAACATGTGTAATAATAAGTCACCACTTTAAGCATTTGCACCAACATCAGTAATAAAGACATATATATGCCCTATTAAAATTGACTTAAGGATAAGAGTACTAATAAAGTTTCACTAGGCAGAATTGAACAATAGCATCAGATCACTAAGAAATGGTTGCGCTGATGAATTAACACTAGTGAAACTTTGTCAGCATTCGTCTGCTGAGACGCAACTTTCGCATTTTAGTGCATGAGCGGAGTGGTAACGAATTTTCGCCTGGCGAAGTGTGGGGGAGTGTTCGCTGGAGAATATATAGGGAGAATAAACTAACATGATATTATAAAGAGGGAATTTAAGATGTAACAAATGAATTGTTTCTGGAATAGTTATAGTAATGATCAGGAGTAATTATTGTAATGATCACTGCTCATAAAACAATTTTAATAAAATAGTCAAAACAGTATAGTTTGTTGGGGAAAAAAGTTGGAGAAAAGCAAAACTCAGAATAAAGACTTCACAGAGTCAATATCAGAAATGCTGCCCTTCCTTGTAATGGATATACAGTGAGCGAATGTGTTTTAGAGTAATGGGAAGGCTGAGAAACCAAGAACGAGGCACTATTACAAAACCACAGGGAGGCCGAGAGAGCGGCACATACACTGAACATTACAGATCCACAGGGAGGCTGAAAAACCGAATATTAATTACAGAAAACGGAAGGCTATACAGACGGTGCTGAAAAAACCTTCCAACCACAGGGAAAGGAGGTAGAGGGAATGGATAAGTGGGGTAGAGAAAGGCAAAGTAAGAGCTGAGAGACTTGTAGCTGGCAAGAGAATTGTGCTACACTCGTGCCCAGCTGTGCAGATACTGAACATGCTCTACAAATACACACAATTACAAATACGTAAAAGAGCCTTTGTTAAAGAAATACATGTACAAGATGGGGGCTAATGTCTGCATGAGGATTAGGTTGGTATTTACTCAGAGATGCAGAGGCTTCTTTTTTTTTGCAATGTGATGTGGCGTGATAGCTAGGAAAAGGGGTGTGAATCATCCATCATGGGGACACTTCAGAACAATTTGGCCTTTGACTAATGTCTATCACCTGTTAATTCTGGCTACTGTTTACCTCTCTTTTACAAAGGCGGCTATTTAACTCCTGCTGTTCCTGGTAGTGACTGTGGCAATTTCTAGCTGTTCTTAATTAGCATTGTCTCTAAGGGCAGAGACACACGGTCAGATTCGGGGAGATTAGTCGCCCAGTGACCAATCTTTTCTTCGGGGTGACTAATCTCCCCAAACAGCCTTCGGGCCTGCTAGAATGTAAATCAATGGCAGGATGGCACTGGAAGTGCTTCGTTTTACAAAGTCATCCAAAGTTGCCTCACGTGGAAACTTCCGGTCATTACGGAAAACGAAGCCATTCGAGTGCCATCCCGCCGGTGATTTACATTCTAGCAAGCGGGAAGTCAGTTCGAGGAGATTAGTCGCCCCAAAGAAGAGGAGATTTGTTGCCAGTCGACTAATCTCCCAGAATCTGACCGTGTGTCTCTGACATTAAATCTCTTGGGAACCAGTGTTTCTCATTTCCAGTAAAGCACAAAACAAAAACTAAATAACCAAGATGAGGATAGAGTGGGTGCTGTGAACCATTGAATGGGTTTGCAGAGAGGCGATTATACATTTCATCCCACAAGTGCACATCACTGCTCTAACAGATGCCGAAAAGAAGATTAGGTGCCCTTAGGTCTCAGTTTAGCAGGAGGAGGGAGATTTAGGAGACTTCATGTGGAAGGGATAAGATAAAAGATCGATCCATGAATTTGTAGAATGATAGCATAATTCTTTTCTCACTCGAACACCATAGATATTAACATACCATCCAGCAAATGAGAAAAAAGTGCCTGGATATGAATTGATAATGGTAATATGTAATAAATAACTCAATGTAAACAATACCTTTATATCTGTTCAACTAGATATGAAGCAAAGTTAGTCTAACAGATGCTGGTAAGAACATGTTTTCTTTGAATGCAAGTCCAACATTTCCTATATTAGCTGCAGTCTGTCCCCAAGCAAATCACAAGACTAAACCTCTGTATAGATGCATTCAATGAACTTGTGCAAGTGCAATCTTGTTAGAACTTGGTATGGACACACATTCGTTGCAATGCAAATATTTGTTGAATCCATTAATTTGAATACAATCAGCTTGCGTGAGCTCAGTATTTGGGCTGATCCGATTAAAATGAATGGAGCAGGGGCACTGAGCAGATTTGCTTCTCAACAGACGGAGCCAACAGCCTGTGAGCCCAAGGGATGGGTATTAGTGGCCACTTTATAGAAGTGGCTGCTTCTCAGATGGAGATGGATGGAGTTACCACTAGAGAAGTGAGCCATGTTGATGATGATGTTGAGATGATGCTATCTGTGTTGAAAAAAAATATTAATTATTGTGAAAGTTGAAAAGCAAAGAAAAAACTAAAGGTATGAAAAAGGGAAAAAATAGAAAAAAAAGCAAAACTGAGAAAAATACAAAAGTCCAAACTAAGCTGGCAAATGTAAAAATAAATCATAGCCACTGACATTGGGCGTATTTTCTTAAGGCGACTTTTTATCACAATTTTGTCTTGGCGACTATTTTGTCTCAGCGTCAATTTTGTCTTTTACAACTTTTTTTGTCTTGACGACTTTTCTGCCCAAAAAAAAAAAAAAATACAAAAGTACAAACTACCGGTAAGCTGACAAATGTAAAAACAAATCATAGCCACTCACATTGGGCGATTTTTCTTATTGCGACTTTTTTTGTCTCTGCAACAATTTTGTCTTGGCGACTTTTTTGGCATCTTTTTTTAGCAGCTTTTTGCCACAGCTTTTCAAAGAAAATTTGCAGGTGGCGAAGTGTGGAATTTGCCACAAATCCATACCTGGCAAATACATTTGCTTATCGCTACTTAACAACTCTGACTTATGTTGTGCATAATGTGAGCACTGGCATCTATTTATTTGTTCTGCTTATCTTTATATTCAGAACATCTCCTATTCATCTTCCAGTCTACCAATCACACCACTGTCTGGCTGCCTCGATGACCCTACCAAGCTGACAAGCAAAAATAATTACATAAACCAACAACTATTGTTTATATAAATAAGCTGCTCTGTAGCAATGGGAGCAGCCACTTAAAGGAGAAAAGGCTCAGGTTACACAGCAGATAGCAGATAAGCTCTGTAGAACATAATGGTGTTTTCTGTTATTCACTATTTAACCTGTGCCTGTGTCTTTTTTTAAAATTTACGCCATTGCTACACAGCAGCTTGTTTATATGAACTATAGTAGTGTTTCTGAAGCAAACACACCAGTTTTACCAGTGCAGGGCAACACTACATGATATTTTCATTACTTTAAAAAACTTAAATTTTTTGGTGTTATTGTTCCTTTATATGTAAGGATGTTAGAACTCAGCAATAACATAAAAAAAACATTAGGGTGAAGGCAGTGTGTTTTTTAAATAGGTAGTTTCTAATATTCTTTTATTTAAAAGTAGAGGATACAGATTTGACATCTGTTATGCAGAATGTGCAGGACCTGGGTTTTCCAGATAGTAGATCTTGTATAATTTGGATATTCATACATTAATTCTAATAAAAAATCGTTTAAATATTAAGGCGCCTATTTATTAGTTTTTTTTGGGTTGAGTTTATAAAGGAAATAAAACTAAATTTTTTTGAGATTTATTATGCTCTGAAGCTGCTAAAAATTTGAATCGGAAAAATACTCAAAATCATGTAGAAGTCAATGGCAGATGGTCCCTTTAACAATTGGAACATGTTTTTTACCTTTTTTTTCGTACTGTTTGCGCTGATTTTTGTTCGATACTCCGATAAATTTGAGTTTTTCGGGGGACAACAAGAAAAAGTTGAGTTTTTGGAGCATCAATTTGAAATAGTTGCATGATTCGAATTGACACTTGGGGGCTGATTCACTAACGAGTGAAGGATTCTAAGTAAAAAAACTTCGAATTTCGAAGGTTTTTTTGGGCTACTTCGACCATCGAATGGGCTACTTCGACCTTCAACTACGACTATGAAGGAATGGAACTAAAAATCGTTCGATTATTCGACCATTCGATAGTCGAAGTACTGTCTCTTTAAAAAAAACTTCGACCCCCTAGTTTGGCAGATAAAAGCTACCGAAGTCAATGTTAGCCTAAGGGGAAGGTCCCCATAGGCTTGCCTAACTTTTTTTGATCGAAAGATATTCCTTCGATCGTTGGATTAAAATCCTTCGAATCGTTCGATTCAAAGGATTTTATCGTTCGATTCAAAGGATTTTATCGTTCGATCGAAGGAATTATCCTTCGATCGTTCGATCGACTTTTCTGCGCTAAATCCTTCGACTTCGATATTCAATTCCTAGTCGAATATCGAGGGTTAATTGCCCCTCGATATTCGACCCATAGTGAATCAGCCCCTTGATTTTGTTGGGCAGATTTTTTTCGAGATGTATTATTGGTAAATAAAGGGGATTTGGGTTTGGGAGTTTGGTCAAATTTTTTTTTAAAAAATGAGAAAAAGTAGTTTTAGTAAATAGCCCCTTAAAAACGCAATAGGCTGGGTTTGCCTCCAGTAACGATTAATTATATCTTAGTTTGGATCAAGTACAAAGTGTTTTATTATTACAAAGAAAAATGAAATCATTTGGATAATTTGGATAAAATAGAGTCTATGGGAGATTTCTTTACCGTAAGACGGAACTTCTGCATAACGGGTTTCCAGATAACCCATCCCATACCTGTATATTATTTCTTATTCATTTCTGCTTTTATCATTCTGTGACGTCATTTTTAAACGTATGTGTATTTAAACTTGTGTTCTAATGTTATAAATCCACTGGATTTTAGAATGTGTTACTATAAACAATTTAGCAATGTATTTATGTTTCTTACAGACACTGCCATTAGCGCTAGCTAATTATAGTCTCCCTATGTATGTCATTCTATTTATAAAAACTCCAGTGCAGCTCTGCACGATCAATGTTACACAGTCCTCTGCTACTCAAATATTGATCCTGTCTCCTTATACATAATGCACTTGTGAATGCTGATACATGATATAATGCATGCGGTTATGACCTGGAATAAATTCATTTAAAAATATGAACTGCTCATGTCAAGCTTGTTGACTGCATATTTGTTCGACCAGCTTGTGAAACCAGCCTATTGGGTTTATTTAATCTTTATATGATTTTCTAGTAGACTTAAGGTATGAAGATCCAAATTACGGAAAGATCTGGTATCCGTAAAACCTCAGGTCTCGAACATTCTGGATGAGAAGTCCCATACCTGTACAAAATGAACAATACGAAGTGGCTTCTTGGCACAGGATCAGCAGTCAGAGTTTAAAGTGCAAGTCCCAAAAGTCTGAATAAAAAATAATATTGTGCAGGTTTAGATAAATATATTCAGCGCATTAGTACATTTTCCTGCAATGAATATTTTTACATAATAAACACACCAAAACTCTATAAAATGCTCAGTAAAGTTGATAGAGACAATTCCCATCGACTTCTATTGAACCTCGCCCGATTTTACTTGGCGAGGTTTTTTCTGAATATTTTATAGGTTTTTTCTTTAATAAATATTCACGGTCCTGAAGAATATTCTTGAGTTTGTTAGCTTCAGCCTTTTTGCTGCATTTTTCAGGAATTTTGGGGAAAAAAATGAAACTTGAATTTTGATAACTTGGCCCCATTGTGTTATGAAGTCTACCCATATTAGGAAGGCAATACTATTAGAGGTTTTTGACACAGCGGCTGGCAGGTAATTGTTGCCATTTGGGTCTTGTCCAGGGGAGTAACTTGAAGTTACTGAGCCCCACAGCAAATTTATTTTAGGGTCCCCAAAATATCTAGAGGTTGTCCTGTTTTCCAAATAAAAATTGAAATTGCTCATTAAGTAGGGCCTCATGGGGTCCCCATACCTCCTGGGCACCTCTGCAGCCGCAGGGTCTGCTTCCTCTGTAGTTACGCCCCTGATCGTGCCTAGCATCTGGGTAACATATGTTTGGTATAACATGGCAAGGAGGAGGTTATCTGTTTTTCCGGGTGTTTGGGGTCAGAGCCTATGTCCCAATAAAGGCATTTTAAGATAACAAACCGATGACAGGTGCCGTCTATTACTACATTCTGGTTCGATGAACGGATTGAGGTTGGAAACCGCTGGATGTGCATCACATTAAAGTATTGGAGGTGAGGGTGCTGACTGTGAAAATTGTGACAATCAATAAATCTCTGGCCAACCTCCACCCATTAAAATGGAAGGTGCTTTATTGATAATGTTATATGGAACTATTATAATGGTAAGTTTTATATTACACACAAGCAACTGCCTTCCCACAGTCTACCTGTACCTGTACTGCTGGGAGAATTACTGAGCTGCACAATTCTCACTGTCAGTGTAGTACCTTAGATTATAGGGTCCGTTTACTAAAGTGCGTTAAAAATATTCGCACAAAATATAGACAGAATTGTCGCCAAATATGTTATCGCCAGTTTACTAACCTGCGGTAAATATAAATTTGCGAATTTTCTTGCGCAAGAATAATTGTTCACCAGTTATCGTATTCACTGAAAATAACGCTACGTATACATTAATTAACGCCTGGTTTACTAAACAGCGAAATGTGCTAGAGACAAAATAACGCCAGAATATTTGCAAACTTTTACCGCCACCTATGTAGTGGCGTAAAAGTATTTTTTTCACCAGAAAATTCTCAAGGGGCAGGAAATATCCCATAATACTAGGTTTTTTTTACCCATCATTCTTTGCTGACAGGAGACAGATCTGTAGCTATTGCTGACAGGATGTTTTGGCTTCTGCTTCTATCTGGTGCAACAGCAGCAGTTTCAGCTCAGAGTCGTATTATTGGCAGCGGGCATCACAGTCCAAGGATTCGTCAGCCTCTACGCTTTTTTGGTTTCATTGTGATTGGCTACATTAAACTGTGCATTTCTATAAAGCAAAGAGATTGACTGGTATGATTTCTTGTTCCTATGATTCTATTGGCACTCTGGTAATGTTGCTGGATGGTATAATTATCAGTTAATAAAGTTTATGAAGATGCATTTCTGGCCATAAATGTCACAGTAAAAATTGCCATAATAACCGCCATAAAACAAGACTATTTTATAGCATAAATATTCGCAAAAACTTAATTTTTCGCCAGAAAATTCGCAACTCGCTAAAATTACCGCTAACGTAAGCTGGTTCCTTAACGTAGTTACCGCAAGTGATCGCAATGACTTCTGAGCGCATCGCTGTTTAGTAAACTTAGTCGCTGTGAATATTCTGGCGTAAAAATATTCTCAGCGATAACATGCGGAAACTTAAAGTCAGATTTACCGCACTTTAGTAAACGGACCCCTATGTCTTCTATAAATCTAATATAGAGTGATGCCCTTGTGATCTCTGGCAAGTTTTATTGGCAAATAAAATAAATATATGAGTTTTTTTCATATTTATTCAGGGATCATATGCCCCCTTAAGCACTTTTCATCCAGTGTAAATAATCCCTCCTTGCCTAAAGGTGGCCATAGACATAGAGATCCGCTCGTTTTGTTGCCAAACAAGAGGATCTCTCCCCGACATTGAACTGGGCGATATCAGGCTGATCCAATCGTGGGCTCTAGGGCCCTCCGATCGGATCATAATCAGTGTCAGACTGGCCACCGGGATCCCAGGAAAACTCCCGGTGGGCCCAGTTTGTCAGTGGGCCTCTTGTTTCTAACCATTTGGCCTATTTCATGGTCTTTCTCTATTTAAATGATGGGAAAAAAAGATGCTTAATAATGGAAGAATAGAGTATAACATGTTGAGATAAAAGACTAGTGGTTGAGTGAGGAGAGGAGGAATAATAGTTTGGAAAGTGGGCCCACGGTCTAAGGTTTTCTGGTGGGCCCCTGGCATCCCAGTCTGAAACTGATCATAATGGATCCGATACAGGAGGTCAGATCGCGGGACTGCTTAGACACATAGATGCGGTCGCAATCCAACGGGATTTTTTGACCTGCCCGATCGAGATCTGGTCGACTTTCAGCCAGATATCGATCAGGGAAGCCCATCGGATGGCCCCACACACTGGCCTATAAGCTGTCGACTCTTTTATTGGCCCGTGTATGGGGGCCTTAACTTAATCTTCATCAAGGATATCTTCCATTACTTTTATGAGTTTAGTTGGTCTCTTAAGTCACATAATGTCCTTTGTACTAGAGACTAAGGCTGTACTGCAAACTGATGATAAAGCTTTACCAATTTTTATAAAGGGAAGAATTACAGTCTCCTTCTACAATTTGTATTTTTCTGGTAATACAGCTGGGGCTTTTTATAATTTATAATTATCTGCTTTTTCCTTGGTGCCACATTTATGCAGCAGTTGTAGTATTGTTAAAGAAAGCCCCTTACCTAGTTGTATTTAGGTAATAAGTAACATTCATCCGGAAACCCATTATCCAGAAAGCTCCAAATTACGGAAAGGCCATCTCCCATAGACTTCATTATAATCAAATAGTTAAAAAGGTTTTTTAATTATTTCCTTTTTCGCTGTAATAATAAAACAGTACCTTGTACTTGATCCAAACTAAGATCCTAAGAATCCTAATTTGCATATGCAATCTAGAGGCAGGGAGGGAAATTAAATGACTTTTTGTCACAAAACAAGGAATTAACAAATGCTTTCCCCTTCCCACCCCTAATTTGTGATTTGGTTTGGTTTTCAGCTGAATCATTTGCGAAGGATTCGGGGGGTTGGCCGAATCCAAAATAGTGGATTCAGTGCACTTTACTCATTATCCTCCTCTGGTTTAAGATCTTTAACCATCCACTCTCCAGAATAGCTTCACCATCATCATTATAAATGTATTGCACTTAACCTGCTGGAATTCTTCTTCCTATTCTCTTTGATGATTTTTGTTACAGTCCCCTTGAGACATATTCAGGTGTTTGGTTTTTTGCGATATGCCCTTTTTTAGCCTACAAAGAAAAACTTCTGCTTCAGGGCAATGCACAGATTCTTCCTTGGAATGGCCCAGGGTGCTGTCAGAAGAATCATCATTAGTATGGCCTGGCAGGATGGGAAGTACTGTCATTGGCTTGTAATTGTAAACTAATCATATAAACTAAACAGCACAAAGGCCACAGGGGAAAGATTACTATCATCCCTTCCTGAGTAGTTTATTAAAGGTGAAACAATCATAGCCTGGTTTACTCTCTGCCTAGAGTGTCAACTTAATCCTCCCCATTAAACAATTATGAGCTTCAGAATGTCCCTGTTAAATATAATGAATAAGCTCCTGGGCAGTTCTAGCAGAGGGATCTCGCAGGTGGATTGTTTCTGTGCTGTAAAGGCTGCAATAGACAAACTTCTTATAATATGTCATCTCCTGTCTTGTAAATGATGGCTCTTCCATGTAGACAGTTGTTTTTTGTATAGGTTTGCTTAACTGGTTATTAAAGCCAAAATGTTGTATATAAAAATGTGTTTTACAGATATAGTTCAAGAAAAAATACAAACATGGCCCATCCCTGGGATATGGTATCAACCAATTAACCAATTATCCCCATATAAACATTAAATAAAAATATGGAGTGGAACTACCGGTAGAACCCAGGCTGAATCCCCTCACGCCCCTGCGAAGGCGCGCTGCAACGGGATCCCAGCGATCATAGTTCTGTTACTGAATGTATTATTGTAAACTTTGTGATCTTCATTCCACTCTGTCTAGATCTGATAGGTGCGTTCTCTTATCTCTTAAGCCTTCTCTGGGAACATTAATCTTCCCTGACTTTTATACAACACATAAACATAGATTCCACGTTGCCTGCAGGCTGTTAACCTTGCCCACAACATAAAATCTACACTGTTGTCTGTGCAATCTGTTCGACAAGGTATGCATGACATAGTGTAAGTTAGGGTAAGTTATGTGCTGTGCTTAAAGGGATCCTGTCATGGGAAAACATGTTTTTTTCAAAACACATCAGTTAATAGTGCTGCTCCAGCAGAATTCTGCACTGAAATCCATTTCTCAAAAGAGCAAATAGATGTTTTTATAGTAAATTTTGAAATCTGACATGGGGCTAGACATTTTGTCAATTTCCCAGCTACCCCTGGTCACGTGACTTATGCCTGCACTTTAGGAGAGAAATACTTTCTGGCAGGCTGCTGTGTTTCCTTCTCTATGTAACTGAATGCGTCTCAGTGAGACATGGGTTTTTACTATTGAGTGTTGTACTTAGATCTACCAGGCAGCTGTTATCTTGTGTTAGGGAGCTGTTATCTGGTTACCTTCCCATTGTTCTTTTGTTAGGCTGCTGGCGGGGGAAAGGGAGGGGGTGATATCACTCCAACTTGCAGTACAGCAGTAAAGAGTGATTGAAGTTTATCAGAGCACAAGTCACATGACTTGGGGCAGCTGGGAAATTGACAATATGTCTAGCCCCATGTCAGATTTCAAAATTGAATATAAAAAAATCTGTTTGCTCTTTTGAGAAATGGATTTCAGTGCAGAATTCTGCTGGAGCAGCACTATTAACTGATTCATTTTGAAACATTTTTTTTTTCCCATGACAGTATCCCTTTAAACACATAACAATAACTACACAACCTTTTGATATAATTCAGTGCTGTCCTAACAGTGCCCTGTTGGCTGCACTAGGCCCTCAAAGGGATTTTATGGTACCCCACAAAGTGCACAATGGCATTCAGTGGATATTTATCAGAACTGAAAATAAGGCTCTGTACTACACATTTTTACATAAGGAAATTTCATAGCTCTCTGTTAATTTTTATGGGATTTTTAGGGGTAAAAACAGAGCAGAGTCTTGATAAATATGGTCCTAAATTTCCATACCAGTGAATAAAGGGCTGGTGAACTGCAGTGAACTCTAATTTAGATTTTTATGAAGCTGCCACTTTGTATGACATCCCCATTTAAATAAATTGCCCCCTGATGTTCAGTTTATCATTGTCCCTTTTATATGGAGAAGCCGGACACCATTGTTTCTTCTAAACTCCCCATCTTTGCAGATCTGTCCATTATGTAAACCCCTTCCAACCTTCATTATTACTCTTCTTATTCTACTGTATGGCCCATGTATTACAAAGTAAAGCTCTTTATCATAATATTAGCTCATTCACTGGCAAAGATTCAGGAACTGTGAATTTACATCTCATATAATGTGATTTGCTCATTTTGCTCGAGTTTTATGCTAGCTAAGCAGATAATAAGTAAGTTCCTTCAGTCTGCTTGTTGAACGAAGCTCTTACTGGGAATTTGCTTACTTCAGCGTGTTGGACACTGAATGGCTTTAATTGTGCTGCATTTCTAAAAAGAGCATAATGATCAGGTCTCTCTGAGAGTCAGGTTTAGTTTGTTTTTCTGTTAATAGTTGTGCTCACACATAGTAATTTCTGACCAGCTAAGCCTGATGCTTCCCATCCTACAAAATAAATATTCAGATCATTGGGTGACATATATTAATGCCTACTGTGGCTGTTTAAAGAAACATGATAAAGCTACAAATAAATAAAAATAAAATTTTGACTCATAATTGATGTTGGTGGCACATCAGAGCATCCTTACAGTCCTTCTGGCAAGTCTTATGGGAGGATGCAGTCACAAACCAGCCCCCCGAAGTTCAGCCACTTTAACACTTAAATGTATAAATATTTTTAGTGGGTAGTGCTCCAAATTATGGGAAAACCTTAAAACCCCCAAAGCATTCTGATGCAAAGCTACGGTTTCAAATTATTTAGGGGGATTGTGGAGACCCACTACAAATAGTATGGTGGAGTGATCTTTCCTGTGACCATTGGTCTAACATTGGTCTAGAATTCAATACTAAAGGTGGCCATAGACATAACAATTACAATCTTTCTTGTAAAAGATCTTTCCAAGAAAGATCGTTCATTTCAATACACACATGTAGAGCAGAATCATCAGATATACAGGAAGAAACAATAGAATTCCACCTGTATCTGACAATTCAACACTAACAGTGGCTGATGTTTGGATGCCTTCAACGGTGCCCGATCGATGAGCCGAAGATATCCAAGTCTTCTGCCAATATTGTTCGGCTCGTCTTCCGCCATCGATGCACCGAATACCGTGCAAAACTTGATATTAGTGGTGCGTCTATGACCACCATAAGACTTGTTGGGTCCCAACCCTTATATACTGTTTATATATAAAAATTTATAAAGATACCTGTTTTTAAGATCATGTTCTTGGCCACATAAGGGCAATGTCTATTAGATCCCCAAATTGACGGTCCCATGTCAATTATTGTTATAATTTCTGCCAAAGGCTTAATCACTGGCTGCTTGTGCTTCACTGTTTGTTCAGAATCCCAAGACAAGATTCTAGGCTGCCTAACAACCCACAATATTAAGTTCCTCATCAATGTACATTGCAAACAACCCCACTGCTTATTTTATAGGACTAAAAAAAACATAACTTTTGATTGACACACCTGATCTTATTTATATCTCACAAACCAAAGGATGCCAAAAATTGGGGCTGACCCTTCTTGGGTGGCCCAAAGCATAGGGGGGTTTCACCCTGAAGGTTTTTCTTTATATTGTAAACTCAAACACGTTAATTTAGAACCACTCTCCCTTTAAGCTCATAAAAGAGCCAGCTGTGCATGTGTATTATGCTCCTCACTGAAAGAGCGGCATCCAGTGTTTTTCTATAAAAGTTGCAGCACAAGCTTAAGTCAACCAAGTGGCTTATTAGAGGGCATAGTACCTCCAAGCAATGTTTTGGGCATTTCCATGGTTTTTTATTGATTTTTTTTTTTTAAGTTTATAATTAAATATTTTTCTCCAGATTTGCTAAACTGACATGCACAACTATAAGTAGCTCTAATATCTATTATGTTTTCTTTATGCAAGGAGGTATATTTATACAAAGGTGTTGGAGTAAAGCAACAATTGCAACTTTAACTCCATGGCACAATGTGTAAAATCAAATATATTTACACAGGTGGCTTATGATTTTATGCAAATGTGTCAAATGCGGATGTAAAAAGAGGTATTAGCTTGGAAACAGCTGTGTATAAACTGTTCTCGAGTGCCGTCGCATACAATACCATTTTTAACCTAGAAATTCTCTGCTGGCTTGAATTGACCCCACCAGCTTGAGTTGGTTATGCCAGGTTTAGTTTAACTGTTCAACAACATTTAAGGATGGGATTTTGTAATAATAGTGATTTCCATAATAACCAAATGGAATAACTCTACAGTTCAGAAGTAAAGGTATGGGATTCGTTACCCGGAATCCCGTTATCCAGAAAGATCCGAATTACGGAAAGGCCGTCTCCCATAGGCTCAATTACAATCAAAATTTAACTAAATGATTTTTCTCTGTAATAATAAAACAGTACCTTGTAATTGATCCAAACTTATATACAATTGATCCTTATTGGAAGCAAAACCAGCCTATTGGGTTATTTAATGTTTACATGATTTTCTTTAGACTTAAGGTATGAAAATCCAAATTATAGAAAGATCCATTATCCAGAAAGCTCCAGGTCCCAAGCATTCTGGATAACATGTCCCATACCTGCAAACAACTTTGGCTACACAGGGCTGGCCATCTAGAAATGTGTGAGCTGGCTGCTGTCCTACAAGTGATCTGAAAATACCTCTACCTGAGCAAGGGCTCCATAGAATGTGTATGACAGTCCACTATAGTGAATAAGTTAGACAGCACAGCAGTAATCAGGACCATCCTGAAAATGTAAGAGGAATTACACTTAAGGGAAGTTTCCGGTAATTTGCCTTTAGTTAAGCCATAGGCTGATTTGTGCAGGGAATTCTATATACACCATCCTGAAATAATCCATCACTTATCTGCATTACTTAGTTGCTTTAGAGAGGTTACTGTACATATGTGACCCTTTGAGATTGGAATTTCCAGTTAACCATTTTGAAAAAGGACTAACACAAGCTCCTACAGGATTTACCTTAATTAATAACCTTCAGGCTGGTTGTCTCACATAGTGGGGTAGTCACACTGTGGGAAACTATGATATAGCTATAAACTGCATTGGATTGTGTGCAACCATGTAATATGCAACAACTTTATTTGCTCATTTTTCATTAAGTTGGATTTCATGGGTTCCTTGCTGATGTCATTGTGGTCATAGGGGTGTTTTGCTTGATTCTTGACTCATTCTCACTCATTCCCAGTTTAAATATTGACCAAATTCAAACCACAACCCAGATCCAGCCAGTTATGCACTGTAACGTCTAACCATGCATGATATGCCCTAAGTTTAAAAAAGTTTACACTTTGCACTAAGTAGTTTGAAATAGATGGATTTATTAGGGTTATATATATATATATACCAATGCTTCACAGACCAGCACTCCCTTTAATGTAAGACAAACAATCTTTTATTGCATCTTTATCCTTTTAATAGGATAAAGATGCAATAAAAGATTGTTTGTCTTACATTAAAGGGAGTGCTGGTCTGTGAAGCATTGGTGTATACAAGATTTACCATGCACCCCTGCCTTTATCAAGATTGATTTTGGAGTGCGGATACTCATTTGGAAGATTTATATATATATATATATATATATATATATATATATATATATATATATATACTGTATATATATATATATATGTATATATATATATGTATATATAAGTTGTAGTGGATCAAGCACTCCCACGTTAGTTTTTAGCTGAACCCAGGTGCTTTCCTTTGCCTATTATTTAAAGTTCATCTAAGAAATCCGGATGTACACTAGGATTTTTGAAAAAATAAAAACTTCACATTTATTTAGTTCATCATTAAAGGAAAACAGCCCAATTTTTCGGTCCCCATCTTGGACCTTTATCAAGACCTTGATAAAATTCCAAGATGGGGACCGAAACCCTGGCCTGTGCCTTTACTTTCTACTGACTATTCATGCATGAGCACCCAGGTCTCAACTAAACTCATGGTGTTTGGCTCATACACGCGGTTCTTATATATATGTATACGTATATATCCCTTTTTGCCTTTTTGCATCTTTATGCATTGTTGTTTTTTGTATTTAATTTGAATGATCAATGTATATACTCATACATTGTACAGCGCTACAGAATATGTTGGTGCTTTATACATAAGCAAAATAATATATGTAGAAATATGTTGACGCTTTATACATAAGTGAAAGTAATATATGTAGAAATTTAAAAAGTGCACATTTAGGGGGTTGTTTATTAAAGTCAGATTTTTTTCTGGTTGTAATTGTAAAGGGGAAAAAAACATTTTTTATTGAAAAAAAAAAACTCACATTTTTCGTGATTTACTGTTAAATCTCCAAATAAAATCTATAAATCTCCCGTTAAAACTCCAAATAAAAATGTACTCCATCTCAAACCTGCCGAGGCTAGTCAATGCAAGATGTCTTGTTTACAACTGGAAGATATCCTGATCTGCGCTGGGTTTTGTACAATAATCCCAATAATTAGTGGTTTTCGGCGATAATCTGAAAAGTCAAATCTGTAAAATTTGTACAATTCTGTTTTTTTTTCACGATTTTATCAAGACTTTTCCTGTACCAGATTTTTTAAAGGCTTTTTCAGTTAATTGATTGATAAATAAGGCATAAATATGGGAGTTTGGTCAAAGTGGTTTAAATAAAATAATGAGACATTTTCAGATTTTAGTAAATAACCCCCTTAAAGTAAAGTAAGAGAATTTGGAAAGGGGTTGGTATTTTATTTAAATACATTAACGTATAGGCCTTGGGGCACACATATTAGGGTGCAAGTCTTTAGAACCTATGTGAGATAAGTCTGGCCTGAATGTAACACCTACTGCTGGTGGTCCAGTGGTGTGGCGCCCGCCATGCCTTCGGCTGGAAAGCCCGCTGCATGCACCCTGTCCCTTCTGTGTCTGGTTCCCCTATGGCGCGAGCGCTGGCGTGTTTCAAGGTTTATGCGCCGGCGTGATGACGTCATCGCGCATTGGCGCAAAATTCAAATAGTATAAAAGGGAAATTCAGTATACAACTCATTGCCCGTTGTTAGGTTCTATTAGCAAAGTTCCTGGGTGTATATTCCTCATGAATCCTGATTTTCTGTGAACAAAAAATCAATTAATAAATTAAACTAATTACATTTTGTTCAATTAACTGATAATTTGTCTCATTTATTAATTGATTTTTGTTCACTATATTAATTGTGGTCACACCCACTTAATGTGTCACGTTACCTACCTACGCTTTAAATTGCTTTGTGCATTACGTTCTAGTATGCTTGATAAAGGGTCAACCCCGAAACGTTGCATGCTGCATTAAAATAAATTTAAAGCAAGGCTCTCACCCTGCCAGCCTTACCTGTGTGCCAGTGAACTTCTTTGAAGTACATTGTCGATAGGTTGCCGATACCTATTTTACTGAGCACCAGGGTTTTGCTTGTTCTGGAGGGCCAGGGTGTGAGTCTGCTTCCGGATACTCGCACTGACTACAGCCATAGGGAACACAACTGAGCACAAAGTCACCAGTTTAGTGTTAACATAAACAGTTCTAAAAACGCTTAATAAAATATAACTTTAGATAATGAAATTATTATTTTTTATACAGTCATTTTATATGGGTTGAACTCATAACCCATTGAGAATAACCGTAAAGATTGTTGGTGGCAAACAAAAAGGACTGAGATCAAGATGCCATGGGTAATGTTTGCTTTGTATTGTGCCAGGCCAGTGCAGGAACCATATACCAGTTATAATGGCTACATCAGTTTGTACTAAATCTTAAAGTGGACCTGTCACCCAGACACAAAAATCTGTATAATAAAAGTCCTTTTCAAATTAAACATGAAATTCAATTTCTATTTTTTATTAAAGCATTCATAGCTGTTGTAAGCTCATTTAAAAATCTGAGCTGTCAATCAAATATTGTCTGCCCCTCCTCTATGCCAGTGGCATAGAGGCGGGGCAGACAATTACTTTCACTTTCCATTCAGCACTTCCTAGATGTCACTGCTCTCCCCACATTCCCCCGTTCTCTTTACCGTTTAATTGTGTAGCCAGGGCATGGGGATGGACATCAGGTCCCCCATTCTGGTGCACAAACAAGATTCTGAGATGATACAAGGCTTGTCTTAATAAAACTGTCCACAAAATGGCCACTTCCTGCTTGCTATAATTATGAATTCCCAGACTGAAGGAAACAAGATTCAAATAATTTATATAGTGTAATTAAAGTTCATTTTACTTGACTAATGTGATAAAATAGGATTTGGAATGTTTTTTTTGGGGTGACGGGTCCCCTTTAATCTGGTATTTAGAGGTGTATTTGCATTATAAAGACTGTTTAATCCATTTGTGCAGTCAGAGGCTGCAGAGACTGTCCTTAGGCTGTACCACTGGTACTTGCTATGTGTATATGCAGGAACGTCATCAGTGGTACAAGTGTCCTGGACCTAAACGGGGGCCCGGCTATGCTGCAGTTTTTGAAATAGCCAGCCCCCCTTGGCAGCTCTGAAAACGTGTCGCCTCTTTGAAAGTCCTGAACTGCCGAACTGCCGAAGTCCCTAAGTCATGAAAGAGCCGAAATGCCGAAGTCCAGAAGCCGTGAAAAGACCCAAAGTCATGGAAAGAGCCGAACTTGAAGTCCTGAAGCCGCGGAAAGACCCAAAGTCAAGAAAGAAGCCACACTGAAAGTCCTGAAGCCATGGAAAGACCTGGAGTCAAGAAAAGAGTCCTGAAGCCACGAGTTCAGTTCGACTGAACACCAATTTTATTTTTTTTAAAGCCCTAGCCACCAATGTATTATTTTAATACTCTATAGGCCCCTGCCACCAGTGTTTTTTTTAAATATTTATTTAATATTCTCTGGGGTCCCAATTTTTTTTAAAGTTGTAAGAGGGGCCCCTGGTGCCAACATTTTTTTTTTTTTTTACTTATGGAGAGCCCTGACCACCAATGATTTTTAAAAAAAACTTTTATGGGGGTCCCTGGTGCCACCGTTTTTTTTTAACTTATAGGGGGGACCTGATCATCTATGGCTTTTTATAACTCGTGTGTGGGGGAGTTAACAGTTTATAGCGCTGATGTCTGTGTGGTCTTTTAACTATGGTGTGGGCAGGATCTGGAGTAGGCCTTGGGGGCTGGGGTGGTGGAAAGGGCCCTGAAAATTTTGTTGTATGGGACCCCGTGATTTCTAATCATATGCATACAGCTGAACAAGTGGATTTGTCAGAATTCCCCATTTACCTATTAAACAGCTTTATTGTGTGAATAGAAAAATAATATGCACCATGGGCATGCAAAAATCCAATGCATTAGGCAAAACGCTTGCAATGTATAATAAGTAATTTGCTTGCATGATTATATTTTACTGTTGAGATCATGAAAATGAGTCAGTCTCCTCTAAATTTGTATTTGTAGACATTGGTCCCTCAGGTGTTCCATAAGCCAAACAGAATATGAGTAGACTGTGACTTGGCTTTCAGTTTGTTTAAACTCATATTATATATGCAGCGTTATATGCTTTTACTTGAAATATTTTAAAATCCACAGTTAAAAAACTTGAAAGTTTCCACAGTTTCCATGGCAATACGATGCACCTTTTTTGTTTCCATGGCAACAAGTCCTGGATTTTGAGATGCTGAGGTACAATCCTTAGTTGCTATGCTCTGTAACATCCCCTTGGGAGATTGGAGTGACAGCCACAGGATTGTGATGGGAATACCAGCAGTCCACGCAGCACAGCAATCGCTCGCTGTTTAGAGGCAGTCTCAGGCTGTACCATTTGATCTTAATTGACTAGGACGTGATATGTAGTCGTGAAAGTAGTGTTAGTGTGCTGTTTCCCTACCCAAAATATGGTCTCCATCTATAATGACCCATAGGCATGAATGGCACTGTCAATAAAAGGACTGCTGTCTCTAAGTTAATAATTTGGAAAAACATGAATTTATGTTGTCAGACAAGGGGATAGGCATAGATGCCATGACTGTATTGATCAAGGGGCCACTCATAGAAGCATTACCTTCTCTTGTTAAAGAACAAATGCTCCAGCTCTCCTTTAAGCTATAAGCACCTTATTGTCCCATCTCTGTCTACAATACTAGAAATGCCTCAGTAGCGGAACAGACAACTTTCATCAATGAAGAAACAGCATAGAAAAGGGTACTCCTAGAAACCCAGGGGAAACTCCTAGAAAGACTTAAGGGACTATTCCATTTTCAGGAAAGTTAGAAAGCGATTTCAGTTGTGAATTATATACGTATATACGCAAATGCTGTGCTGTCTCTGAACATGGACAAGGAGAGCAAACATGTTCTGTATTTCTTGCCTCCCAAAACCAGGGACTCCCTGCTCCGTGCAGTGTGCTCAGAGCCATGATGAAATTGTTCCTAGAGGTCTGAGCCCTGTGAATGAGTCTTTGTCAGTGGAGGATGAGAGGAGGGGTAATGATTTGTTTTTGGTCTGTCATGTGAAACGTGGAATTCCTCAATCAATCAGCTGGCAATCTGTTTTAATTAATCAGCATTCAGCATTGTGTCTGGGCTGAAGGGAGGAAAGGGGAGATGCTGACGGGAGGGGTGGCGTTATTATAGATAAACACCCCATGGGGAGTGCAAATCTGATAAAAGTCCCTTCAAGTATTCAGTCCTGCTGAGAGTGCACATACTGTATACATATAATACTTTCTTCATGTTTCCATTCCTAATCTAATTATTAGCACTTTGGACATTTTGCTTCACATTGTAGTGCTGCCAATGATAATTGTGTAATGTAAACAAATTTCCAAAAAATCATCAAATAGCTATTCTTTTCTTCTTTCTTTGTTTGTGCTTTTTTTGTATCTATGTGATTGTTCAAAATCAATGAGTTATGTATGGATCCTCCGTAATACAAGAATGTATCAGAAACTCCCATTGATTACATTTGAATACAGACCTCAAGTATAAGAGCTATTATGCCTAATGCTTGGGACCTGGGTTTTTATGTGTAAGGGATCTCCTACTAAAAAACGTTTTATAAACCCAAATAGGATTGTTTTACCACCAGTATAGATTCATTCAACTTACATCAAGTAGAAGACACTGTTTTATTAATACAGAGAAAAAGAAAAAAAGTTCCAGAAAGTTAGAATTATTTAGTTCAAATGGGAGATGGCCTTCTATTGGTCAAATGTAACCACCTGAACCTTTTGTGACAAGACTCATTTTCTGTAATTTTGAGCTTTCTGGATAATGGATTTGCCAGATAAGAACTCCCATAAATGATGTTATACTGCAGCATGTTGTGCATCACATATTGGTCCTCATTCTCTGTAGTAATGTTTGGGGTCAGGGAAAACTTAACCTGCACACACCCAACCCTAACCCTCAAGAACTGACCCACACCTGTCACTAACCCTATGTTTCCACTGTAGGAGCCAAACCTTTCCATTCCTGTACTTCTGCATGTGCTTCTGGTTCCAAGACAGGAATTATTTAGGAGCAGAACAAACTTCCCAGTCAGATCCACAACCAACCAAAACCTCCAATGATCACCCAAATTTCAATCTTAACCCACCTGACCTGTGGGTAAACCCATGGGTCCCACGGGTTTGGATCAACCAGAACATCACTAGTTTACTGCCCTAGTGACACTTTTTTTTTCTTAATGTATATATTTTTTTTTTTGCCAATAACAGTTTACAGTATCATGTGATATATGCATACACCCTAGTTGCACTTTTATTTTGGCACTGGTTCCCCAACTACAGGCTGGTTTCCTACAGACCCCAAAGCAGACGGTGGGGGACAGTCTGAACTGTAATAACAGCACTTGGGGATGAATGGACATTTGCTGCCTTGGATATTCCTCTAATAGTGATTGGCGAATTCGCGGCGAATTTGCGCGATTCACCGAAAACCCGCGAAAATTTTCGTCAAAAACGGGCGCCGGTGTCAAAAACTATACTTTTTACTGCTATACTTTTTTTGTTGTTGTAAACTACCGGGGCCTAAAATAAAAATGGGCATGTTTGGGATGATCAAGCGTAAATCCTGAGCTGGCTGCAGTTTTTACTTGGAGGAAAAAACTACAAGAAGAACAAATTTGCAATAGAAAAATACATTTTTTATTTTTATATCTTTATATTTTCTTAGTGATTCTTGCTTGTGAATGCAGTGACACCTGTATTTTGCCTTTAATATTCACTAATGGGGCTTATTTATCAAAACTGCCCATATTGGCAGTGGGCAGTAACCCACAGCAACCAATCAGTGATTGGCTTTTTTTGGCCAGCTGCAGGTAAAAAAACAAATGCAGCCATATAGGTTACAAGGAAGCTTGAAAGCTACGTGCTCATCTCCTCTAACAATAGCGCCCATTGCACCCTAATTCTTGTTATTTTTCCATAGGATTTTGCAGAATTCAGTGTTAGTGATGGGCAAATTTGGGGCGTTTCACTTTATCGATAAAATTTGCGAATTTCCCGCAAAAAATTTACGAAACGGCGTACCAAAAAAGCCATTTTCTCTGCGGTTTCGCAAATTTATTCGCCGTTGGCAAATCGCGGGAATTCGCAGCGAATTTGAGCCTGCCGAATAAATTCGCCCATCTCTAGCTATTCCTTCTTGACTATAGGGGGAAACAAGCCTGAATAGAGTGCTAAGTGCATCATGGTGTGTGTTATTACAGATGATTTGCTCTTGTATCAACATGTTCTCCTTGTGTCAGTGTATCTAATGTTTCACATCCAGCCAATATTACAAAAGTCCCAAGGAATATCGTATTTGGTGAATATGAAGTGTCTGACCGAAAAAGCAGGAGAGGATCTTTGCCCTAGATAAAAGCTTTGCTTAGTAAAAGAATCGCTCAAAAAATTGAGGAATGGATTACTTTTAAGTTCAGCACAGAATTATACAAGGTAGGCTCATTGCAATGAACTGCATGTAAAGCATCACTTGGGGTGCCTCCCCTCTGTGTTTGATAAATGCTGCCACATGTTTCTCTTTGGTAATGGCAGACTTCTAAGACAGCAGGATATTGTTTATGGTATCGCTTTAGTACATGCTATTCGGATTTACTCGTGTGCATTGTAAAATCATTTCACGTTTCTTTTTCTTTCTCTCAGATTGTTCAATCCCAGAATTTTCAACAATGAAGTTAAAATAAGATCTTTGCATAATCTTATATGGAGAAAAAAAACAGCAACATTAGACAATATAGAACAACTGCTGAAATATACAGTATATTTAAAGGAGAAGTAAAGCTTAACTATAGAAGTAGCTAGAAATGTTGCACATTATGTTTGGGGCTTCTGTACCAGCCCAAGGCAACTACAGCCCTTTATCAGTGAAGATCTGTGTCTCCAAAGATGCCCCAGTAGCTCCCCATCTTCTTTTCTGCTGATTCACTGCACATCCTCTGTGCTGCTGTCACTTACTGAGCTTAGGAAGCCACTCACAATATACAGTACACATAGAATACAAATGTCACAATATAAGGCTGATTAGTAATTTATACAGAAAATTACTACATGGCAGCTCAGAAACCAGTGCAATTAGCATCAGATTTTAATAATCAGCCCTGTAGCATCAGTTTATATTACAGGCCAACCTCATTTTCTGCTTGATAATTTGAGACGACCCCTAAGCTTAGCTTCTCAACAGCTGCTCAGAGCCCACTGAGCATGTGTGTGTCACAGACACTTTCCAAGATGGTGACCCCCTGTGACAAGTTTGAATTCCTGGATAATTTCTGATGAGAAGCTGAAACTTTAGGCTGGTGCAATAGGTTCCGTATATAAAATATGGCATTTTTAGACATATTTTTCTAGGGTTTAGTTCTCCATGAAAATGACCCATCTGAGTAAATCCCCAGGGTGAGTTGTGCTCAAGAAAGGGTAGAAAAATAAAGGCTCCAGCATGTCTCCTGTTTTTCTCTGTGCCTGCCTTGTGGGAGCAAATACCTTTGTCCAGCTGGAAAGGTATTTGGGCAGGTAAGGCTACCTGGGAAACTTAAGAGCTCTTTGGGGGAAAATTGACTAAGAATCTTTGTCCACCAGGAGTGGAGTGGGACTTTGCCTGGCAAGGAGGGGCCAGGATTGGACTGCAGATATTCCCAGGGTAGTGGTCATTAATATGATGTGAATGGATACGGTATTTTACTTTGCCTTTAATATTACATAACGTTATATTTGTTACTCAAATGGAGCCACCCGTAGGTTTATTCCCGGATCCCCTTAGGTGGAGGCACTGACATGAGAAGTGGGGACTCAGGACCTCAATTGGTAACAAATATGTGATGTATAACCTTTGGCACAGGGGGGTGACCAAAAAAGGTTTACATTAGCAAGGGGGTTTTGTTCTCCTTTAAGGAGTTTTGGCACATCTGACTTCTCACTGGCAGCTGTAAGCTACTATGTTACCCTTAACCTAGTACTTAATAGATGTAGGCTGCAGTTCTTCATATGACATCATTTGGCTATAAACTGCATTTCTGTTTATTGCTGTATTGTCTAAACTGTATTCTCGAAGCATGAAGATCTTGCCATATGCAATTTCTCAGTGTAAAGTGTGACTGTTCCCATGACCGGTCAAAACTGAACATTAATGAATTCATAATTAATTTCAGCAACTGCATGAAAATAAATATGACATTTAAAGTGCAAAGTATAACTATAGTTTTAATTTCAAACAGAATATCTGAAAAACATAGCTGTATATTTAAATCTCTCTCTCTCTTTCTCTCTCTCTCTCTCTCTCTCTCTCTCTCTCTCTCTCTCTCTCTCTCGCTCTCTCTCTCTATCTCTATCTCTCTCTCTCTCTCTCTCTCTCTCTGGCATTGAAGAGTAGAGTGCACAGGTTTCAGTACCACCATTGTTTCTTCAGGTAGTAAAGTTCCCACGGTATTTTCTTCCCTATAATTAATAATTGGTGGCGACAAGATAACTTCACTGAGTGATGAATTCTTTGCCTCACAGAATAGGAACTCAAATGGGCAGCCACAAGGCATACTTGCAAATGGTTTTGTGAACACAATCCCTTGAGACAAGGAATCTCGAGCTGTAGAAAGCACAGAAATGCAAAGGGCATGGGTGAAATCACAATAGGGAGCACTGACTGTAACAGAGTGTAGAGGCTCCAGTCATGCAGCAAACTGCACAAGTATTCCCAGGACACCTGTATATGGAAAGTAGAAAATAGTCAATAGGCCATTTAGGAGGCATTTGACCAATTGTATGTCTTTATGTTATTTATTTGAAGAGCCCTTCAATTGATGGGCAAATTGGCATATGATCACCTCTTGCAAGTGGCCTATGACGTCTCAAGTATGCTAAATATACTAGCCAAAAAGCAACATCTACTTTGGATTTTGATATTGTGTTTACCTTCAGCTCAGCAATCCATAGCATTTTAGGTACCCATCAGGTCCTGACTCCATGAACTCATTCAAATTAATTGTAACATATCTCGGTATTACAATTTGTCAAAAAAAAAAAAACAAATTACAAAAATGTTCAACAGACCTTAACTTAACTAGAACTTAACCAGAACTTAACCTTCTTTATTGAGAAAATATAAGAGGTGGAAACGTACAAAGGTGGCATGCAAAAGAAGAAAAGTTATAATCCCTGGGGGTATCAATTGTTAGGTGATTACCTGACTACCTGAACCCCTGGCCTGGAGATCCTGGCTGCACCAGTCCAGGCTACTACTGTACGAGCTCCATGTTGCAATATTTTTCTGCTTCTTAGATCTTCTCTTTGGTCCTTGAACTAGTTAAATCTATATTGGTACATTGGTCTGGGTCTCCAAAATGGTATGTTCCTAGAATCAGCTTGGTGGATGCAGGTTTACAATGACCGATAACAACTTAAACAACTTTGATGCATTTTTACTTTATTTGAGGAGCCCTTCAGCTTTTGGGCCATTGAGGCTTTCTAAGATATGGTTGGTAACCCTATTATAGTATCAATTTATTTTGTAATGCAATTTTAAGACAACAAAAGCAAACAAAACACCATTATGTGCCTGCCATCAAACATCATTTTGCCATTAATCTGCAAGTAAAGGTGGTGGCAGACAGGGAGATTAGTCGCCCAGTGACAAATCTACACTTCTGCGGCAACTAATCTCCCCAGTCTCCAGTGGGATGGCATACGAATCGCTTGAGATTACCAAAGTCGCATGAAGTTGCCTCACAAGGAAACTTCGGGCTACTTCTGAAATCCGAAGCGATTCGTATGCCATCCCACTGGCGATTCGTATTCTTGCCAGCGGGAAGGCATTTCAGGGAGATTAGTCGCCCGAAGTAGGGGAGATTTGTCGCAGGGCAACTAATCTCCCCTAAAAATTGTGTGTGAGAGGCCATATGTGAAAAAGGTGGAGAGCTCTATATATGTGCCCAAAAGTGCCCCTATTTAGGTAACCTAAGTGAGGTCACAGGTTATGTACATTTTTCTACCTTATTTTTCAGTTATGAGGCATATGTGTTAAACTACATTTCCTGGTTCTTCAACATTCAACACTGGAATGCCCTATAGCAAGCAATCAAATATATCTTCCACCCTTATCACTGTTCTCTTCTCTCCTGTTCCTCTGCAAAGCAGAAATAATTCATTTTCATTGAGAAACTGTTGCCAATAATAACCTCACCTTCTTCATGTCTCAACTATATTGCACATAGAAAACCAGTACATCTGGGCTCTCACCATGAACCAGGGGATATGACTAAATTCAGAATTTATTCATTATCAGCAATTATCTGCCTCGTAAGGAGAAAACATGGAGTAGCTTCACTTGTTCACTTGCTTCCCTGTTTACCCTGTTTAGCTTAAGAAATAAAAAGGTCCTTTTTGTGATCAAAAGGCAAATGAGTATGTTTAGCCATATTCATTGCAATTATTTTGAACAAGGGGGTACATTACACCTTTTTTAAAATAAAAAAACACTGAAATATGTTTTCAGGAGTATTCAATACTCATTTGGTATTACTTTTTTTGAACCACCATATGAAGCAATAGCAGCATTAAAGGGATACTGTCATGGGAAAAAAAATTGCCCCTGGTCATGATACATGACCAGGGGCAGCTGGGAAATTGACAAAATGTCTAGCCCCATGTCAAATTTTAAAATTGAATATAAAAAAAAATGTGTGCTATTTTGAGAAATGGATTTCAGTGCAGAATTCTGCTGGAGTAGCACTATTAATTGATGCGTTTTGAAAAAAACATGTTTTCCGATGACAGGATCCCTTTTTAAGGTATTTGGGGGGGTAAATTTGGTTTGTTATAGCTCTGCACACTGATCGGGAGTAAATGTCTGACGAAGGCCCAGTCAAAGCCCTGATCTCAGTTCAAAGAATTAGTGGCACTATACGAAAGCTGACCCCAAATGGAATTTGGTTGACTCAAAGCCCACGCTGTGATAAATGTGGCAACTTATTAAAACACATTGACAGTCAAGAAAATGTTAATAAAATTGTTAAAAAATGGAATCCATCAAAAATCCCAAATTCAAACTATCCAAATAAACCCCAGTGCACATATATACAGATGTATCTTTACACTTTAATTAATTAATTAAATTAATTAAATTAATTAAATTAATAAACCGTAAATACAGATACCTACAGTAAGGGCCTTGTTTATCAATAATCTAAATGTTTCTGACTATTTTAAAAAGTCAGACCAAACTAGAATCCCTGATTGGACTTTATTTATTAATAAAAAACATGATTTAATCGGATTGGGGACAAACACGAAAAAATCGTGTGAAAATCCGAATTGTACGTTTTTTTGTAAAAAAAAAATAAAAACACGTAATTTCCCAAAATCACACTATTTTTTCTGGCTTTTTCCAAAAAATGCTGAAATTTTTCAGATTTTTGCCCCAAAAGTCTGAAATAGTCGGATTTTCAAGGCTAATTCCAGCGCAGACCACAGAAACCTCCAAATAGGAAAAAAAAATTAGTTTTTTTTCCACTACAAAATTCAGATTTTATATTAAAAGAAATTCAATTGTTTTTTTGGAATTAGGACTTAGATAAATAACCCACTTACTGTAGATCCCAATAGTCTTGGATATTATGCTTGTTCAAAAATCACCCAAATTCCACCTAAATAGCATTAATAAAATCTGCCATCACAACATCATTTAACAGGGCATTTCCCAACCCAATACATTGTTTCAAATTAAAGTTCTGCTCCTTCAGTGTAAGGGGGATGGCATCTGATGTGTTGATCTTATAAAGCCAAAATGATCTATAGTTACTTACAGAACAATTGTGGCAGGGGATTTGAGTACAGACAGAACTTTGCACCTTGAGATGAATCCAGCAGGATTGAGATGAAATTCATTCACGAAACGTATTGAAGTCAATAGGCATTTTTTACAGCGGCAACAATTTTTTCTCATTCCAAATGCATTAAAGTCAATGGGTGTTTTTCTTATAGCAACCTTTTTTTTGTCTCCGCAACTTTTTTGTTTTGGTGACTTTCTTGTCCAAATGCATTCAAGTCAATGGGCGTTTTTTCTTTTGTTGACTTTTTTGTCTCGGTGACAATTTTGTCGAATTTATATAAGATCAATGGCGTGGAGTAAGATGCTGGTGTTGGTCATTGTTGACTATGTAAAAGCACATGACTTGTCAATCAAATAATAGTTCTTTATAATTTAATAAAACTAAAACTTGTTCTAAACCTTTTATCCCTACATATATAAAACTGGCAACATCCCCATCACTATCAAAACTAACGTTATGGTTACAGGTGTCTGAGTCAGTTCACTCTTAAAAGCACTTTGGCACCACCAGATTTTCAAGCAACCCTCCCAAGTAAGCCTTGGTGCACAGTGTCAAAGGGTTGTATGACAAAACCACAAGATTAGCATGTTGAAGAAAGAGTATCTTGTTACAGCCCATAAGGTCAATTACCCCAGACTTAACAAACAATGACTAGACAGCAAGAACATGTGTAACACAATGTCCCAATATGTCTACGGCATCTTAAGTAATGTAATTCATGATTCTAAATTCCTAGTTTGCAACAATGGTCTTAACTATTCCAAAACAATGTAAGTTCAAATTGTAGAACAGAAGGACAAAGTCGCAGATTTACCTGCTAATGTGCAAATTTATTATGGTCCACACAACATGTTTCGGGCCCTTTTTCAAGTGTGCAACACAAGTGAAATACAATTCACACATTCTGAATGCCATACCCAAAGGCCTGAAGATGCGTGCATCATCAGACAGTCGCTATAATAAGGCAACTGATATTCTCACACGTAAATTGTCTCAGCGTGGTTATCAGGTATCTAAACTAAAAACTATTCCGAACGATGTAGGTAAAATAAACAGAAGTGAACTTTTGCAGGAACCTACTAACAAACAGTCCAAGGCTGATCGCATCCCCTTTGTATCTAGATTCGGCAGACAAAGTAAACATATTGAAACTATTGTCAAATAATATTGGCCCATATTGCAACAGGATACTAAATATGGTTCACTCTTCAGACAAACCTCCATCTTTAGTTACACTAGGGGACGTAGTCTTAGAGACATTCTGTGCCCCTCAGATATTTCCCAGCGAAAAGAACAAACAAGGTTTTGGGGACCACCGAAGAGAGGAACACACGCGTGCTTAAATTGCGAGACAGTAAGCCATCCTACAAATGGTAATAATATCCATCTGAAAGATTTTTGTACTTGTGAGACCAAAAATGTGGTTTATATGTTAAAATGTCCCTGCGGATTAGCCTATATTGGCCAAACAGGTAGAGCTGTAAAGGAACGCATAAAAGAACATAAGGGTAATATTAGAAAACCCAATCCGACACCCCTGTATCAAGACATTTCTTTTCCCAGGGCCACAACTAGACACAATTGAGGTGGTTGGTATTAGAACATGTAAAATTTACCAAAAAGAGGAGAATATATACAGAAATTGCTTTTACAACATGAAGCAATATGGATTAAAAAATTAAATATTATGCTCCCCATGGGTCTGAATGACCATTGGAGTTTAACGCCGTTCCTGTAATGGTTATAACTTTTTTTGATCCTCCTCTTTGTCTTTTGCAGATTTTGAATACTACTTTAATCGTTAGTCTCTACTAAGGGTTAGACATATAAACTGCATTTAGTTGTATTAAGTTGTATTTATTATACACCTAGCAGGGCTAGCTTATACCTTAAATGTGACGTGTAACATATGCCTTAGTGTGAATAGGCCGATTTGGGCAGTCTTCACACTTAATCTTTTTCTAGTGTTTTAATGATGTGTGTAATATGTATTCATTTGTAAATATCAATTTTTATATATAATATTTTAATATTCCCAGGTGTCTATTGGTATTTTCACTGTTTATCCTGCACACTGCATTCTAACTACGTTGAACTTTGCCAACAATGTATTTAAACTGAACTCTTGCTACTACTTAATTGTTATTTGCTATCCAGGAGTTGGGGGGGGGGGTGTCTACACACATCAGTGTGGTTATTTATACTTTGTATTTCATTTGTGTTCCACACTTGAAAAAGGGCAGATGTGCCCGAAACATGTGGACCATAATTAATTTGCACATTAGCAAGTAAATCTGTGACTTTGTCCTTCTGTTCTACAATTTGAACTTACATTGATTTATCGGGTGCCTGGACGGAGCACTATTGGGACAGTAATAGGACTTGCTGCATCTTGCTGTGTGTATAAACCTTAATGCTGAATATTCCAAAACAATGGTCACTAGGATAGTGCTATTGAAAGGCCACTACTGGAGATATCTATATTCCTTAGGAGCCAAACTTTAGGCAACAATATACTCTACTCTATATACTATACTCTATAATCTCTAGGCATCCAGACCTTCAAGCAACATATGGTCAAAACCCTCAAGATCCATCGGGATTGCAAGTAGGCAAATCTTGTTGCTGCTTCATTGCTTGTGCTACTAGAGACACTAAAGTGAGTAATACTGTTATTGTAGCACAGAAAAGTGATGTCAGGACAGGTCTCGCGGAAGTCTATGGGGCAAAATCCCTAAGCAGCGCAAATTCACTAGCGACAGATTTGCCCACTTAACAGCACTCTGCCAGGCATAAATTCAACCAGGGCAAAGCTAATTCCCTAAAATCCGAAGTTGCGTCCAGAGCGTTACTTCGCCAAGCAAAGCAACGTTGCGCTAGTGTTGGCTAATTTGCATACGGCGTGAAGTGAAAGTTGAATGGACGTATATGTTGCAGCAAATACATTACATTACACAAGGCCAGGGAACCTTAATAAAATAAAGTTGTTATAATGCCCTACACATGAGCCCAGTGTATAGTTTATGTGCCATATGTTAGGAAATGTAGGGGGAACTCAGGTACCCAAAAATAATTTTACGGTCTTTTGCAGGGTATCAACCTGAAAAAAGACGCCAGCATTTTTGGGACTTTTTCAACCAAAAAATGAGGAACTCCTATCCACTCCATTGCACTTCGCCTGGTCTGAGGAGGTGAAGGCAAGAATGGTGCAAGAGGTGCAACGTTTAGTAAAATCCGCATCTTTCTGAATTTGCGGAGATAAGTCCATTCACCAGAGCGAAAATTCGTCTGGCGTTAGAGTGCAAAGCAATGCTATCGTCTATCTCCTTCGCTAGCAAAGTGATGCCTGTGCCTTTTAGGGAATCTGCGTAGTTACGAAATGACGACACTCTGGCGAATTTTCACTAGCGTTAGTCACTTCGCCCTTTAGAGAACCTGCCTCTATATGTTGAACTAGAAAGTATATACTAAAGCAGGGGTCCCCAACCATTTTTACTTGTGAGCCACAGTTTTATTTTAAAAGACTTGGGAAGCAACACAAGCATCATAAAAGTACATACTGTGCCTCTATGCAGACTGTCAAGAGTATTTGTTTGTAGGGATGTAGCGAACCGCCGCCGATGTGTTCGCGAACGCCGTTCGCGAACACCGGCAAAATTGCCGAACAGTTCGCGAACTGTTCGCGAACTTCGATCATCCGAAAATCGTTCGATTCGAACGATCGAAGGATTGTAATCGTTCGAGTCGAACGATTTTCGTTCGAGTCGAACGATCGAAGCCATTGGATCGAATGATTTCATTCGATCCAATGCTTCGATCGTTCGATTCGAACGAAAATCCTTCGATTTTAGCGCTCGAATGGTCGAATGGTCGAACGATTTTGACGCGAACGCCTATTGGCGAACGTCGCGCGACGTTCGCGAACTTGCGGCGGACGCGAACAGCCGATGTTCGCGCGAACAAGTTCGCCGGCGAACAGTCCGCGACATCCCTATTTGTTTGGTCTTACATCTTGTAAGTCACAAATTCAAAAAGAACCAGCTGCTTTGGGGACACTGGGAGCAACATCCAAAAGGTTGGCAAAGCATGTTACTCACAAGCCGCTGGTTGGGGATCACTGTAGTAGAGCATTTGGAATAAAAATCTTAGTTTACGTAAATTCCAGATATAGTTCCATCAATCCTTTGTAATGGAACTATAAAGGAATTATTTTACCATAAGATGCTTGCAGGTTTTAGCATTACAGGTAATGTATAGGATCTGTTGTCTGGAAACCAATTATCCAGAGCGCTCCGACAGAAGGACCATCTCCCATACACTCAATTTTGTCAAAATAATCTAAATTTTTAAAAATGGTTTCCAAAGCCAGGGCTAGTGATTAGTGAATCTACCCTGTTTCATTTCCCTAAGAAATGTGAGAAGCAGCAAAAATTCACAAAGCACATTGAAGTGAAATGGTGTTTTTTCATGGTGACTTTTTCTTTTGCAGCAACTTTTTCAACGCAATACAGTGGACTCTATGGCCATTTTTTTTCACAGTGAAACTTAGTGCTCATGATTATCCCACCTACGAATGTAGTGCAAAATATTGGTGCAAATTGCCATGTTTGTTACCCACAATGGGGCAAATTCACTAAGATACGTAGTTGCGCCAGGCATAACTTCGCCGCACTTCGCCACACTTTGCCAGGCGTAGTTTCGCCAGCGCTTAGCAAATTGACTAAAATCCGAAGTTGTGCTCAGGGGTAGCATAAGGTTGCGAAGTTGCGCTAGCGTTGATTCGCTAAGTAAAGCGAAGTTACGCTAGCGAAGGCTAATTTGCATATGACGCAAAATTCAAATTTCAATGGAGGAATACGTATCAGCACTACAAATGGCTAGAAAAGCTTCAAAACATCAAATTTTATTTTGCCCTACACATGTGCCCACTGTCTAGGTAAGTTGCCATGAGTCAGGAGATGTAGGGGGGAAGGAGGGGAGCCCCAAAAAATGTTTCGATCTTTTTCAGCCTATCACCCATAATGTAGAAAACACGCCAGAGTTTTTTGGGACTTAGAAAAAATTTTTACTTTTTTTGAAGCAATCCCTATCTACTCTATTGCGCTTCGCCTGGTCTGAGGTGGCGAAGGAAGTCTAGCGTAAAAGGTAGCGTTCAGTACACTGCGCAAGTTAGTGAATTTGCGTAGTTACGTCGCTAGCGAAACTTCGCCAGGCGTAAGGGTGCGAAGTAACAGTAGCGAAACTATGCCAGCGTTCGTTAGTGAATTTGCGCAGTAACGAAAATGCCAAACGCTAGTGAAGTAACGCTAGCGTTCGGCGCTTCGGCGCTTAGTGAATTTGCCCCAATTAGTTTTGTCCCCAGAACTCCATTATAATAGCTGACACCCACAAAATAGCAAGTACTGCTAAAGCAACAGGCCTTGTGGAGACATTCTGAAAATGTTTTACCGCTCATCCAAATGCCTGGCATTTTAAAACCTTAAAAGAAAAAAATACCCTCATTTTGACATGAGCTTAATTATTTGGGCGTAGGTGCATAAACACTGAACTTCAAAAAATAATTTTTTTTGCATACACATACCTGGGATTCTGAGAGTCAGCAACCCTAGGGTTATTTGAATCCATCAAGCGCATTGATCGTGTGTCTGACATTCTGGGGCTTCAATGAGAATTGTTAAACCAAAATGAAATGAAGGAATTTAAATTGTAAGAAAGTGCACAGACTTCCACTCTGAATAAGTTTAAACCAATTCATATTTTGTTGTTTAGATCACCTGGCCGGGAAATGATGGTTGATCCCAATGTTATTAATAGGGAAAAAAAGCTAAATATATAGGAAGGCGGTATTTTTTTTCCAGAAAAGATGACAACCCTAGCACCCTAGACAACCCTAGCACCAGCTCTGGTCCCCTGACCCCTCCCAACTTTAGGCCCCTACCTTTAGCAGCCACCCACAACCCACCTACCCACACCCTGACCAGCGTGTACCTAAGATTTTCTTCTATCGGTTGGGGCAGAGGGGATCGCAAGGCAGGTGGGAGTGGATCTGGGTCAGCAGGGCCCACCGTGTTTTTTCCCGGTTTCTCGCCAGCCCAGTCCAACCCTGGGCTAAGTTTTTCTTAGTCAATCTGTGCACAAATTGCATCATTTTGGAAGCCCAATGTGCAACATAGAAATGGCATAATCAAGTCATTCACTATGTGCATGTCAGTTGCATTTATTGGTGAAACATGCCAGTGGATATAACACTTTCTTGCATCCTTGCACCCTGTTTGTTGCAGTTTGAGATTTGTTTATAAACTCTGGGCAAATTGCACTTGTGCAGAAAACTCACAGCAACCAATCAGTGATTAGCTTTCCCACCCCCAGCCAGCTGCAGGTAGAACAGTAAAAGCAAACCAGTTGCCATGGGTTACTGCCCAGGAGCAAATATGCCTGGTGTTTATCAAATAAAAATAAAAAAGTTTATATCTGCCTAAAAAGATTAATGCAGGCTACAGTAATGTAGGTTTGAGGGTGGAGTGATTTCGTTTAGTAATTTAGTTTTGGGGGAGGTAGACTTGTTTTAGCTGTCTTTATTCCCTTTTTGGCAAAAAATAGGCATTCTCTGTCATTTCTATGTTTGTTCATATATACACATACCATGTGATTGATGCAATTAAATTATGACATTATTATAAACCCTTCTCAGGCTCCATGAGATGAAACATATGGGACATGAGATAGAATGAGAATGTAGCACAGTAGTGACTTCTAATCACAGAGATGCACAAAAAAATACAGAGATGTAGAAAAATACAACTGTAATTCTTGGTTTTAGGCAATATTGCCATCATATAATTGCCCTTTTAAAAAGGTTGGGTGAGAACACCCTTTCGGATGAGGCTGGAGAAGCACTGGTTTTAGCTCTTTTTTTTTTAAAGCCTGTCCTGTTCATTGAGGGCTGGGACACACTGGGCGATTTGGGGAGATTTAGTCGCCTGGCGACTAATCGCAGCGACTTTTCTCCCCGAATGCCTCCCCTCGCTCTGCACCTGGCTAAAATGAAAAATCGCCTGCGCTAATCACACGCGGCGATTCGTTTTCCGAAGTCGCCCGAAGTTGCCTCACGAGGAAACTTCGGGCGACTTCGGAAAACGAATCGCCGCGTGTGATTAGCGCAGGCGATTTTTCATTTTAGCCAGGCGCAGAGCGAGGGTAGGCATTCGGGGAAGATTGGTCGTGGAAAGTCGCGGCGATTAGTCGCCAGGGGACTAAATCTCCCCAAATCGCCCAGTGTGTCCCAGCCCTTAAGCAAAATTCCAAAAAAAATGTAATTTGTACCCATTGTTTGCACTTTGGTCCTTGCCCTCTTTGATAAATGATACACTTTATTGTAATGACATTAATACTTTAAATACCAGACCAGAATTATTTGATCAATGATTTGGGAAATAGAAGTCTCTTTTGTTTTTTGCTGTTTCTTATTTTCCATCAAGCAGAGGATGTTTACCCATTGGTCCTGCTGCCATGTTTCAGAACAGGAAAAGAAAATGATGGTATGTTAAAAATCTTCCATTACATCTTATTATTATTATTATTAACATGTATTTATATAGCGCCAACATATACATAAACACCATATGGTCGAGTGGAATCAGTTTGTCTTAATTTAGGTCAATTGTACAAAGTGTATGGAAAGATATACATGCAGTCCAAATTTTTTTTGATGTTACTGCTCACTAATGAATGAGTCAGATAAACTAAATTGATCCTGTAAAATGTGAATAATGCCTTTATTTTATTCATTAGTGGAAATCTGTGATGTGTGTTAAGGTTGCCATAAGGTGACCATAGAAGTAACAATTGATCCAAGAAAGATTGTTAGTTTCCACACAAACATGTAGAGCTGAATCGTCATATATATATATATACAGGAAGAAACAATAGAATTTTACCTCTATCTGACGATTCAGCACTAACAATGGCTGATTTTCAGGTGACTTCAAAGGCACCCAATCAAAATTTTCCGCCTGGACCAATGAACAAGCCGACCAATATCCAAACCTTCTGCCGCCATCGGTTCACTCATCTCCCACCATACACTCCCCAAATATGGTATGAAATTTTGTTTTGTACAATAATATTGGTGCGTGTATGGCCAAATATACACAGGCCGATAAAAACTGTCCCAACTATGTTTAGCAGTTCATTGGCTCATGTACAGGACCCTCCTGATGGCTTTGATATCTATCAGGCAGCTCAGAAAATCCCATTGGGCGTCCTCCAACAGGTCTCCCATCACTCCCATTAAAATCGGGTCGTTGGCCCAGAGACCAAACATCATACAATTTTGATCCAATGGTTTGGTGACTAAATAACAGAATATGTCCAAATCAAACAGCAATGTAATACATCATGTAGCCTGAAGTGCACTTATCAAACATCCAGAGAAATCTGCTTCTCCTTCTGCACTAAGAAGATCCTCGCTGTAATTGACATTTCTTGACCTGTTCTACCCTCAACCATTCCAAGACAGAATGTATTCTGCTACTGAACACAAACCTCATCAGTCTGATCCTCTACAAAAATCCGAAGCCCTTATTCACAGATATGCTCTTCTAGCTGCTTAAATTGACCTTCACTTAATTCCTGCAGGTCCCAGCACTAGTGATAACAGACATCATTTTACCTACAATATAATTACACATAGATTTGCCCAGCTGATTCTGGCTGACTGGAAATTGCCGGCCAAGGCAATTCAGAAGCATTCCAGAGATACCTGGAGGGGAAGTCTGCTAAGAAGTGTTTTGCACATAGTAGAGATTACAGAACCATAAGGTTTGGTAGAAATTTATCTTTAACAATGTTCAGCGGTTAGTCATATATAACATGAATTTGTATGCATAATACAAAATGCATGCATATTTAGGTGGAATCTAAAGATGTAGATAGGCAGCATATTTTATGAATGAGGCTGCAATGTATGTGTGAGTTTAGTAAACAGGTTGTTGAAGAGCAAAAGAAGTTGAGACACACATCAGGGACAACATGGAACACAAAGCTAAGACGCACAGCCACAGAGAGCAAGGAGCACAGGGAGTCACAGATCTCTCCTTCTGATTAAGACCTGAATTAGATGCAGTGAGTGGGAGCTGGATATGAAAGAGACTTTAAACCAGATCAGATGCTGCAGGAGTCTGTTTGATGTGTCCTGCATCAATATGTATCGCAGTCAAGCCTCAAAGAGAGAGAGGGAAGATGAGGGAGGGGGAAGGCCATGGGAGGGAGTCAGATAGGGAAAAAAGTAACTAGAAAGAGAGAATAAAGACAGAGAGCACAGAACTGTTTGCTGTCTGTTTCTAAGTAGGTACTTATGTGCTGGTGTGATAAGCCTGGATGATGGAATTGGGCAGGAGCCTCCATGCCCTCCCCCAAGCACTGCCGCTGCCACCTCTCTTGGTGCCTGACAGACTTTACCCCCCCCAAAACATCTGGACATGGGGGGCTGTCCTCTCTTTTACAGTGTTTGCCTTGGGAGGAGGGGGCTGTAAATGACCTAATCAGAGTGAAGGGGAAAGAGGGAGGTAGGAATGGAGTCTGGACATAGGCTTCTAATTACAAGAGGAAGTAAACGGTTACGTATTGGATTGTGGCAGCTAAAGTGAGTGAAACAAAGGAGAAGGGAGAGCAATTCACCAACAAGAGCTTGAGAATGAAAAGGAGAAGTAATTCAAGACACAAACTTGATGGATATGTGTGAGAGAGAAGCATGTTATGTGTCTGAGATGTGAGGAGCCTCAATTTAGGGGAATCATTATGTAATTCAAAGATGTCCAACCTGCAGCTCTTCAGCTTTTGTCGCACTGCAACTCCCAACTTTCCAGCCATCAACCACCATTAGGATGCTGGGAGTTGTAGTGCAAACACAGATGGAGGAACTGAGGTTGCACATATTTACAGTATATATACAGTATATATATATATATATATATATATATATATATATATATATATGTAAAATAGCTTATTATTATTATGTTAAATAGTCATGTTGAAATAGGCCCAGCCATAAACATCTAAATATTTAGTTAGCAAGGTTGATTATATAGGGTAAGGTTGGGAACAGGAGATGGGGGCTGAAGTAGTTAGCGTTGCTCCCTTGCATCCCTGGCATTCTGAGTTTGATTCTGATTAGAGCGAGATCTGCAAAGATTTTGTATGTTCTTGTTGTATCTTTTAAGGGGACTTTGTTTTATGCCGACACTTCAATGACAAACAAATCTGTAAAGTTCTCTGTAATATTCAGTTTGTCAATATATAAATAAAGTATAGTAATAATATGTTAGTAAGTAAGGATGGTGGTGTAAATTATTTTGATCAGTATATTTCCTAAAAGCTAGTTGCCTGCCTTTCGTGAAGACCTAGGATAGCCCAAATCATAACTACCACCTGTGTATAATGCAGTATGTCTTTTGTGCTTTTAATAACATTCCCCACTATGGTCCTTGAGAGTCTGAAGGCCCAGGTCCCTCTCTAGAACCAGCACTGAGTATTTGGTTGTATTAGGAAGAAGATATTGGGAAAGAAAGCCCCCATGCACGAGCAGATAGAAGCTGCCAACAGATTAAGTTGGCAGCTTATTTGGCAGTGTATGGGGCAGTCCTACAGGCTTCCACAATCGATATCTGGCTGAAAGTCAGTCAGGTGTTGATCATGTAGGTTGTAGGTAGTCCAATTAAGAACATAGAGACCTCTGCAGGTCGACCTTGGATCCAGCTCTGATTGCATTAGTCAGTCCAGGATCCAAGAGGTGGGGGGGGAAGCACATAGGTGTCCCCTCACCTGCCCCCTACTTGCCCCTACCTTGCACGTCATTCAAACTTGCCATGAAAATAACATGCTTGTACAAATCATCAGAGAGATGCAGAAAGCAGTACTGTGGTGCTACTAGTAACATTCTCTGTGTGTTGGGACTAGTTGTTATGGTGTCCACCCAGTGGAAATAAGTAAATGGCTCACCCAATGTCTGCTGAGGTTCAGAACAGGCCCTAGCATTTCAAATACATACATTAGAAGCCCAAATGGCTTCCCACAGACCCATTAAACAATGACTAGCTATGACATCTTACTGCAGCTCCTCTGGCATTGTTTTAGAATGAATAGATTTCCAATCTGGACCTGTCCTCCCCCTCCTCGTGTTTTACCATGTGTTGTTTATTAATGTTTGTTTACAAAATTGCAAGAAACAGAGAAAGAGAACATGGGAAAAAGTATTTTTAAAGCCTTTAAGCATTTAGTTTCACATTTAATAGGGGGGCTATTGTACCACTACATCTCCGGGTCATATATATTAGTCATTAATTGGTCCCATTCATCCATGCAAAAAATATAATTGAATTCTCATGGGTTCAGAGCTTTATAAAAATAAACTGTTTAACAGATTGGCATGAAAGCTGTTGGAGCATGTGGAACAATCAGCATTTTTGTTCATATGGCATTTATATACCTCCAGTAGCAGGTACTACAGGCTAAAGACACATACGGACTCCCTCAGTCTCATTTACAGCAAATGCAAAAAAATCAATGCAAAACTGAGCAGACATTGACACCACCAGAGATGCTTGTGCCCATAAGTGTTCCGCCATCTTGCAGCAACACAAATTGGGCCTGTGTTTTGATGAATTACCCACAAATGCACATATTGATTAAAGGGAACCCTGAAGTTACTTCCAGATTAGAAGTGGCAGTAGTTAGAGTGTTCCACTGCGAGCTGCATCAATAGGAAGTACTGGGGGTCATTCACTTACCTCACTGTACTTTCAGATTCACAAATTGTATCAAAATAAGCTTATTGCACTTCTATATAGTTGTGCATGGCAAAACTGCCTTTCTTCTGCCTCCTGTTCCTAACTGAGCAGTTGCATCTATTGACACAGGCCACTGTGGGAACCCTGGAGCTACCACCACCTCCGAACAAGACATTAGCTCCAAAGCTTCCATAGTGGTCTGCGTCAATAGGTGCAATGCATATGCATGAAAACTATTCAGTGCACACATCACTTTTGCTTGGCAATTATGACAACCAGACTTTCAGCGCAATTGCTTTCGATTTGCATCACAGTGCGTTCATAATTATATGGTATGTGGCGTCAGAAATCACATTGGTCACTACATCTGTGCATTGCATTATGCGTCACTTTAGGAAAGGAGGCCATTTCTAAGGGGAATTAAAGGGCATGTAAAGGCAAAAAAATAAAATCCCATTTTTACTTTCTTCAATGAAAAAGAAACCTATCTCCAATATACTTAAATTAAAAAATGTGTACCTTTTTTATAAGAAACCTGACTGTATGCAGTGAAATTCTCCCTTCATTTACTGATGTGGATAGGAATTGTCAGACAGTCCCTAACTGCTGAGCAGGGAACAATCATACTTATGAACAGCAGGGGGAGCCACAGCCTTACTTCCCAGCCATGCAGAACTCAAGCAGCTTTGTTTATGACTATACCTAAGCAGCCCAGACCACACTGAGCATGTGCACAGTCTTAGTCTTTCAAAGATGTTTAACAAAGTTACAAGATGGTGACCCCCTGTAGCCAACTTTGAAAGCATAAATTATTTGTTTGATTAGGCTTGTGGTGCAGTAAGTACAAAATACAGCATTTCTAGCCTTATTCTATTTTAGACTTTACATGCCCTTTAATCACCCAAAAGCATTTACTGAACAAACAACCTTATTGGTTGCTACGGGTTACTGCACTGGTGTAAATGTATTTGCCATTATTGGGTAAGCCTCTATGTAAAAAGACAATAAATGTACAATAGTCGGACACAAATAGCCATGTTTTTTCCCCACAATGCAGAGTTTTCCCTAGACTTTCAGTATAATTGCTTGTGCAATATAAGTAGTGTCCCCCAGAACGTGCACGCGATGCACCAGTATGAGCAAATATTGACATTCTTCATGGTAACTGCATATGTGTTAAAATGGTGTCACTTTCAGCATGCAGCATTAATAACAGCGTTAGCATTATATTATATACACTTGGTGCAACTAATTTGTAACTATTTACACAACCTACTAAGGGAATTAGGCAAAAAAAATTCACCAAACGCATTGAAATCAGATTGGGTGACAATTTTTTTTACTATACATTAATGTCTATGGGAGTTTTTTTTTGACAAAAATGCGGTGAAATATTTTGCTCATCTCTATTACTGTGTTTTGATAAAAGACCAGTATAGACTTCACCCAGGCCCAGATTTGTACATTGGGAATGCACAGTTCCCCATCGTAATGGAGCGTGTGTGTGTGGGGGGTGCGCGGGGACGGAAGGACCATGAGGCTCTGCTGCGGGAAATCTAGCCCTGGATTCACCAAAATTAATACACTACTTTTATTGAATGTATTATTTTAACACAGCTCTAATACAGAAACATTTACTCAGCTATTTCATGCATCCCTGAACATAATTTTAAAAATGTCCCGTAATGAAAGAAAACGTTTTTATGATAATAGCTACCATTGTGACCCATCCACATGGATAACATCAGTTTTTTTTAATGATTTCTCGTGTCCTTCATGGCTGTGCAGTTCTCATTGCAATGTAAAGGAATACTTAAGATGCCAAGTCTATTATCACAATCTGCACTCTGGCCGCTTGGGGTCAGGACCAATGTCTGCTCCTAGGAAAGTGTCGGACTGGGACACCAGGGGCCCACCAAAAAACCTTAGACCAGGGGCCCACTCTCAGTACTATTATTCTTCCTCTCCTCATTCAACCTCTATTCTCCTAGTCTCTTTTCTTTACATATTATAATCTATTATTCCATCTATTTAGCCTCTTTGTTCTCATAGAAATAGGGAATGGCCATGAAATAGGCCAAATGTTTAGCAGCATGAGGGGCCACTGACACCTGGGCCCCCTGGGAGTTTTCCTGGTATCCCGGTGGGCCAGTCCAACACTGCTGATCAGAGGCGGGCCATGAAGGCCAGGCGCCCTAGGCAACCCAGCCGGCTAGCTCGCCCCCTTCTTTCCCTGTGGATCGGTGGTGCGGTGACACTGACCGACTCCTTCTCCTGTGGTTTGGTGACATTGTGCGCATATGGGCTGTAACATTTAATTCGCATGCACAGTGACGTCACACGCGTGTGTGTGCATTGACGTTGCGCGCGTGATCGAAAGGGGAGCGGGCAAGCTGGGTGTAAGGTGCGTCTGGTCTAGAGGTAGGCAGTAGAGGCAGCTGCTCAGTGCCCCTCAATCATTGTGCCCTAGGCAGCTGCCTCTTCTGCCTACCCCTAGTTCCGGCCCTGCTGCTGATGGGTGCTCTTACTCCATCCAGGGCAGGGCCAAGACAGCCGGGCGCCCAAGGCAACCCGGCAGCCCTCTTCGCCCCCTTGCACACAGGACTTCGAGTGCGCATGCGCGCACGGCCAGAAATGCACATGCACGCACAGCCGGAGGTGCGCATGCGTGCACGTCAGAAACTGCCTGTGTCAGGAACTGTGACATAAACTGCGCATGCCGGAAATATTTTAATTCGTGAAGGGGCAAGAGAGCGCCGGTGGGAGAGAAAGGGTCCAGACAAGGGGTAGGCTGAAGAGGTACGTTCTTGGCACCCCCACTATATTGCACCCTAGGCACGTGCCTCTTCTGCCTACCCCTAGTTCCGGCACTGACTCTTTATTTTTACTCTGTGTGATATAGCCATTTTTACCAGTGTTGCCGTGACACTTTAATGGCAATTATCCCTTATATGCTGAGCGCCAGTCTGTACTATTTTAGCATATTAATTTGCCCTAAATGAACAGAACAGATATGCCCAGCATGCTTTAATCTACATTATTTGTTCTGTTTTTCCTTTGTGGCAGCATGGTAAATCATATCCTTGTACAGTGCTTTGTAATTCTGCCGGAAGTATTTCAGTTTAACATTTGCCTGAAGGGGACATATGGCATCATTTTAGTGAGCCCACCAATGCCTCCCCTTAGATATAATCCTTGCCAAGCCTCCCATATTTATGACTTCAAAATCAGTTCATATGGAATGCACCAAAGTGGTATAATTTACTTCCATTTTAACTCATTTCTTAGAATGTTCCCAACAATAAAGTCTTTTTTCTATTCTTTCCAGAGTTGGTATGGAAAGTTGGAAATAAGGTTTCAACACGACTCCTGCCCTATGGGGGGGAGGGAGCAACAGAGCCAGGACCCTTTTTGTATGAGGGGGTTAGAAAGTTGGGGGGGTTAGAAAGTTGTGCTCCCATAACACCATTGCACAGAAGAGGTGTTATGATCTCATTGGCTGATTATAATCCCCCATGCTGCGGTGTAATGACAACAAATTGGGCTGGATTCATAAACCTGAAAAGAGGTTTTACATAATGAGGATTCCCACAAAACCTATCCCATACAGATGAGAATCCCCAAAAAAACATTAGGATAGAATTAAAATAATGCTTCTTAACCCTTTAACAGTATCCCAACTTCCGAAGGTTTTATTTTACATTTTAGGGAAATGGTGACTTATTTAAGTACTATAATAATAACCCCTTGTAAAAAGTGATTGCTGGAATGGGGTCAATAAGATGGTAATGACTCAAAAGGGTAATAAAATCAGGTAAAATGACCTAGAAAGCAGTTAGAGAACAATGTGGAAGTGTTGTTAAAGTGGGATACATTTCATTTGGTTCCAGGAGAAATTAGCAAAGGAGTGAGAAGCATGTGGCAGAGGCAAAGGAGAAGATATGGAGGAACTTATAGCTGAGAAAGATTTTTGGTGGACGGTGACAGGAGAAGCCTCTCTGTAGGGAGGGGGTATAGCATAAAACAGCAGTAGAGGAGAAGATCAAGTATGAATATATGAGAAAAATGAACAAGAAACCATTTGAGAAGAAAATTTATAGGAATTGATTAATGTTTACGGCATTTATGCTACACATAATGATGGTAGTATGGACACTGATGGAATCTAGAGCTGTATTCAGGCAACATGGAGTGCATGAAATAGATGCACTAATGATTCTTAGATAATGAATGTCAGATGTTAAGATTGGCCAAGTTTGGTCCTCGAGATCAACTTATACTCTAAATTTACAGTGTAGCTTATGTAGGGACCCATAGGGTTAATATGACACTATGGCTTTAATTCCCTACCCTTCCTGATCACCCTAGTTGATGGGCAGATGCCCATGTAGCTAGATGTAAAAAGCCACATGCCCTAGAGGGACCAGTACATCTAGAGAGATAAGTCAGGGAGCAGGGACCCCATGAATGAGAGTACAGAAGTTGCTGGAAATTGGGGGAGGTTCCTGGGATAGAGGAGGGTATTTAATTCCACAATGCCCTTCACCACATACACTTGAGAAAGGGTTTGTACCCGAAACATGTAATAAAACACTTGCAGTTTGATAATTACTGCCTGGAAGCTATCTATTCCTTTATATAATTTATTTTGACCCCATGAATGCGGCAAGCTAGGGATAGGTAACTACCTGTAATAATACTCTCTACGAGGGTAAGATAGGCAGGTTAAGTAGCAAGAGCAGCTTGGCTCCAACTAGGAGGGATAGTGAGGAGGTAGCTCTCCCCTCAGGCAAGATTGGCCTGTAGTATAGGGACTCAGACTAATAGGGAATTAGGGCTAGTGAGTTCCCTGATCCTACATGTGGGATCCAGGTCATGGTGCTGAAATCCAGAGGGTGTATCTATCCTAGTGCGACGCTATCATCTCAGGTGCTGTCTCTGAGGGACATGTTGTAGCCCTGCCATGATTGTCTGCTGGGCCTCTGTGGCTTTGTAAGTACAACCCTGTGGATCGTTTGTCTCTGACAAATAAAAGTTTTATTCTGTTTGACTGCAAGAACCTCCTGGTGCTCATTCTTTCCTGTTTTATTGCACAGTAGCCTGTGGGAGTTATAGTTACTGTAAATTACACCACACCTTGAAGCTTCTATTTAGCGAAGGCCCTAGCCTGAAGTGTTAGAGTCACGTGTAACCCATGCTCTAGTGCACTAGCTGGTGATTAACCCCATTGGTCTGTATAGCCCAAAATTGTGTTACACTTAGATCAGTTATAGTAACTTTTGGGAGCTGCCAGTACTGGAAGTTCTCAGCTTAAAATCCTACATAGATGTATATGGGTGTATAAATTAAAGGGCATGCAAAGTCTAAATAGAATAAGGCTAGAAATGCTCTAATTTGTATACTAAATATAAACATGAACTTACTGCACCACAAGCCTAATCAAACAAATAATTTACGCTTGACTACAGGGGGTCACCATCTTGTAACTTCTTTGCAAGACTAAGACTGTGCACATGCTCAGTGTGGTCTGGGCTGCTTAGGGATTGTCATAAACAAAGCTGCTTGAGTTCTGCATGGCTGGGAAGTAAGGCGGGGGCTCCCCCTGCTGTTCATAATAATGATTGTTTCCCTGCAGAGCAGTTAGGGACCGTCTGACAATTCCTATCCACAGCAGTAAATGAAGGGAGAATTTTACTGCATACAGTCAGGTTTCTTATAAAAACGGTACACATTTTTTAATTAAAGTAAATTGGAGATAGGTTTCTTTTTCATTAAAGAAAGTAAAAATGTTATTTTATTTTTTTGCCTTTACATGCCCTTTAATGTCAGTGGAAGCATTTCCACCCGATGGAAATAGAATCCATAAACCTTTAAACTGAATTACAGTCACCATCAGGGCCATTAGGGGGGGGGACAGGGGGTACAAGTGTCCCGTGCCCGGCAGTGCTGCACTTTCATAAAAGCTGGGCCCCCCTTGACAGCACCAAAGCCTGCGGCCATTTCCGAAGTCCCGAACAGCCGAAATGCGGAAGTGCCGGACAGCTGGAGTCCTGAAGTGATGAAAAGACCTGAAGCCACGAAAGGAGGCGAAGTTAAAGTCCTGAAGCCGTGAGTTCAATTCTACTGAAAACCAATTTGTGTTTTTTTATTTTTTTTAATCCCCTGGCCACCAATGTATTATTTTAATATTCTATAGGCCCCTGCCACCAATGTTTTTTTAAAAAAATATTCTTTGGGGCCCCAATTTATTTTAACTTGTAAGTGGGGCCTGGCACCAATGTTTTTGAAAAAAACATTCTTTGGGGTCACCATAAGCAATATGGAAAGGGAAAAGCATCAGGAGGAACAGCCCTAAGGCTACGGACACACAGCTGCACTCGGTCTGCATATTTTTGCAGGCTGAGAGAGGCAGATCTGCTCAGTGCCCCTGCTCCCTTGATCTGAATCCGATCAGCCTGTGTGCGGTCGCATACAGTGGAGCACTGCCAACCAATAGGAGCCTTGTCATGAAATTAAGGCTAAAGGCACAAGGGGTGATTTGTCAGCTGCATTTTAATCTGAGCTACCCTAGGCATCAATTCTCCCTGGAATGCTTCCCCACCAGCAATAAAGTAAATCTCCTGTAGGAAAGCATACACAGAGCTTTGTTATCCGAAGTCATCCAAAGTTTCCTGGTGAGTACAGCCATGTGGCACATACTAACAATTTATAAAGGCTTGTTATCCCTAAACAAAAAAGTATTTATAGCAACGTTAATATTAGGAGGAGGTTAAAGTCATTGGACAAATCACAGGGAAAAGTAGTAGAAATATCTCCAAACTGGATATTTACAGATCTGCTTTCTCTGACCTGTAGTTCTTTTGCTGGACTCCAGCTTCCAAAACCAACTTGCTAAGAGAGGATGCAGCTTTGGAAGCCTTGACTTAAGACAAGTTTTAGAACCAGCTACCTGCTCTGTAACTTTGCACATTGTAGCCATGCTCCTTCCTACGCTCTTTTAGGGCAGAAACACATGCTGCAATTCGGGGAGATTAGTCGCCCGGCGACAAATCTCCTCTTCTTCGGGGCGACTAACCTCCCCGAACTGAGTCCCCTGCCTTCCCGCCCGCTAGAATGAAAATCGCCGGCGGGATGGCACTCGGATCACTTCATTTTCCGAAGTCGCCTGAAGTTGCCTCACGAGGAAACAAAGAGCTCCAAGTGCCATCCCACGGGCGATTTTCATTCTAGCGGCAGGCAGGGGAGGCAGTTCGGGGAGGTTAGTCGCCCCGAAGAAGAGGAGATTTGTTGCCGGGCGACTAATCTCCCCGAATTGCAGCATGTGTCTCTACCTTTTTTTTTGCCTGATATACATAAAGCACTTGGGATGCAGGTTTAACACAGACCACAATGTTTGTTCAGGAAATCTAGGAGCTGATATTGAAGCCAGTAATGGAATGATAAACTACAGCTCCTTCAAATAAAACATTTTCAATTCAAGTTCACTGATTTTGCCAGGTAGATATGTCTTAGCCAACAGTAATCGGTTTTGTGCATTAAAGATTTCCGGCCCAAGTCCTGCTGTCCATATTATCCGATTACAAGGATTCCCCAGAGAATTCATCATAACTCCATGTAACTACCCACTTAATGAATTGAGTTTGACTCAAGCACTTAAGGGTGGCTGAATCACAGAGGGCTGCAAACATGCAACTTATTGAAGCCTTCCGAAAGGAATTCATCCTAACGACACCTCTCGCCTCAGTCTTAATGATCCACATTTCCTATTATTACAGTTTGCTTTGGAGGGCTGGAATGGATCAAGCGTGCAATATGAAACCTTCTCTTCTGGGACAACGTACTTGCTACTAACAAACCACTTTACCGCTGGGGAAAGGTAAAATATTCTAAGATTATAATTTGATGTATAAACTTGAGGTGTCAGGGATGGCACCTGTTATCCAGATTCCAGAATGCTCAGGACCTTGGGTTTTCTGGATAATAGATCTTTTGTAATTTGGATCTTCAAAACCTTAAGTCTACTAGAAAATCATGCAAACATTAAATAAACCCAATAGGCCTACAGAATGGCTTAATACTCTAGCTAGGGTTGCTAATATATTGGGCCAGATTCAATTCAGTAAGAAAAGGGTTATCTCATGATTTATAATCACAATATTCAATTTCAGGAGAAAATAAACTTTTCTTCTAATTCAGTTTTTTTTAATCATAGATTCCAATAGAGGTTTTCTTTTGATAAACAGTGAGATAAGTTTTTCTGAACTGAATTACATCTCAAATTGAATCTCGTCCAAAAGTTTGGACGTGATCCACCATTTTCTTACTGGACTTAATCCATTTTAGTGTGATGACTCCACTGTTGTTTTACATGGTTACAATGCACTAATGTTAAAGTTTAGGGGGAGATAATATTCACAGTTGTTACTGCATTGAATTGGGAGACTCTGAGGTGTTATATAGAGAGCCTTTAAAGGAGAACTAAAGCTTAACTAAAGAAGTAGCTAGAAATGTTGTACATTATGTTTTGAGCTTCTGTACCAGCCCAAGACAATCACAGCCCTTTAGCAGTAAAGATCTGTGTCTCCAAAGATGCCCCAGTAGCTCCCCATCTTCTTTTCTGCTGATTCACTGCACATGCTCTGTGCTGTTGTCACTTACTGAGCTTAGGGACCCACTCACAATATACAGTACACATAGAATAGAAATGTCACAATATAAGACTGATTGGTAATTAATACAGATAATTACTACAGGGCAGCACATAAACCAGTACAATTAGCATCAGAATTTAATAATCAGCCTAATAATCAGCTTATATGACAGGCCAACCTAGTTTTCTGCTTGATAATTAACGACGACCCCTAAGCTTAGCTTCTCAACAGCTGCTCAGAGCCCACTGAGCATGTGAGTGTCGCAGACACTTTCCAAGATGGTGACCCCCTGTGACAAGTCTGAAGTCATGGATCATTGCTGCTATTTAGAAGCTGAAACTTTAGGCTGGTGCAGTAAGGTCATCATATACAATATAGCACTTTTAGCCATATTCATTTTTAGGGTTTAGTTCTCCTTTAAGCAATACTATACTAGGCCGCTGCTCCTGGAGGCTAGAGATGGCGCGAACTGTTCGCCGGCGAACTTGTTCGCGCGAACATCGGGTGTTCGCGCTCGCCGGAAGTTCGCGAACGTCGCGCGACGTTCGCCATTTTGGGTTCGCCATTGTTGGCGCTTTTTTTTGCCCTCTCACCCCAGACCAGCAGGTACATGCCAGCCAATCAGGAAGCTCTCCCCTGGACCACTCCCCTTCCCTATAAAAACCGAAGCCCTGCAGCGTTTTTTTCACTCTGCCTGTGTGTGCTGAAGAGATAGTGTAGGGAGAGAGCTGCTGCCTGTTAGTGATTTCAGGGACAGTTGAAAGTTTGCTGGCTAGTAATCGTTTTGATACTGCTCTGTTATTGGAGGGACAGAAGTCTGCAGGGGTTTGAGGGACATTTAAGCTTAGGTAGCTTTGCTGGCTAGTAATCTACCTTCTACTGCAGTGCTCTGTATGTAGCTGCAGTGGGCAGCTGTCCTGCTTCTGATCTCATCTGCTGACTGCTGCAATAACAGTAGTCCTTGTAAGGACTGCTTTTATTTATTTTTTTGTTCCAATACAGAGCAGTATCAAGCAGATTACTAGCCAGCAAACTTACTATCATCTGTCCCTGAAATCACTAACAGCTCTCCCCCTACACTATCTCTTCCAAGCACACACAGGCAGATTTTTCAGATACATTTTTGCCCTTGATCCCCCTCTGGCATGCCACTGTCCAGGTCGTTGCACCCTTTAAACAACTTTAAAATCATTTTTCTGGCCAGAAATGTCTTTTTTAGATGTTAAAGTTCGCCTTCCCATTGAAGTCTATGGGGTTCGCGAACCGTTCGCGAACCGCTCGCATTTTTGCGCAAGTTCGCGAATATGTTCGCGAACTTTTTTTCTGACGTTCGCTACATCCCTACTGGAGGCATGCATGGGCCCCTTATTTGTATTTTATTTGTATATATGTAGATTTCTGAACTTTCTGACAAATAAGTGTAAAGTTCTCTGAGGTCCATGTAGCCTTCATAGAACTGGGGCTTCCACCAAGTCCAAGCAAGCGGAGACTGAGAAGATAATGCCCTAAACTGAGCTAAGCATTCTAATGGTCGCCATACACGAGCCGATAAAAAACAGATAGAGATGGCAGCTTATTGGTCCTTGGGGCACTCTGATGGGCTTCCCCAATGGATATCTGGCTGAAAGTCGGGCAAATGTCGATCAGGCAGGGTTAAAAATCCTGTCAGATGGTGGGCCGCATCTGTTTGTTGATGCGGTCCAGTGATTCGACCACCTGTATTCTTTACATTATGATCCGATAGTTGAGCCTTAGGGCCCATGATCAGATCAGCCTGATATCGCTCATATCGGGGAGAGATCCGCTCGTTTATGTGACATCGCCAAACAAGCAGATCTCTCAGCGTATGGCCACCTTTAGAAATCATCAGTCTATGAGATAAAATATTGTTTTAATTTTTATGATGCATTTGACTATATGTTTAAGAGTAATTTCAGAATCATTGAAGAGAAATTAAGGGCACTAATATATTTCACAATACAGGCGTTGGACCTGTTATCCACGATGCACGGAACCTGGGGGTTTCCAGATAACATATTTTTCTATAATTTGGCTCTCCATACCTTAAGTCTACTTCATGTAAACAGTAAATAAACCCAATAGGCTGGGTTTGCTTCCAATAAGGATTAATTATATCTTAGTTGGGATCAAGTACAATGTACTGTTTTATTATTACACAGAAAAAAGGAAATCTTTTATTAAAAAAAAATTTAGATTATTTGGATAAAATGGAGTCTATGGGAGATGGCCTTGCCTAATTCTGAGCTTTCTGGATAATGAGTTTCCAGATAACCAATCCTATACCTGTATTACAAGTCAAATTTTCCATAGGGCCCCATTGATCCATTTTATCTTGAACAAAGAAGCTGTGTTTTAGTCATTAACTCATGCTCTGCTGCATGTCCCCATCTGTTAGTTGTCATCTTCAGCGATGGTTGCATACCGGCTACAAACAAAAATTTTGTTTACAATACCTGTGACTCAGATCTTCAAAATACAATACCTGAATGCAGGGTGTTTGCATTTAACTTGGTAACCTAACCCTGTCTAAATACGCCGATTGTTTTTCTGCCAATGCATTCTTCTCTATGTATAATCCAAGCATTCTTTCAAGCAGCACAGATAATCCTAGATAAAAGCCCTTGCATTTCTTTATTCATTTAGGTTTCCCTATAGAATGACATCCAGAACCCAGAGACTAAAGTTAGTGATAAATGTTTGTTGGGCTTCTTACAAATAAGATACTTCCCTAAATATAACATTACTTATAAAGAGATAAAAATAATCTTGTAAGTGTGCATAGTGCACTGATCTTTACAGCGTTGTTCCTAACAATGATAGAAAATTAGTAGTAAGCATGCGTTCGGTAATACGTTTCATTTTATGCCAATTTTATTGCCTTAACATTGGAAACAACCCAACTTTATTGAGTGTAGTATTTCTACATTCAGACAATTAGGTATATTGATGCTATTTCAGTAATGCCATCTCCTAGACCCAATATCCTGGGCATGGGACTTTCTCAAAATCACTATGATATTGGTGCTACAAAGAAAACTTCTACAGTCACACAGTCAGTCAGCAACAGTGAGTTCTAAGGGGCCCTCATCCTATTTTTACCCATGAGCCACATTCAAAGAGTTGGAGAGCAACACAAGCATTGAAAAACTTCCAGTGTGTGTGTGTGTGTGTGGGGGGGGAGTTACCAAATAAGTGCTACGATTGGCTAATCTGTACCCCATATGTGGACTGGCAGCCTACAGGAGGCTCTGTTTGACAGTACACCTCATTTTTCATGCAACCAAAACTTGCCTCCAAACCAGGAATTGAAAAATAAGCACCTGCTTTGAAGCATTCTAGCGGTTGGTGAGCATGTTGCTCGCAAGCCACTGGTTGGGGATCACTGCCCTTAGGTTTCTAATGGTGGGGCTGAGAATAAAATGCTTCCTTCTGGTATTTATCATATATTATATACTTTTTTCTTTGAGATCCAGGAAGGTAGGGCTAGACTCTTTTTAGGGTACCATCTCAATCTGGAAAACATTCCTTTGTTTACATTAGGATTCCTTATTTACATTAGGATTCCAGTGAATTCTGCTCATGGGCCATATCTAGGGTCGCCACCTGCCTGGTATTTTACCGGCCTGGCCAGTAAAAAATAAGCTTGATCCTAATGTTATTGATAGGGGAAATGCATAAAAATTTAGGAAGGCCGGTATTTCCTTCAAGAAAAGTTGGCAACCCTAGCAATACTGGGCTGATTCAATCTATTGGATCATAATTGAGGCTAGGAAGGCTGTTGGAATGAGGACTGCATATTCAATCTGATGGGAGTATCAGACATGCCCTATCGTTATATGACCAATTTTTGGCCAGATATTGGTTGGGCAGGCCTGTTGACTGCACTGTATATGGGACAATTAGCTGCCAACTCAGTCTGGAAGGACCAAAGTTGTCAGCTTGTATCATCCTGTGTATGTCTTATGTATGGCCACCTTTATGCCAGTGGCATAACTAGTCACCAGCTGGCCCACTGCATTAGCCCCATATCCTGCAGGCCAAATCAAGCTGCTCAGAATAGAGGACTCAAATTAAACTTGAGAAGCACTAAAAGATGGTTGTCGACCATCTTCTGTACGGTCGACCACCTTCCTTGAACAGGTGAGCTTGTAGTACTCGGGATTTAAAGTTCCAAAAATATGTCATTTGGGAGAACATAATCGGATCTCCACTTGGTACTATGGGCAACTTGGCCACTCCCACTCCTGAGTGGACATGACAATACCTGGTTCATGGCCATTTGCATCCTCTACCATTCAGTTGATATCTAATGGCGGCCCTAGAAATAGGACACTTCTTTCTTCTAGAAATGGTATTTTCTTTTTTGGGATCTAGGGTGGCAGGTCTTTTCAAAACACTTTCACAGTCTGAAAAAAGTTCCATATGTTTACATTTCCAGTAATTTCTAGGTTGCGGTGCATCATCATACCTTGAAATGTTAGATTAGCCACATATCCTGCAGGCCAAGTCAGGCTGTTCAGAATATACTGCACATCACAGATAAATAGCAATCCTTTACTGATCCTGTTAACCCTTCAGAATACTTTTAGCATAATTCAAAGTTACAGAGGAAAAAAATATACTTCCAAATCAGGTCGTTTATCAATCCAGAAACTATGGCCTGATCTTTCAGTATGATGATGTATTATAATTGCAACACAAAGAGATGCACACACAAGCGCTCAGCATTAATAGACGACCCAATTCACTCAGGTGCTCCGTCACTGGCAACCAAAGTTCAGCTTCAATTTCAAGTAGATTAGTGAATTGAGGCAACAGCAGTCAGCAGAATACCTGCTATATCTTTATTGTGCATCACACAACATGTTTCGGGCGTCAAGGGCCCTTTTTCAAGTGTTTATAATTGCATTGATGGCTCTGTCACTTGCAGTCTCATTTGGTACCTGATTTTACAAATAGGCTTTAACTTGTGCCGCAGATTAAGCCTTAAATTGACAAATAAAGACATAATGCTACAACTGCAAAATAAAAAGATTATGCCAGCACAAAAGTATACTTTTCTACTTAATCACGTTTCCCTCATAAGTCTATAAGGGCATGAGTAGGGTGCAAAGCTGTAGCACAAAGTGGCTCGGAGGGGAACAGGAATATGTGCTTAAGTGCTGTCCCGTTCTGTTCCATGTCCCACTGTGCTCTATACATTGGTGTTTCCTGTGAAACTCATAGACATTCAGCCAAATGGGCACAGCATGTAGAGGACAAATCATTTTTTACTCAGTGTATAATAGGAAGTCACTGGGCGATTATGGTGCCTTTAGCGAATGAGCCTCATTGGCTTTGTTATAAAGACCATAAATATTTGTCTTTGTAAATGGCAAAGGTACCTGACAGAGAAACAGCGTGGGTTTCTGTTAGTAGGGGAAGAATAACACCCCACACTCCTTCACTGTGGTGGAATTCTTACAAAGGAAAGGCCATCAATTCAAGTACAAGCTCAAGTGCTCTCATCCTACTCTATGAGAGCTTGATTAATAGGGAGAAGGAGGGTGAAAGGAAAAGGTGGAAAGCAGTAAAGGGATAAAGCCTAGGCTGTGGGAGAGGGCACAGAAGTAACAGGAGTCAGAAGCCAGGAAGGTGAGAACAGGATACTGTGCGGGATGTGGAAGTTAAATGATAAAGACATTGTTCATTTGGAAGGCTAAAGTAGTAGGTAACAGCATCCCTGGGTAATTAGAGCTCAGGGCAGCACTGCTGAATAAAGGGGTTCTCACTTACTGGGGTGAGGGGGGAAAGAACACAGGAAACATTGCAATAGATGAACAGGAATGAGCATTAAGCCATGCAATAAAAGAGGATTTAGGCAGGGAGCATTAGTTTCTATGACTAAGGAAGCAATGTACATGGCTGGGAGAACGTGAGGGGGGCAGGAGGGCTGGAACCTGAATACAAGAACAGTATCCAGAAAATGACTGGTGCTTTTAAAGGAGAACTAACCCCTAAAAATGAATATGGTTAAAAATGCCATATTTCACATACTGAACTTATTGCACCAGCCTTAAGTTTCAGCTTCTCAATAGCAGCAATGATTCAGGACTTCAGACTTGTTGCAGGGGGTCACCATCTTGGAAAGTGTCTGTGACACTCACATGCTCAGTGGGCTCTGAGCAGCTGTTGAGAAGCTAAGCTTAGGGGTTGTCGCAAATTATCAAGCAGAAAATGAAGTTTGTCTGTAATATCAGCTGATGCTACAAGGCTGATTATTAAATTCTGATGCTACTTGCATTGGTTTCTGTGCTGCCATGTAGTAATTATGTGCACTGTATATTGTGAGTGGGTCCCTAAGCTCAGTAAGTGAAAGCAGCACAGAGCATGTGCAGTGAATAAACAGAAAAAAAGATGGGGAGCTACTGGGGCATCTTTGGAGACACAGATCTTTACTGCTAAAGGGTTGTGGTTACCTTGGGCTGGTACAGAAGCCCAAAACATTGTGTACAACATTTCTAGCTACTTCTTTAGTTTGGCTTTAGTTCTCCTTTAAAATAAACCCTGGTTCGTAATAATAATAGGGAAAATAGCAGAGAGAGAGTCGGGGTAGTAGGAAGGATGGCGGAGCACGAGACTGGGACATGGTGTCTGACAGACAGGAGGGGGCTGGGTATGTATTTCCACCTCAGATCTCCTTTCACATGAATTCAGCTCTTTGTTACAAAGTAACAGAGAGTCAGCTCCCCCCCCACCAACCCCTTCCCAACACTCCAAATGGGAGGCAAACAGGGCTAGGAAGCAGAGAAGTTACAATAACTCTCAGGGGACACAAAATATGTGCATACAACCTCAGTATAGCCAGCTCTGCAACACAAGAAACCAGATACGTGTGTGGGCGTTTGCAGGTCCTTTTAATGTATGTATACGCGTACAGTCTGTAGGCTTTAGCATTTCTCTCTCAATGTTCTCAGTGTGTGTGTGTATATACCAGGGGACAAATGTATGGGTGCATTTATTAGCAAGAGCCTAATAAATCTTATACTATTTAGCCAAATATTATCTTTAAACACCCACCAAAAACTCCACAAATTTCTTTTACAACAAATGCATAATAGTGCAAAAAAAAAAAACAAGTATTTTGATACTTCCTTCTTTGCAAAGCCCCTAAGCCAGCACAAGCTATACAGCAGCCAACAGCCATGATTAAATATACTTTTGTGCAAACTATACACTACGTACTTATAGTCAATGCAGAATGGAAAATATTGCATAGGCAACTCTCACTACTCCAAATAGTTTATTTTGTACGATGTTTGACTACACACACACACACACACACAGTCACAGTGAACTAAAGGGATCAGGACCGGACTGGCAATCTGTGGGTCCTGGCAAATGCCAGAGGGGCTGCTATAAGGTCCCATAGACCAGGGGTAGACAACCCGCGGCTCCAGAGCCTCATGCGGCTCTTTCTCCTGCTTGCTGGTGGCTTCTCGAGTGCGTGACCACGGTAAGCTAGCGGTTATCTTACTGCGGTCGCACACTCAGGAAGCCGCCAGCAGGAGCGAGGGCGGTAAAGACATCCCAGGAGTGACAGGCAAGACTGAGCCGCAGCAAGTTGATTCATCATGGTCCTTACTGCGGTCACACACTCAAGACAAGAAAGGAAAAATCAGCTGGAGCTTCAGAAACTGAAGTCACATTAAACAGATGAGAACATTTGCATTTAATAGGGCTATTCATTGTTTAATTTATTACATAGTAGACCTATACATACACACTGCACTTCTGTTTGTTGTATTCTGTTGTTGTAACGGTTAAAATTAAAAAAAGGTTAAAACTTTTAAAAGTTTATAAACTGTGTTATGTTTTGCGGCTCCAGACTAATTTACTTTAGTGGAAAAGATGGCAAAATGGCTCTTTTGATAGTAAACGTTGCTTACCCCTGCCATAGACAGTCACTATTTATTGGGCTGGTGGGTGGCTGCTTAGGCTTCTGTGTACTTGGAATGCCAGGGCCAATTGTGAATCCCAGTCCGGACCTGGAAGGGATAATTTACAGATCCTGGGGCACAATTGCTATAGTGCCAAGCAATGCAAGACCTCAGCTAATGAGTCGTTAAGGTTTGCTGCTCCTTAACTTGCACATCTAAATGAAAATCAATTTAGGGTAGAACTACATGGGCGATTTAGGTCTGATCCGACAAAATTATGGCGTCAAGTTGGATGCGCTGATGTTGTAGTTTTACCTCCCCAAGATCCCCCTCACTTACCTGAAATGTATACAGTAATTTAGTCTTCATTTATTGTACTATCACCAACTCCTCCTGTAACTCCTCCTTGGGGCAATCTTCACAGTTCTCCATACATGTCCTCACTAAATTCTCCTTCAGCCTGTCTTCACAAAATTCCAATTCCTACTGATCTGTATGCTACAAAACCTGTTCATTGCTCATTGACCCTGTTAGACTCTTTGGTGCGTTTTGTGTACAAATAATACATACTTTAGAAAAACTACACTACTGACTGAGGCTGAGACCATTCTCCCTGTCTCATTAGATATAGAAACTTGAATAAGAGAAAGAACACAAAGTTTCTATAGTTCTTGTTCTCCCATGATGATCCTTGGATCTAGTTAACTGGGTTGGAGCTATTTCTTTGATGGGGTTAGGACAAAGGTTAATCCCTTGGCCAGAAATTGGCTTCTTGCTCCACCGCTTCTGCTCATCTTTTCCTTGATCCTAATTCATACAGACAATTGAAACCATTTGCATAAATATATACTTTTCCAAAGGTGGAGAAATAAAAGTACAGAAACGCCTGAGCACCTTGGATGAAGGTTATATGTGATAATTTACCATGTCTCAGTTAAGGTTTGGAATTGTTGTTCATTTTTATTTTGCACAGACTAAAAGCCACATGTAGATATTTGTAAAGAGTGCCTACTTTCTCCTTTAGATCCTCCTGGAGGCCCACCTTGAAGGTTAGTTAAGTAAGATGTCTATGACCTTGCTATTGCTAAGGGATACCAGTCCAGATATATTATATAAATAGTATATAGTTACCTTTCTCTGCCATTTATCTTAGTTTAATGCCAGTGCCACTTTATGCTGGGATACATAAGAAATTGCTTTCTGCAGTACAGTAATCACCTTACTAGAGCTTGCAGCAGGTGGAACTCCTATACAGGGGTATGGGGCCCATCTGGGTTGCCACATCAAGGTCCCCCACTCCCTCTTTGGCTCCAGGCGCAACCCCTTGCCCGAGGTCAATCCAGGAATCTGAATCTGTCAAGCTGGAAAAGACATTGGTATTACAATGAAGGTTTACAGTATATAAGTGATAATCAATAAAATAGTATTCATCTTGTAGGACATCATCCTAACATAGATAAAGCAGCAGTCCTGTTACTTTACGGCAGAGACACACACTCAGATTTGGGGAGATTAGTCGCCCAGTAGGGATGTAGCGAACTGTTCTGCTGCGAACTAGTTCGCGCGAACTTCGACCGTTCGCGTCCGCCGAATGTTCGCGAACGTTTGGGAACGTTCGCATTTTGAGTTCGCGTTCGATCCGAATACAAATCGTTCGACTATTCGACCATTCGAATTCCTTCGACCGCTAAAAATCGAACGATTTCCATTCGTTCAAACGATTGTAAGCATTCGATCGAATGAAAAGCATTCGATCGAATGGTTTCGATCGTTCGATTCGAATGAAAATCCTTCGATCGAATGATTAAAATCCTTCGATCGTTCGAATCGAACGATTTTAGCGGGTGTTCGAAGTTCGCGAACTGTCCACGAACGTTCGCATTTTTTGCCAGTGTTCGCGAACGGCGTTCGCGAACACCAAATCGGCAGTTCGCTACATCCCTATCGCCCAGTGACAAATCTCCTCTTCTTCAGGGTGACTAATCTCCCCAACTGCCTCCCCTGCCTTCCCCCCGGCTAGAATGAAAGTCTCCGGCAGGATGGCATTTGGTGCAATTAGTTTTCCGAAGTCTACCGATGTTGCATCACAAGCAAACTTTGGGCAACTTCGGAAAACGAATCGTTCCGAGTGCCATCCGGCCGACAATTTCAATTCTAGCCGGCGGTAGGCAGTTCGGCGAGATTAGTTGTCCCAAAGAAGATTCGATTTATCGCAGGGCAACTAGATCTCCCCGAATCTGAGCGTGTGTCTCTGCCCTAAAGGCTACACATATAATGGAAAGGACTGCCCTATGGAAAGGAAAATCTGTTACTTCAATAGCTCAGTGTAAATGGTAGAGACTTTCTAGGGCCTTTATTTAATATGTCAACGTAATTTTACAGCCATGCATTTCCTTTGGCTTAAGCCTTGGGCAGCTGACAAACCATCAAAATATAATCTCTTTTTCATTTGTGGCTTTCTTAATTGGGGAGATAATCTATCAGAAGACTAGCTGGATGGGTTTATCAAAATGTTTCCTCAGGCAAGATCTTGTTTCTCCCATAAGATTAAAGGAAAGATGTCCTTGAGGATCTCCTACTATTGTTTATTTCGGGACAGAAATTCAGCCAAATATTAGCAGTCCTATTATTAAAACATTTTTTTTTCCAATTGGCCTGGTTGGATAGATGGACTCGGTTTCTTATGGAGAAATTCCAAGGCCAGAGGTTTCTCCACTGAGTAAAGATCTCCTACGTGTTCTGAAAAAATCTCCACCAGGTAGGCGGGACGTGCTGTTCCTTATTCTGTTATTGAATTTCCTCCTGTGAGATCGCTTTCACATGTAGAGAAAGGAAACACTGTAGTCTGCCATATACGGCATTTTGGCATGTTGAGATTAAGAAATTGGCATTTCATTTGGGAATTCTTACAGTTTTTGGCCTCCATTGCTGTCTTTTTCAATCAATGGTTTTCCTGCAACGGAATCTTTGAAATGTAAAAAAGTGAAAATGTGCCACACCTAGGGACAGCTTTATCAAGGGTCGAAGTGAATTCGAGGGAATTTTCAAAGTAAAAAAATTTGAAATTCTAAGTAATTTTTTGGATACTTCGACCAGGATACTACGAATTCGAATTTACTTTGAATTCAATCGAAGTAAAATAGTTTGATTATTTGAATATTCGATAATCGAAGTACTGTCTCTTTAAAAAAACTTAGATTTCAAATAGTTTGCCAAATTAAACCTGCCAAAGTGCTATGTTAGCCTATGGGGACCTTCTACAGGATTTTTCAAATTTTTTGAAGTCGAAGTAAAAATCGTTCGATCTTACGATAAAATTGTTTGAATCGTTCGATTCGAAGGATTTAATCGTTCGATCATTCGATTTTACTTCGATCATTCTATAGCCAAATTAGATGAAAAAAAGTTTGAATTCGATATTCAAATTCGAAGTATTTTAATTCGATGGTCGAATTTCAAAGTATTTTTAACTTCGAAATTCTGCCCCCTACTGTATATGGGCAAATTATATCATGTTTCCTGTTCTTTTAGTAACACGTTGCTCACCACCCCCTTGGATATTGCTTCCAGTGGTCACAAAGCAGGTGTATATTTATGAGTTCAAGGCTGGGAATCAAGCTTTGGTTGCACATAACCAGATGTACTGCCAACCAGAGGCTCCTGTAGGCTGCCAGGCCAAATCAGGGCTACCAAATGGGCAATCACAGCACTTGTTTTGCACCAGCCAGGAATATTTCTCATGGTTGAGTTGTGTTGCTCACATGTAAAAAAAGTTGGGGACCCCTGTCTTAGGGACACATGGGAATATAGGAAAAATGTCACCTCTCTTTGCTCTGAAGCAATACAGTATATGCTGGATTGGTTTATTTTCATAAAGAAGGCATGCACCAACTGAAGGAGACTTTGGTCACTGGAGGGTGCCTAAGAATTTAGCACCCCCAAATATTTTCTACTTGACTTATCTCCATGCACTTTTATTTCTGGAAAAGCAAAATCTTCTATAAAAGAATAGTTCTTGTAACTGATAGACTGGCTGTCAGTTATCATAATGTGCAAATGAAACTTACATTTTTTATATTACTTTGCAAAAGTGAGAATATGTTATTATTATTTTTATTATTATTAATAATAACGTGTATTTTTAGAGCACAAACATATTGCGCAGCACCGTAAAATAAATGTGTTTATACAAAGAAATCGCATGAATTACATACATAGAACATACAGTTATGTTACATACATAATGACCAGTACCGGTACAAAAGGCGAGGAAGGCCTTGTGCAAAAGAGCTTGCAATCTAAATGGGAAAGGAATGAGACACAAGGTGTGGGAGTGGGCACACCCATATACATAGTGTACTGTTACCTATTATACACTCAAGTGATATATTTGGAGTATGGCAGAGCAGTGATCTGGCTAGAATTCCGCCAAAACCAATCCATCCAGACCCTTTAAGGCATGTGACTTTAAAACAGCTGAAGATCTCATTTTCTTGTGCAATATTTTTTTCTCTCAAATATGAGTATGCAACTTCAGGTTTGTAGTTGGTTTGATGTTCCATCATTTTTTTTTGTGCAGGGTTTGTATTCTGCCAAATAAAAATGCTATGGATTGCATACATTTCTTTAAACAACCCACCCTGTGTAACCTTGGTTACCCTGCATTTCCACAGTTACATTATTTTCTGCTCCCTTAAAAAGTCGCCTTTACATTGTTTTACAGTCGGTACATGATTTGACTTTGGGTTAGAATTCCAAATTCCTTATTTTATTATTCCCGTTTTTTACCACACTATATACATAACCTTAATTTATGTAAATATCTAGTGATTTTGTTCACCTCTCTGGAATGTGAATCCCAGAGCTCTTAGTGTCTTCTGCAATGAATCTCCCCTGGGCTATCTCTGGCCTCCACATGTTCAGTGCAATAAAAACAGCAGGGAAAAGGGATTTAGCAGTGCAACTGTACCAAATGCGATATATTTGTTAAATAAAAACATACTTCAGAGCCAACCCAGAATATTTAAATTTGTTTTATTTGATAAAAAACGCCCATATGTTTTGCATGTCTTCTTTTGACTTTAATCAGGTCTGTTGTGGAATGCTGAGAATCCCTGGAGAACCAGAGGTTCCATTGCCCAGGTCTATCTAATCTTCCTTCTGTCTCTGTTGTAATTGTTCTTCTTTTAATTGTAAACATGTGAATATAAAGCTGCAATATTTTCAACGGCGCTGCCTAATAGAATACAGCAAGCATACAAATTACATACAAATATTAATTAACATATATTTTTTTTACTCATATACCTCTGACCATTTGCCAATTGTCCCTTAAAGTGTCCATACATTGGCCAACCCGTATCAGATTGGCCTGTAGGCTGAATGGATGGAAACCATACGAGGGGCCATACACACATACAGTATGCCCACTTTTCTATTGTTTCATTTGTTCCCTAAATCGCTTAAACAATCAGAACAGCAATAAGTGAAGAGAAGTTGCAGCTCCTCTCATCCAACCAACTGACTTTTTTGGTCAAGACAGATAATTCTTGATCCCCAGGATTGCAGAATAATCTGTCTAAATAGCCCCCCTGACCTGCAATACATGCCCAGCTGACCAGGCAGTTAAATTCAGCCAAACTTCCCTACCAACTCTGATCATTTATGGCTAGCTTTTGGATGAATCATTCCAACTCCTTATTTCACTCATTGGACTGATGGATTATTGAAGTGCTTCTGTTTTCCATAGTCCATGGTTCACTTGAAATCATAGGGGATTCAATCTATTATTTAAAGGAGAACTAAATCTTAACTAAAGATGTAGCTAGAAATACTGTTCATTATGTTCTGGGCTTCTGTACCAGCCCAAGGCAAATGCAGCCCTTTAGCAGTAAAGATCTGTGTCTCCAAAGATGCCCCAGTAGCTCCCCATCTTCTTTTCTGCTGATTCGCTGAACCTGCTCTGTGCTGTCACTTACTGAGCTTTGGGACCCACTCACAATATACTGTATTTATAGAATAAAAATGTCACAATATAATCCTGATTAATACTTAATACAGATAATTACTACATGGCAGCACAGAAACCAGTGCAATTAGCATCAGAATTTAATAATCAGCCCTGTAGCATCAGCTTATATTACAGACCAACCTCATTTTCTGCTGGATAATTAGTGACGAGCCCTAAGCTTAGCTTCTCAACAGCTGCTCAGACCCCACTGAGCATGTGAGTGTCACAAACACTTTCCAAGATGGTGACCCCCTGTGACAAGTTTGAAGTCCTGGATCATTGCTGCTATTGAGATGCTTAAAATTTAGACTGGTGCAATTAGTTTAGTATATAAAATATGACAGTTTTAAACATATTAATTTTTAGGGTTTAGTTCTTCTTTATACAAGAATCTCTTTGTGATCTCAAGATTGTCTGGGTCCCACTTAGCACATAACAAGCTTACCTTTTTAAAACAGTGTTAAAATAGTTCCGTCCCTATATTTCCAGAAGTAACTTGCCCCAGGCTGGCTCCCTTTATCCATTTCTTCAGACCCCATGGATGCAGGGAAGTATAGGTCAAATACAATGATACAAATGACGCATACAGTACATGAACAACTGCTGTGCATATAATATATTTGTATCAGAACCTTGGATAAATAAATACTGCCACTGTCAGGCATTTCCCGTTCAAGTGAATGGCAGGCAGCAGGGGTGGTTATGGGCACTTATCCACCAGCTGAAAAACCGCATCAGCCATAGTTTTGCAAAGACATGAATATGTTTCCCATGTCTGGATGTGATAAATCATTAGGAGATCAATCCCTGTTGTATTTGTGTTGATCTATTAATGTAGGGCATGTAGCGGCAATTTAAAAAAATGCATAATTAAGGTTTGGTGCCAAACAAGATAATTTCCTGAGTTACTAAGTGATATAATTGTGCAACTTTTAATTCCTGCAAAGCCTCTGTAATACCAGTGTCTTCTAAAGCTGACATGTAAGGCAATTTGCACCACCTTTCTCTAATAAATTATAATGGGGCTTATATACTATTAGTGGGGCAGCACTAAGTGCAAATACATATGCAAGTTTGCTCTTGTTAAAGTGCCAAATTTAAAGTGACTGTGCAAAGTAAATAACCCATTTCACCTATTAAGTAAGGTCCAATGTTCAGCACACAAATTAGCCCTATATTTTGATCTTCCCATTGACCAAGCAATGCAATGTCCCTGTGTTCTTCTGCACTTGCTTTTTTATAGTTCACAGCAGCTGTCTTCTTCTCTTCGCTCTTCATCGGGAAGTAAGTTCCGGCGCATGTGCAGTTGGAACAGTCTTGGGGGTTTTGTCAACTGCCCATGCGCCGAAAGTCACAGAAATTGACAAAGTGCTAGAAGAAGACCCGAAGATTACCGAACAAGAAGAAGATGGCTGCTGTGAACTCTGATGCCGTGAATCTGCACCGAGGGGTTAGTAAAGATTTAGGGTAATTTGCCGGGGTAGCAGCTAGCGGGGGAGGAGGGAGGGGGGTCTATGCAGGGTAGGGTTTTTTTTAATTTAAAGTTTACTTCTCCTTTAAGTTTACTCTACCCTGGTACAGTGATTCCAATGCCTTTTCACATATTGCAGTTGGCTAAGATTCCACTTATTATGAGAAAACATTTTAATGCAGGGCCTAATTTAACACTAAATATGAATCCCTGTTCAAGAATCGTTCTAATCGTAATGGACTCCCTTATGTTAAGATCAGCATCGGATAAAGACTTTTTTCCCCATTTAGGGAATATGCCAGGGAATTCCGGAGTGTTTTATTTGCTCCCTCTCTTTTCTCTTCACTTGCTGCATCACTAGCCATTTAATCATCCCCTTCCCTGTTCTTTGTATTGCTGCCTTTGTGTCTTTATGCCGATTAACTTTCAATACACAGCTAGCGAGCACTGAAGATCCGGAGTGTGCAAACACAGCCCAGACTTAAAGGGAAAGAAATGAGAAGCAACCCCACTTTTGGTATCCACCCATTTCTCCCTCCCAGCTCCTCAAATCCCTCACCTCCCATAGGGGTGCTTTATTGCCCTGCCATTGACCCATATTACTGCAGAACCACAGATCTCTGACTTCATTTCCCTGGAACATCATTTTGTGTTTGCCCAAAACCGTATTTTCTCTTGCTATCTATAGGGTTTGTAAACATGAACTGAGTCTATTATTGCCCCTGTCACAGTATTTTAAAATGCCATCCTTGTCCTAGCTCTAGCATTGAGATCCTTATTGTCCCTCTGAATTATAGTTTGCTTATCTTGCCTCCCTTTGCCTTAGCTTTTGTTCTCAGAGTTCTGCATCTTGTTACCAAGTCATTATGTTTTGGCAGTAAGGCAGTTCTTGATCCATATCACTCTGCAAATAGACTCATGGTATGTCACACTGAACCTCAGTCTTGGTTTAATAGGCCAGTTTTTTTGGACCAGCACATGGGAGGGGGCGGGGTGTTTTGGGGACCCTTCTTTTCATATATAAATGGTTACAGATGGTGAAGTTGACACAATGAAGTCCCTGGCATATTGGATTACAGCGCTGGCTTTTAAATAAAACTGCATAGTTTGCAACTTTGCTCTGTTTTAACCAACGAACTGCCTCTTTTATTGCCAACGCATCCATCCAAAATGCCTTAGTGTCTCTGTACTGGGATAGTGTTGTATTAAATGAGTCCTTTGTTGCCTTGTTGTTACATTTTATTTTTATTATTGTTAGACAGCTTACATGGTGGAAATAGTCAGCCAGATAGTTCTCAGGGGGTGTAACTTTTAAAATAGCTGTTCTGGTTATATTGCCGGTTTGATAACTATTTCAGCACAAAATATGGGAATGGGACCTTTTATCCAGAATGCTCAGGACCTGGGGTTTTCCGTATAATGAATCTTTCCATAATTTGGATCGCCATACCTTAAGTCTGCTAAAAATCATTTAAACATTAAATAAACCCATTTGCTTTGCCTCTAATAAGAATTAATTGTATCTTTGTTACCATCAAGTACAAGGCACTGTTTTATTATTACAGAGAAAAGAGATCATGTTTAAAAATTACATTTGATGTTTCAAATTGATTGTGTGGGAGATGGCTGTCCTGTGATATTGGGTTTCTGGAAAACAGACCCCACACAAACAATATTCTGAGTACAACTCAGGATGTACAGCAGAAGTCGTGCCAAGTTGTTTTGTGACAGAGACTATGACATTTCCAAATTGTTTCCTTTGCAATTAAAATACAGGACATCTCAAAACATCATACACGTATCCAATTCTGTGTGCTGAAAGTGTGTTGCCCCAGTTGCATGTGTTTGGGTCCATCTTCAGGGCATTTGTACAGCTGTTCATTGGGGAAAACAGATGGATGTCTTCTGGCTCTGAACTTGTAACACTGAATTGTCTACATGGCCAGAGCTACATCAGATTCAGCTCTGTTAATCTGCTTTTGCAACTAAATCTTGACCAATTAAACCAGATATTTCTGCAGAAATGAAATATGAGAACAAAATACACTTATTGCTAAATGGAGTTAAGCATAATAATCACTGCCTGGATTATCTTGCACTTGTATTACCTAGTCCAGATCTTTAGACCTCTTGAATCAGGGGCATATTTAATGCAGAGAAAAAGATGGCATCTGAATGTGGGAAAACCTCTTAAGTCACAGGAACAGAGTAGCAATGAGATCTTTCAACCACCGACTTCTTCAACTTGATTTGGTGATTGTTGGCCACTGAAATTAACTGCAGGTACCTGAGTGAATGATTACAGTCTTCCAACTAGAAATAAATGTGAGAAGAGGTGCGTGGAAATGTCATCAAATCTGGGTCCTTGCCTAGAGATAGTGGGTGACAGAACAGTTTTGGAGCAAGTGGCCAACTTGGCACCAATAAAAGAGATTTATCCTTTGGTATGATAGGCTCTGGATCTGCAGGTTGGGAGGTTTTACACTTAAATACCTGTCACAGGTCTCTACCGAGTAGCAAGACGGTAACAGGTCTCATCCACTGATGCAGAGAGCTGGTCCTGTGTGGAGAAGCTGATCAGACTTGCCCAAAGCAAGATCCCAAAGATGAAGGCAGAATTATAGCTTTGCATGTTTCAGTTAAGGCAAGAAAGCAAAGGTTTATTATAGGAAGACAAGGCCAAGGGTCAGGACAGGAGCAAACAGGTGAGGTCAAGAACAATACAACAGTGCACAAGCTACAGACACTAAAGGCAATTGGAAATCAAATCCCAGAGCAGTTTTATATTTCCAGTCGGGCAGCTTCCACACTTCACCAGAATCATATGGTTCAAAGAACTCAAAAGATGTATATTTAAGGTCAGACAAAATCATCCTATCAATGTGCTATGTGTTGGAACACAAATATATGATGTATAGAAATGCCAACCACATAGAGGATCCCAAAACTGTCTTGCTCTCTGGTCTGACAAGCAGCTTACAAGAAACATTTTGGGTATTGTATAATGTTACAATCTAATATTACCCTACAGCAACACAAGCACGTTCTTGGGGGGTACAATAAAAGTGCTGTGATTGGCTATTTGTTAGCCCTTATGTGAACTGTCAGCCTACAGGAGGGTCTGTTAGGTAGTACACTGGTTTATATGCAACCAAAACTTGCCTCCAAGCCTGAAATTCAATAAAAAGCACCTGCTTTGAGGCCCCTGGAAGCAGCATCCAAGGGGTTGGAGAGCAACATGTTGCCCGTGAGCCACTGGTTGGGGATCACCGTCTTACAATATAACAGCACTTCAGTCTCTGCTTGTTATATATATATATTGGGATAATGACTAAAGCAGAAGCCAATATCATTTTACAGCTACTGCTGACCTTGTTCATCAGAGGTACACTACGGGTAAAAGTGGGGTTTGAGCGTTGCACCTCTAATGCTATATACTGGGGACTTATTAAACCAAGATACAGGATATATAATACTCATGTGTGCCATGTATAGGTTAAAAAAGTGAGACAATCCTTACAATTCTGTTCAGTTCAAGTAGGAGCCCTATTTCCAATATAAAAACTTTATTTACAAACACAAGTTCAGTGTGCAAAGTGTTATTTCAGACACAAATGGCAACCTTTCTATCTTTATTGCAGGTTATAATTTCAGAAGTTTTGTCCTCTACTAGTTTGTCTGATGCATCAACATGGGCACTTTTGGAACTTGTTGGAAGCACATTCAAAACAACATTTGCATCGGATTCACTAGACACAAGCCTGGTGCACCGAGTAACTCACTCTGGGAAGTCCAGTGTGGGGATACCCAAGTCCTGTGTGGCTGTAGCTTTAGGGTTCCACAGCATCAGTAGTGTGTCTGGACGCAAGCACCTTAATGACTTGTGTCAATATGTTCTCTCCATTGTGTCCATTTTAGAGCACTCACTAGTGATGTGAGTGACCCACACTAACCCACGCTCGCCTGAACCTGACTTACCTCCTCTGTTTATAGACCTGCACCTGTAGCCGCACACCTTTAACGCCAGAAGCCGTAAGCCAGCAGTGTAAGGTCACAGGCGGGGAGAGCAGAAAAGCTCAAGTTGGGCCAAACCCACCCAGCGCCGGATTTAGTGGGTGGGCGCCCCCTAGGTCCTGGCACCTGTTCGCTTACCCTCCTCCGGTGTGAGTGCGCATGCTGCCCGAAGCTGTGGTGGCTTGGCGATTGCCGCCCAAAATATTCTGCTGCCCTAGGCCTGGGCTTTTGTGGCCTCGCCACAAATCCGGGCATGAATGCCCAATCCAAGTGTAAATCCCCGGGTCCAGTGCGTATCACTCCGGCCCACACATCACTAGCACTCACAGGTGAGTGACCTATGCAGAACCATATGAATAAAGGGCTACTGTTTGGTATATAAGGAGAAAAAGAACAGGAAATAACAAGTGCAAGAACATTTAGCAAATTAAAACACATTAGAATAAAAACCTCTGTTAAAAGAAATCAGAAGTGGTATGGAGGGATGACAGTAAAGGAAAAGGCACCCGAGTGTAGCAGGGTGCACCCAATTCTCATCACCAACCATCGTCTGCTTTTTGGCACACTTAACCAGCTCAAATGTAGAGGAGCACTAGAAGTTGTAAGCACTTATAGCAGTTGGCATTTGGACTGGCACAATTAAGTGCTGATATTCAAGCCCAGACAGTTTTGAACTGGCCCACCGGGATACCAGGTATCAGTGGACCCTCTTGTTTTCAATCATTTAGCATATTTCATGGTCATTTCCTATTTCTTAACTGAGGGAAAATGCTTAATATTTGAAGAATATAGTAAGTAGAGATAAAAGACTAGTAAAATAAACAGGTTGAGTGAAGAGAGGAGGAATTATAGTTTGAAAAGTGGGCCCTCGGTCTAAGGTTTTCTGGTGGGCTCCTGGCATCCCAATCCGACACTGTCTATAAAATTCTAAAGTTATACCCCTTTAATATATTGATAACGGGTTGAGTGCAGAGAACCTCTTGTCTTTGTCTGTAAGATTTGCACAGTGAATGTAATGATGCTCATGCTTATGAATGTTACAAAACAATTAGCTTGACAAGGAATATGTGTAGGAAACATCACAGCAGGCTTTTATATCTAACACATATCTCCAATAATGGAGTCATTTGTAAGGTACGAAGTGGCATACACTAACCCACTAAGGGAACCCTGGAATTACTGCGTATGAAGAATTTCACCGGCACACAAGAGATGCATTTAGCAGGGCAAGCCCTTGCACACACCCCTTTGCCAAGCATAGTGCATGCGTATTACAGAGTGCCAGAAAGTCCAGCAGCACCTGAACCTGTGTCTGTCCTAGGGATGCGCCAAATCCAGGATTCGGTTTGGGATTCGCCCGAATCCTGCTGAAAAAGGCCGAATCCTTGTGACTGGCTGAACTGAATCCTAATTTACATATGCAAATTAGGGGTGGAGAGGGAAATCACGCGACTTTTTGTCACAAAAATAAAAAATGTTTTCCCCTTGTATGCATATGCAAATTAGGATTCGGATTTGGTTCGGTATTCAGCCGAATCTTTCGCAAAGGATTCGGGGGTTCGCCCGAACCCAAAACAGTGGATTTGGTGCATCCCTAGGCTGTACCCACTGTGTTCCTGCTGACTCTCGAGCTGCCCCTTTACCAGGGCTGAGGCTGCCAATAGAGAAAGAAAAGGCTCCTACTTACAGCCAGTCTTTTCCACTAGTTCCTGGGTCTCCACAGAGTGAGAATGTGATAATCCCATAGCTGTTGCCCGAGGAACCAATCCGCAAGTGCCGGGCCAGTGTGAAGCTGAGCTTGAGCTCCCCCTGCGGAGCGATCTGAGGGGATGTTAGTGGCGGGGCTGTTACTGCTCCCTTACTCATACTATCAAGGCGACCATCTGTACTAAGGGACCACTGTCCTACTCTGCCCCATAATAAACATTTATTAAATCTCCACCACCACCACAGCAGAAGCCCAGTCTCCCACTTCCCGTGGCGCGCCCCGATTTTACATTGAAAGCACATCCACGCCCCCAAATATGAGAATATTGTGAATATGAGTGTATATGTGAGTGTGTATATATGTGCAAAAATGTGCCAAAGAAAAAGAAGTTTTAGCAACAAGCAAACCCTTTACTGTAGTACACACACAGCAGGTACTGCTTGGAATTGTGCTTAACCACGATTCACCAGAATCAAGAAATTTAAACTCCATTTCTGAAACATTATCTGGTAAAGGAGATAATCCCTGGCACCTTGGACGTCAGTCTCTTGAAATCTATATACGATCAGAAAAACGAATGCCCTGTTAGTAATCCATTATGGCATTAAAAAAAGTTTAACATGCTGCTACCATGGGTGAATGGAACAAGATGTGTGGCTATTTATTCTCATAAAACTGTTTTTTGTGCCCCTCCCTTCGGGGCGGTTTCTTATAGGTGTCCACTGCTGTGTGAAGGACAGAACAGCCTATCATTCTTAGGGGCAAATTTACTAACACTGGTGACTAACACTGGTGAAAATTCGCCAGTGTGACGTCATTTCGGCCGATTTACTAACCAGTGCAGGCGTAACTTCGCTAGCAAAAGAGACTGACGATGCGGATTTCACTGAACGTTACCTCTCGCACCGAGACTTGCCTTCGCCACCAGTAGATAGGACTTCCTATCTTTTCCTTTTTTCAGGGTGATAGGCTGCAAAAGAGTGTAAAATTTTTTTGGGGTAACCAGCTTCCCCCCTACATTTCCTAACATATGGCACATAAACTATACACTGGGCTCATGTGTAGGGCATTAGAACAACTCTATTTTTTTTCTTCCCTGGGCTTGTGTAATGTAATGTGTATGCAAATTAGCCAATGCTAGCGCAACTTCGCCAGCGTGTGGCATCCTGGACGCAACTTCGCATGTTAGTGAATTAGCGTTGTCTGCCACTTAGTAAATTTGCCCCTTAGTGTGATTTTCTTTACTGGACTGGAACATGGCATTGAACACATTTTTCCCACCTTGCTTGACTCAAATCAGGTTGAGAGGAGGGTTTAAATCAAATGATAATGCTGTCATGTTAATAAAACAGCCCGTGCATCTAGCTGAATAAGGATGTTACTTTTATAACATTTTCCAATACTGGTTAAGTTATTTCAAAAATACACGACAAACAAAAGTATCTTTCTTCAACAGTTTTATTTTAGTCATATACATACATAGAAGTGAAATACTGAATTGTGATTACTCTGCAATTGCACAATGTCAATCAATAGTAAGTTCGGTTGACCTTTTAAATTTTTTTAACCTGCCTAACTGCCAGTTGATCCAGAGGAAGGCGAAAAACCCCATCTGAAGCCTCTCCAATTTGCCTCAGAGGAGGAAAAAATTCCTTCCTGACTCCAAAATGGCAATCGGACTAGTCCCTGGATCAACTTGTACTATGAGCTATCTCCCATAACCCTGTATTCCAGGGGTGTCCAAACTGCGGCCCGAGGGCCACATGCGGCCCAGGATGCATATGAATGCGGCCCTGCTTGGTTGCGGGGGAAACGTCATGTCGCAAAGGATATAGTAGGAGAAGGGACTCTGCCCATTGCCCAGTTAGTAATAATAATATAACAATAAGTCTATTTAATATCCAGTTGTCCCATATTCCAGTGTATAGCTCCATCTGGTTATCCAACTGGCATTGTAGTTCTTTTCTGTGTATTTCCTTTACTTTTACAAATCAAACGTGTTTGTGTATTTCATGTGTGGCCCCAGACAATTTTTCTTTTTCCAGTGTGGCCCGGTGAGTCAAAAGTTTGGACACCCCTGCTGTATTCCCTCACTTGCTAAAAAGCTATCCAACCCCTTCTAGAGTATTCGCATTGGGATATCCAGGGTTCCGCGTCATCCATGATTTAATGGTCCTTGATGTTTGTCTATGGTATGGCTCTGACTGTAGGCCTGCGGGCCTCCATGTGGCTCTGGGTTTTTTTGCTGAGGAGACTTTACAAATTTTCTGCTTCTTTTAGTTTCTTAGCATATAAAGCCTGACATTCCCTGAAACAAAAGAATTAGTTAGAAAATGCTGAAAGTTACTAAAAGTCACCACTTTAACCCCCAAATCGTGTAGCTGCATTAGTCTCTGATTTCACTGAGATTTTGTCTAATATGAGCTGAGAACTGTAATTACTTTATTATCAAGAAGCTAATAAGATTTGATGATATCCTGCCATCAAGAAGACAGTTTGTGGTCTGTGTTTTTTTTTTTATAACGTGCAGTTAATAGAAATTGATTAATTTTTAGAAGCATATCTGGCATTATAGTAGAGCCATGTGCTCCTTCCATCCTCTCACTAATGAAATGAAATAATTGTAAATATTTTAGAATATTATTCTTGTGTTAAAATATTATTCTTGTGTTAAAACACATCTTAATAAGCGACATAAGGGGCAGATTTATCAAGGGTCGAATTTCGAAGTAATGGGAGTTTTTTTGAACTCCCATAAATTTGAAATTCAATTAAAAAAAGACCAATTGAAATTTATTCTGCATTTTTTAACTTTGTTAAAGCTAATGAGAGGGGATGGGTGATAGATGCAATGATTACAGTGCTTTATATTTAGATAACCTGTAACCATTAATAAAACAATACATTCATTCACTAAATAGGAACGGCAGCAAAGGATTATACCTTCCAAACATGCGATGCTAATGGTATTTAATTTAATTAATGGTATTTAAAGAGATGCAGTAGTGTGAGCTTTTTGCTACCTATGTGCAATTTAAAGCTTTATGAATTTAAAGAGTTATCAAAGGTTATCAAACTTACTTAAGACTAGATGAAACGTCTATCAATTTGTTATAACAATCTGCTAACCGATCCATCAGATTATCTCCATCTGTTTCTAGAACTGGGAGTGGTTTCTCCTCAGGTTTAACGGCTTGCCTCCTAAATAACAGAAGTATAAAAAAGTTTCGTTTTGCTCATGTTAAGTGTACCAAATATTAATATATTACAAGAGTATTCCTTTAAATGCAATAGATGCAGTGCAAAAGTTGCAGCCTTTATAGGATTCTGATATTTTCAGTATTATTAGAAACGTATTCATTCATTAAGGGGCAGATTTATTACAAAAATCCAAGTTATTAACTTCTGCATTCGAATCGAAGTTTTATCGCATTCGATCGAATTCGAATCAAAGGATTTGCCCCAAAAAAACTTAGATTTGACTCCAAATAGGTTCTAGGAGGTCCCTCATAGGCTAATTAGTTTTAGATGGCAAATGGTCGAAGTTTCTAAAGAGACAGTACATGATAAATTTTGATATTCGAGTAATCTAATTTTTATCAAATTTGAATCGAATTTTTGGACTATTTCGAATTCGAATTTTCACTTTGACCCTTGATAAATCTGCCCCCAAATATTTACATAATACAGAATCCTTACGAATGATTCAAATTTCGCATCTTAAAATACAAAAGGTTTAACAGTGTAAACTTACAAGTTAGGTTGAGGAAGCACTGGAGACTCTTTCTGGCATTCTGATATCTGCTCAGGAGAGCTTTTGCTAATTATAGGCAACACATCTTTAGCTGGTGCCTCTGGTATATTAGATTTAAGATCCATTGGAATGTCTATCTGTTTTTGGGATTCTTCAACTTGAGTAGATGCTTCATCATCTTCCTCATCTGAGATCTCATCTGTCCATGTCAAAATTACTATCCTGGAAAACCAAAAAAACTTAAAGGTAAGAATCAAATTGCTCCCACAAATCGTTGATTTGTATTTTTTTTTTACCAAATTCAAATGAATTTGTTTAAGCTCAAAAATCTTACCTCTTGTATTTAGTTGTAGAAGCAGAGTCTGGTGGCACAGATTGCTGTTGTGTAAATGAATCTTTGAATGGTACCATGCACGGCTGTTCTGGTTCTATTACATTGGCGATACAGACATTTCTACACAAACAGAAGAAATTAAAAGTTTTTTAAAAAGATGTTTTATTACTTTTTGAGAGATCTCGAAAGAGAGAGGTCAAAGTAGCCTTTTTTGGCACAAAATTATAAAAGGCACAACCCTTTACTTTATTCAACAGAAATTTGTTTGACATATAGATGGTATATGAAAGCCGGGAATTAACGAAAAATGTATCTAATATAAATATTTCATTTTGCAGATCTTGCTGTCAGGTCAACGCAAGTATTGACAGCTTTACTATAGATCAAATTCAGGAATTCAGAAATTAACCTAGCATATTGATCTCCCCAATTATTAATGCTCACGCCTTTTGGCTGAGCATTTGGCTACTAAAACCACAACAAGTTCTTAAACCCTTATGTGGCTTCTTTCTTTTCCCTGAGGGAGGTTGTCAAAAAAGTAAGAGCTCACCAGCTCAAACCTTTCAAGCTTTGTTAGGGAAAAAAATCCTGATCACCAGGAAGCTGAGGTATTCAAATACAGAAACCATAAAAGAACTTCATGCATGGTTTTAGTAGCCAACAGCTTGAGCCCAAAGTCTCAGGCATTATTAAATCAGCCCCTTAAAAATCAATTCTTACATCATAAAACAAAAAGCATACTTTAGACTTAGACTTAAACTTACTCTTTAGCCAGTGCAGGTGTTTGTGGGATTAGCCCAGAATCTATTGGGTCATCTGTATCTTGTTTTATGGAAGGCATTTCAACTGCCTCCCCTACAGATTTAATCACAGAACTCTTCATTCTCCTCTTCTTCTTCTTCATCCTCTTGACTTTATTTCTGAACAAAGAGAAAAAATAAACAGATATATTGATTGATATAGAGATCTTGAGAGAGAGAGAGAGAGAGGGGTCAAAGTAGCCTTTTTTAAAGGGCCCTCATCTAAAAACAAATTCAAAGGAAGAAATACAAATACAAGAGGGCCCACATCTCTGGCATAAATCGAATGCTTTTTAAGATAACAAGTGGGCAATATAACAAGAAATACATTTCTTTGATCACATTTTTTTCAGGATTTAAAACTCTAGGGTTAACCACAAACTGTGGTTTAATGTATCTCTGACACCTTTGCAGAATTCTATAATATATTATAAAATCTAAATAAAGAGTCCTCTGCGTTACCTACAAAAATGCAGGACACACTTTTTAGCAATTTAAAACATCTATTATTATATAGATATAAGGACAGATTTACTATAGATTAAATTCAGGAATCCAGAACGTAACCTAGCATATTGATCTCTTCAATTATTAATGCTCAAGTCTTCGGGCTGAGCGTTCGGCTACTAAAACCACACAAGTTCCCAAACCCTTATGTGGTTCTGTATTCAAATAACTCAGCTTTCTGCCAATCAGTTTCTTTTCCCTGAGGGAGGTTGCCAAAAAAAATTAAAAGCTCACAAGCTCAAAATTCCAAGCTTTTTTTGTTAGGGAAAAAAACCTGATCACCAGGAAGCCGATGGTATTCAAATGCAGATACCATAAAAGAACTTGGGAAGTCATGCATGGTTTTAGAAGCCATCAGCTTTAGCCCAAAGTCTTAAGCATTATTAAATCAGCCCCTAAGAATCAATTCTTATATCATAAAACAAAAAGCATACTTTAGACTTAAACTTACTCTTTGGGCAGTGCAGGTGTTTGTGGGGTTATCCCAGATTGTACTGGGTCATTTGTATCTTGGTTTATAGATGGTATTTCAACTGCCTCCCCTACAGGTTTACTCACAGAACCCTTCATTTCCCTCTTCTTCCTCTTGTCTTTATTTCTGAACAAAGAAGAAATAAACAAATATGTAACTACCTTTTACTTGGTGTCATAAGCAAAACATCTCACCCAATAATACTTTATAAACGTTGAACCAATAATGAATACTGTAATTAAAATTTAATTAAAAAATGTAATTCAAATAAAGTTACAGGATGTGCCCAAACTAAAAGTAATAGGTAGTGGGTATCTTAACTAATAGGTAAAATATTTAACTGAAAAATGGAAAGCATGATATTTTTTGGAAGTATATTTTCCTTTTTAATTGGCTATATGTTAATTGCTAAGATCTAACATGAGCATCAAGGCAACATCCACTTGTATGCAAGAAACATATTTTTTTAAACAAAAAGCTGTACCCTCATTTCTTTTATTTAAACAGAAAATAAAAGTAACAAAACCACCTTAAGAGAAAAAAAATAACTAGTTTGGGGGATACAAACCTTGTAGTAGATTTGGATTGAGAGGGTGTAGGCTTAGTCTGTGATTTCTCTATAACATTTTCCTCATCATACATAGGTTTCCTTCTCTTTACTCTGTTATACAGAAGCCTGAATATGTTAAGAGACCATTTAAGAGACAATTTTTTTGGCTGTGGATTCTCCATTGCTGGCTGTGGATTCTCCATTGCTCTTTCTACATCATTTCTTAGAATCTTCTTCCTTAGTCTGTAATACAGAACCCTGCACAAGGGAAGGGAACAGATTGTTGAGATGATCACGTTCAGAGGTTCTATCAACCCAGATAATATACTGACATAGTTTAGAAGCAGAAGATATTATAATTGTACAAAAGGGGGGTCTACTAACAAACTGTGATCTCCACAATTATTAAACATAGCAGTGATGACATCAGCTTTTAATTAATCTAGCTACATCAGTAGGGGCAGATTTATCAAGGGTCGAATTTCGAATTTGAAAAACACCAACCGAAATGAAATCAAATTTTTTTTTTTGGCCGAATAGGTAAGTTTTCGATCAAATAGTTCAGTTTTCAACCAAATTCAAATTGTGTGAATCGAGGTAATAGCGCATTCCATCTGATTCAAAGTTTTTCCAAAAAAAAAATTTGATTTTTAAAATTCCGCCAATTGACTCTAAATTGGTTCTAGGCTAAAACAGCAATTTGGCAGGTTTTAGATTTCAAATGGTCGAAGTCAGTACATGATAAATTTCGATATTCAAATTTTCAAATTTTTTTCAAATTCTAATCGAATTTGGCCTATTCCCTAGTCGGAGTACACAAAAATTAGCTTGAAATTCGAATTTTCTAAAATTCAAAACTTTTACTTACACCTTTCATATCTCTGCCATAGTGTGTTCATTTAATAGTTCACTTATTAGTCTGTAAAGTACAGAAATGGCTCCAAGCTCAGTAATTTTAAGTAAATTGATCACAAGCCCATGCAAAGGCATAGAAAATTAAAATGCTGGGAGTATTGTGACTTCTGCATATATATATATATATATATATAATAATGTGTTTGTTTAAAAGAAAAGACTTACCATCCAACTACTGCCGGAATTGCAACTATCACAGCAGCTATTGTTAAAATAAATGCTGCATAACTGTATTTAATGAGGAACACATTTCTCGTTGTATTGTTTCCATTCCCTATAATGTCACTTCCATCAACCATACTGTCCACATAAGTTTCATTCACCGCTGCCAAAAAAAAAACACATACATAAATGAAAAATCCTTACAAATTACTTTTATGCACACATAAATAAAATCAGATTCAAATAGGCCACGGAAAGTCACATTCATACTCATTGTCTCCTTTTTATAAACAATTAAACTGCATGCCAGTCACATTTATACACATAACAATATACAGGTATGGGACCTGTTATCCAGAATGCTCGGGACCTTGGGTTTTCCGGATAACGGATCTTTCTGTAATTTGGGTCTTCATGCCTTAAGTCTACCAGAAATCCATTTAAACATTAAATAAACCCAATAGGCTGGTTTTGCTTCCAATAAGGATTAATTATATCTTAGTTGGGATCAAGTACAAGCGACTGTTTTATTATTACACAGAAAAAGGAAATCATTTTTAAAGATTTGGATTATTTACATAAAATGGAGTCTATGGGAGACAGCCATTCCGTAATTCAGATCTTTATGGATATCGGGTTTCCGGATAAGGGATCCTATACCTGTACTCATATTTAAGATGCATTAGCTTTAATATCATAACTTGTCTATATGGTTTGTATATTTATAAAGGCTGAGCTCTGCAAGTCCTAGTGAGGGATTGGGCTATTAAAGGAGAATTCAACCCGAAATAAAGAAAAACCCTCCCCCCTTCCCTGAGTAGCCCCCCTCCCTCCTCCCCCCAGCCTACCTGCCCCCCGGGCAAATGCCCCTAATTTTTTAGTCACCCCTCCGTGGAGATTCTGGACTCGGCATTCACAGCAGCCATCTTCTTTCTTTTTCTGAAGTTTTGGCACATGCGCAGTTGGAGTAACCACTGTGAATGCGCTGAAAGTCACGAAAAAGTTTAAAAAATTTTTTGGACATTTTCGTGACTTTCGTCGCATGCGCAGTTGTTTGGGACTGGAAATTGACTCCAACTGCGCATGCGCCTAAAATGCCGTCAAGACACTATGATTACCGGAGAAGAAGAAGATGGCTGCCGTGAACTCCGAGGCTAGAATTTGCGGGGTGAGTAATTAGGGGCATTTGCCCGGGAGGGGGGGAGTCTACCCAGGGTAGGGGGGAGGGTTTTTTTTTTTATTACAGGACGTTCCAAAGGTGAAGACTGCACACTCAGAAATTGAAAAAATATATTCCATCAAGTAAATAATACAAAACAAAAAGGCCCCATAAATATAGGCCTATATTTATGGGGCCTTTATGTTTTGTATTATTTACTTGATAGAATAAATGTATTTTTTCAATTTCTGAGTGTGCAGTCTTCACCTTTTGGAACGTTCTTTACCCTTGGTGACTCTATTGGGGAGTCCCGTAAGTACTGCACATTACTTTTGTTAAATTGGGTGTCCGCTGTCTGACTTTTTTGTTTTGATTTTTTTTATTACAGGTTGAATTCTCCTTTAAATGGTGTATATCCCAGGGGGAGATGGGGGGGCTATACGAGTACAAATTCTGCACCCGGCACATGCTACTGTAGTTACACCACTGGGGCCATTCTATATTCTCTAACTATACCTGCCCTTTATATACCATAGGTATTTGGAACCAATATAAATGAAGTGGAATTTTTGGACAAAATCTGTATCCCAAATATATCCCTCAGATTAGATCAGACAAGTTGCTATTAACGGCAGTTGATATCGTTCTACTTACCAAATGCGGGATAATTACATAGTAGACAGAGTCCTATGATTATGCATTGAATTATGTACAAATGAAATGTCTTGATTGTATTCATTTTCGATTTTTGCTGCGTAAGAGAAAAGTAAAAAAACATGTTAGTGTTCATATAAAGGTATCGGTAACAAGCCTTGACCCGCTTCTAAATACAGGTATAGGATCGCTTATCCGGAAACCTGATATCCAGAAAGCTCAGCATTACGGAATGGCTGTCTCCCATAGACTCCATTTTATCCAAATAATCCAAATTTTTAAAAATGATTTCCTTTTTCTCTGTAATAATAAAACAGTAGCTTGTACTTGATCCCAACTAAGATATAATTAATCCTTATTGGAAGCAAAACCAGCTTTTTGGGTTTATTTAATGTTTAAATTAATTTCTAGTAGATTTCAGACATGAAGACCCAAATTACAGAAAGATCCATTATCTGGAAATCCCCAGGTCCCAAGCATTCTGGATAACAGGTCCCATCCCTGTACTATAGTCTGTCATACTGCTTTACATACAGAGGGAGTATAGGGGACCCTGGGGTAGCCACTAGGGATGTAGCGAACCGCCGCCGATGTGTTCGCGAACACCGTTCGCGAACACCGGCAAAATTTGCGAACAGTTCGCGAACTGTTCGCGAACTTCGATCATCCGAAAATCGTTCGATTCGAACGATCGAAGGATTGTAATCGTTCGATCGAAGGATTTTCGTTCGAATCGAACGATCGAAGCCATTGGATCGAATGATTTCATTCGATCCAATGCTTCGATCGTTCGATTCGAACGAAAATCCTTCGATTTTAGCGCTCGAATGGTCGAATGGTCGAACGATTTTGACGCGAACGCCTATTGGCGAACGTCGCGCGACGTTCGCGAACTTGCGGCGGACGCGAACAGCCGATGTTCGCGCGAACAAGTTCGCCGGCGAACAGTCCGCAACATCCCTAGTAGCCACCCTGGTGGATCTCGCACACCCCAATCCAACCCTGGACAGTGATCTCATTGTGATGCCAAAGTATGATATTATAATGGTATTAATGTTTAGCATCTGCTATAAAATATAAATGACAAGCCTAAATCATTAAAAGTGTACCTAAAGAAAAGTAAAAACAGAGTAAAAAAAGAAATATGACCATCAATTACAATTGGAAGATTTTTAAAGTTAATTAGATTTCACACAACCATTGTCTTATCTTATTTTTATATATATAAACCTAAAACACATAACCACGAAAAAGGACAAATAACAGGTCAGATTTAACAGGCAGAGTCGCTCACCATTAGTCTGTTCAAATTTGGTAAGTAGAATAATTAAATTTTGATCTTGTTATAATGTTTTCTGCTTTCAGAAAAGGTACATGTCGCACCGTCAACTGAGAAGCACAAAATGACCAGATAGTACAGGGTTTATCTACAGCTTGATTTAATACTATGATGTTATAGTGGTGATCTACTTTCAGCCAGATTACATCACAGTGGTGTTACTATGGTAACCTCTCATCGTGATGTCATGATAGTTGACCTATGGTAACCCCTCATAAAAAGTGGTGACCTACATTAACCCAGACAACAGTTATATCACAATGGTGTTACTATGGTAACCTCTCATTGTGATGTCATGATAGTAATCCATTATGATATCAGTTCTGACATTAATGTCAGAAAATTAAGGATGCACTGAATCCAAGATTTGGTTCGGGATTCAGCCAGGATTTGGCATTTTTCAGCAGGATTCGGATTTGTCCGAATCCTTCTGCCCGGCTGAACCAAATCCAAATCCTAATTTGCATATGCAAATTGCATATGCAAATTAGGGGCAGGGAGGGAAATCACATGACTTTTTGTCACAAAACAAGAAATTAAAAAATGTTTTCCCCTTCCCACCATTAATTTGCATATGCAAATTAGGATTCAGATTCGGTTCGTTATTTGCCCTAATCGTTCATGAAGGTTTCCGGGGTTCGACTGAATCCAAAATAGTGGATTTGGTGCATCCCAACAGAAAATAATGGAACATTTAAATCAGAATTAAAGTAAATTTGATTGCAAACAACCATTGTCTTAACTAATTTTGTATAAATAAACCTAAAACACATATAAACATTGGAATCACCAAAAAAGGACAAATAGGTCAGATTTAACAAGACAGAGTCACTCACCATTAGTCTGTTCAAATTCAGTAATTAGAAATAATACAAATAATACAAATAATAGAAATAATATAAATTATAGAAATTATAGAAATAATAGAAATTATAGAAATAATAGAAATATAATAATTTTGATCTTGTTGTTTTGTTTTGTGCTTTCAGAAAAGGTATGTCTAGTACTTTCAACTGAGAAACACAAAGTGGCCAGATAGCACAGGGTTGATCTACAGCTTGATTTAATACTATGATGTCATAATGGTGACCTACTTTCACACAGATTACATCACAATGGTGTTACTAAGGTAACCTCTCATTGCGATGCCATGATAGTAATCCATGGTGACCTATAGTAACCTCTCATAAAAATTGGTGACCTACTTTAACCCAGACAACAATCAGTTACATAATGTCAACAAATACTGGAGAATCTATATCCCTGGACTACATATAAATATTACCTGCTTAGCAAAAATGTGTCATGTTATAAAACATTAAAGGCAGACATAAGATATAATACCATAGTCTATTATTGTGTTTTCCTTTATTCTGCAGGTCTCTCAGAATTTGCTGCAAAGTTTCTCAAATGCCTTCTATGTACAACATACTATTGCTAACAGCAACCAGCAGTCTTTAACAATCTGCTACAATTTAGAAAATATTATATTGGTAAACGAGCGGAAGGTATTTGATCAAGCACTTAGACTGTAAGCTCTGCATGACAGGGACCTCTTCCCTCCTATATCTATTAACACATGGCACAAAGGGGCTGATTTATGATCCCCCATTGGTAATAAATACAATATGCATGGGGAGATTCCAACAGGTTATAGTGCTCAGTGCTACTTCTACCAGCCTGCAAAACTGAATTATTTTTAATTGGTCAGTGCAGTCAGACATATTATGATGAACTGGCACAGGTATTAGGTTTAATAAATGTGTCGACTCTTTGAAATTGTTCTGTCTGGAAAGACTTGAAAAAACAGCGGCGTATTAAACTACTGGGATTCCCCAGTTTGTTATTAAATAAATCAGCCTCATAATCTTTGTAACTAAATATATTTGTACTTATGGCACCAGTGTCGGACTGGGTCGGCGGGACACTGGGAAAAAACCTGGTGGGTCCTTGGCTCTTGTGGGCCCTGTCGGCTCAGGTCTGTACCCATATTTCAAAAAAATTTACTACTCAACTGCTGCAGTCTATACAGGCCTGTCAAAAAGGGCCAAAAGTGCTGGAATATAGCCCCCAACTCCAAAGGGCACTCAAATCAAAAATTCAAAAATATATTCCCAGTCAATTCTCAAAGTTAAAAAATCACTTTTTATTCATCATAAATATTAAAAAAGGCATACAGACCAATTGATGCTCCGCCTTACGCGTTTCGCACCCACAGGCACTTATTCATAGGCATTACTGTTGTTACATTTGGTCACAAAATTTATACCCCAGGAAGTCCCTCCCCAAACGTTAAAACCAATCACGTGTTGCCACCTCACGTTTTTTTTCTTAAAGCAACATACATATCAAATCGGTCCTATTAGCAATATTTTCTGCCTATACTCTGTTTCATCTCACATTTTATTAGGATACCCATATTTAAACTAGTAAACTAGTAGTTTAAATGGCAATCACTGCCCCATTACATTATATTTACATTCCTAATATTATTACCAGTAGATATCACATTTTCTTATCTGCCCCATATAATTCTATTCATCCACCTCATTGAAGACATTACTGGCCACATATATAATGTGGCCAGTAATGTCTTCAATGAGGTGGATGAATAGAATTATATAGAATTATATGGGGCAGATATGAAAATGTGATATCTACTGGTAATAATATTAGGAATGTAAATATAATGTAATGGGGCAGTGATTGCCATTTAAACTACTAGTTTACTAGTTTAAATATGGGTATCCTAATAAAATGTTTGTGAGATGAAACAGAGTATAGAAAAAAAACGTGAGGTGGCAACACGTGATTGGTTTTAACGTTTGGGGAGGGACTTCCTGGGGTATAAATTTTGTGACCAAATGTAACAACAGTAATGCCTATGAATAAGTGCCTGTGGGTGCGAAACGCATAAGGCGGAGCATCAATTGGTCTGTATGCCTTTTTTAATATTCATGATGAATAAAAAGTGATTTTTTAACTTTGAGAATTGACTGGGAATATATTTTTGAATTTCTGTACCCATATTTGCCTCTTAATGCCACGACCCCCTTTATCGGTAACAAAAAATTTGTGCGCACAACCAAGGTGCCGGTCGCATGTGTATAAATACGGAGCCGTGCGCATACGCAGAAACACAGCACACAGACCGGCGTAGAGATGCGTCAAACACGCCGGCAGTAGCCAAGGTGGGCCTTCGGGCCCCCTAGTCCGACCCTGTATGGCACTGACTCACCTCCCTAATGTTTCTATTCAGGCATGCTGCTCTGCATTTACTAGCACTATATAAATACAGACTTACATACCTGGATATTTTACAACATACAAGAGGAATGAAATTGCATCGCTATGGAGCTCTCAACCCTTTTGAAGCAATTGTGCCTTTTTTCGGTTTATAAAGGGTTAAGTTAAGTGAGCATGTCACTGCTGCCCATTTCATGCCCACAAGCATCTGTTAAGAAAATGCTGTGTCAGGAACTCTTGTCAGAGCTTGTTGCAGTCTAAAATGGTTGTATAATCACCCACAACCCGACTGCCTCTGCAGACACTGGCACACCTTCCCTGGCACAGCTGCTTCACCACCGCCCAGGCTCTTTCTTTAAAGGAGCTGTTCACCTTTAAGTTAACTTTTTATGTCATATAGAGAGTGATATTCTGAGAAAATTTGCAATTGGTTTTAATTTTTCAATTATATGTGTTTTTTGAGTAATTTAGATTTTTATTCAGCAGCTCTCCAGTTTGTCATTTCAGCAATCTGGTTTCTAGGGTCCTGATTCCCCTAGCAACCATGCATTGATTTGAATAGGAGACTGAGATATGAATAGGAGTGGGGTCTGAACAGAAAGACGAGTAATAAAAATTAGCAATAACAATATATTTGTAGCCTTTCAGAGCATTCATTTCTTAAATGGGGTCAGTGACCCCCATTTGAAAGCTGGAGAGAGTCGGAAGAAGAAGGCAATTAATGCAAAAACTATAAAAATAAAATAAAATAATGAAGACCAGTTGAAAAGTTGCTTAGAATAGGCCATTCTATAACATACTAAAAGTTAACTTGAAGGTGATCCACCCCTTTAAGTTTAACGGTTTAATCAGTTTCAACTTGTGCCCATAAAGTTAAAGGAAACATGATGTGTAGTGATGGGCGAATTTGTCCGGCGGTGAAACGGCCAAATTCGCCATATCTCTTATGAGCAGCATGAGTAAATTAAAATATACCTCTGTATATTATGTACAGGGGTGGGGCCGCATCACATGAACCGCCTCAGGGTGTCATTAGGGGCCCCGAATAATCCCTGATGATGTAAAGAGTTATATTTTGGTCATTTGTGGTTTTTGAGCTACAGGTATGGGATCCATTATCTGGAAAACCGTTAAATGGAAATCTCTGAATTATGGAAAGGCCTTCTCCCATAGACTCCATTTTATCCAAATAATCCAAATGTTATTATTTTTTGCTGTGTAATAATAAAACAGCGCCTTGTAATTGAGCCAAACTAAGATATAATTAATCCTTATTGGAAGCAGAACCAGTCTATTGGGTTTATTTCATGTTTACATGATTTTTTAGTAGACAAGGTATGAAGATCCAAATTACGGAAAGATTGTAGGGGGGAAGCTGGTTACCCCAAAAAAATGTAATGCTATTTTTCAGCCTATCACCCTGAAAAAGGAAAAAACTAGCGTTTTTTTGGGACTTAAAAAAATTTTCAACTATTTTTTTAGGAAGTCCTATCTACTCTATTGCACTTCGCCTGGTCTAAGGTAGCAAAGGCAAGTCTGGCACAAGAGGTAACGTTCAGTAAAATCCGCATCTTAGTGAATTTGCGCAGTTATGTCCATTCGCCAGAGTGCAACTTCGCCAGGCGTTAGGGAGCGAAGTACTGATAGAGTCTCTTTCGCTAGCGAAGTTACGCCAGCGACCGCTAGTAAATAGGCAAAGTAACGAAATGATGTCACACTGGCGAATTTTCGCTAGCATTAGTCACTTTGCCATTTAGTAAATCTGCCCCATAGTCTCATAGTGACTTCAGTTCACGTGTATTAATGCATAGCAGGTCTTGGCATTCAATGGGAAGTAACCCAGTGTAAAATTAATATCGTAATTAGAAAGAGACCAAGAAAGATGAGATCACTTTCTGTCTGTAGCAAGAAGAAATATGTGTTTAGATAGGGCACAGATAAGCTATCTGCTGGTTCAGAGTAGTAATGCAAGTCGTTATCTCCTGCAACAAACTACAGTGAGACCTGAGACAAACCAGGGACTCCGCAGTGACACTGGGACTTGATGACTGATGACTTACATTAGTAAAAGGCCTTCTGGGAATGCAGTGCTATGAGCAGCCCAATGGAGGTAATATATAGCTTAATAGATATCTCTGTAGCAGTTTCCTCCCCTAGAGACGGCTCTTGTATATTAGGTGGGCTTGTCAGAGCTGATTGATGCATGGGTCCTTGTCTTGAGCACAACGAAGAGCGTCGCTCAGCAGCACCTGAGGCTGTCAAACTGGAAAAGCAAAATATTACACTGGCCCTACCAGAATGGGGAGCTCTAGCAAGCATGATTTGAGAATTTGCATGGTATGAAAATGTGCATGGTAAGAGAATGTGCATGGGAAGAGAATGTGCATGGTAAGAGAATGTGCATGGTAAGAGAATGTGCATGGTAAGAGAATGTGCAGAGCTTGAAGGGAGGCTCAGATGAATTACAGTCACCGGGTGCAGGATGGCTGGCGCACGCTTACACTTCAAGAAACCACAATCAGTTTTAAACAGAACTGCAGAACAGCTCTAGGCTAGTAAGTGATACATCACTCTCACATATGAAATAAATCTCAGAAAGATAAAAATCACAGGATCGCATAAGATGACTTAAACATACATAAAGCCTAATAAAGGAAAACGTGTACCAACTCCATATAAAATCATTCAAGGGTGTCTTCAGCCAAAAACATTCCAAGCAACATCTCAACATACATTAATTCACATTTTCTGTGGTTTTAGAGTGATTTGCAGAAGCAAGCAGTATTTGTTTATCTGTTCACAAGGTCTGACTGTTGAAATATTGTAACAGAATTGCATTCTTAAGCAGGTCTGTTAATCAGGCTTCTGCCACATTGTTTCAGGAGTCATAAGCAGTAGTGCAGACTATATAAATAAGCAGACACATGCAGATTTCAATAGTAATTTTTTATGTACGTTTTAAAACTATTGGAAGTGGTAACTAATGTATATCGGAAAATTACATTTTCTTTTAATATGCAATAAAAAATATTTCATGCCACACAGACAATCCCTGATAAAGTCCCATTAATAGTTTAGTCTCATAATAAGTTATGCTTCTGTCTGACTTCTTTTTTATAACCCTTCGTCATCTGAATATCTACTAATGCAGCACATATCTTACTACAATTTAAAATACACTAGGGATGGACTGAATCCAGGATTCGGTTCGGTGATTTGGCTTTTTTCAGCAGGATTCAGCCGAATCCTTGTGCCTGGCCAAACCAAATCTGAATCCTATTTTGCATATGCACATTCAAATCACGTAACTTTTAGTCACAAAACAAGGAGGCAAAAACATTTTCTCCACTTTTTTCCAAATTTAAATTTGCAAATTAGGATTCGGTTCTTTGTTTGGCCGAATCTTTCACCAAGGTTTCGGGGATTCAGCCGAATCCCAAATACACACTAAAATACAGACTATCCCCCCATATGCAAAGTGTTCTATAATATGGATTATTGAATTATGCCAGATATGTATTGGGCATGTTTAAAAATTCCATTGGATGAAGATCACATAGGGCCTATTGATAAAGGCCTACGCAGGTCCCTATTAATATCCTACAGATTGTGTCGCAGTGTTGATGCAGCACGACTGTCGGATGCAGACGCACCTGCATCCGACAGTTGTGTCACGTCGCATCAACAATGCGACACAATCTGACAATAGAATTACTTATTTTATTTCCGTTGCATCCGACGTGACACCTGCGTTTTTGCACAGCGTGTCGGATCGCGTCCATGGAATCCTGCCCTAAGGTAACCCTGCAATATATGATTGTTATGTTAGCCAAGAACTGAGCTACGAATAGCAGCTATTGCAGTGATGCAGGCCAACAGTTTCCCAAGCACAAGAGATGCAAATCGGCCTCTGGCTGCCAGGTATACACAATTATTCACTTATCTGCATTCGTTACTCATTAGGAAGTTAAATAAACAGATGTAAGCACTTTCCCGTAGCGCTTGGCGTTCTACCCAGTCATCAGAAAAGCAAATGAAATGCTAAAGATTAGGGCTGATGCAAAGAAACGCTTGAAAATTGCTGAATGTGGTCGTATGGCATGCGAAATACATGAACCAATGTTTCCATTCGTAGGCTGTGATTCCATTGAAGGTGGGCTCATTGAAAGGGGTTATTGTTAACCCATAAATATAACAGGAAGCTGCTGTGCAATGTTGCCTTTATATGTCACTATAGCATCTAAGGGCTTTCATTCTAAATGCTGCTCTCTGATCAACAGACCATGAAGTGAAGGTGTGTGTGGGGAGGGCTGCTTGTTACGATTGAGTGCACTTCAGCAGTAACATGTCACCTTGCATCAATACTCCCACCCGCCCAGAGGCCTTGCATCTGCCCCTGACATGCTGGAGTGGTTGCTCTGAGAATTCCTAAGTAGAGTTTAGAGCTGTCGGTGCTGGATTTCCCCCAGGGGTTGGAACAGAACAGATCGGTGTCATCAAGAGCCATAGACAGTGCCATTATGCTTAAAAAAGCAGAGAGCTGTATGTATTACTAACGTGAGGTCTCTGCAGAGATTTCCCAGCGCAATCCGTCTTTTTCACACACGCACAACATTCCAGGCATCATATCCCTCATCATTGAATAAATAGGGCTAATTCTCAAACCCCCAAATGGCTTTTTCCATCATGCTGAAATATTTGCAAACAGTTCATTTCTGCTTTTCGATGACACATGTTGGAATTTTAAAGGAATTTCACATGTAATGGTATGGAATTATGCAGCATCACACTCATTATTTCCATTGTTTTTGGATTACTGTAGCACAAAAATGCTGATATTTATTAGCATTATCTGTTTTAATGAAAGTAATCTCAAACAGCGTTGAACTGGCCCACACGAGCGCTAGTACTGGTAAGCACTTTGACTAGGGACCCTCTAAGTAGTTACATTTACAGGTGCTGTTACACCGCCACTATTGTACTGGGGTGCCAGGGGGCCACCAGAAATCCTAATACCACAAGTCCATTTTCCAAACTATTTTCCTCCTCTTTTATATAATCTTATTATTTCTTCTAATCTTTTCTCTTTACATACTCTCATCTGTCATTCCCTCCATATCAATCCTCTTTGCTGGGAATGACCCTGATATTGGCATACAAGGCCAAATGGTTGGCTGACAAACCTGGGCCTACCACGGTGCTAATTTTCCTGGTACCATGATGGAGCAGTCCAACACTGAATTCCATCCCTACCCAATTCTTCCATCCTTTCCCAAAACAGTGTGTGCATGTCCTCTGAATTTAGCTGCTGTGGTGGTACCCAGGCATCCCACTCAGTCACTGAACAAATAAATTCTTTAATGCAAAAGTCATGGTTTCAGATACTTCATGAACTACATCTACTGGATATTTTAAACCTATCTGTATCTCTTGAGGAAAAAAGTCTCCAATGTAAGATCTCAACCCAGAACTCCTAACTCGCGTCTCCTCCTGCCTGTCCGCTATCTCTACCTGGATCTCGCAACGCTACCTTAAATTAAACCTCTCTAAAACTGAAATGGCTCTCTTTCCTCCAACTAACACCAGTAGCATCCCCGAAGTATCCATCATAGTTAACAATTCCACTATCACCCCCTCTCCCCAGGCCCGGTGCCTTGGGGTTATCCTAGATTCTGCCCTGTCATTCACTCCTCATATCCAGTCACTTATTAAATCATGTCACTTCCACCTACGGAACATATCCAAAATACGATCATTTATCACCCAAGACGCTGCCAAAATTCTTATTCACTCTCTCATCATATCGCGTCTAGACTACTGTAACTCTCTTTTAATTGGCCTCCCCCTCCAGAGACTGTCACCTTTCCAGTCCATAATGAACACTGCTGCGAGGCTCATACACCTCAGCAACCGCTCCTCCTCTGCCTCGCCATTCTGTCAATCCCTGCACTGGCTTCCGTTACCTTTCAGAATCAAATTCAAATTAATGACACTGACTTTCAAAGCACTTCACAACTCTGCTCCACCCTACATCTCTGAACTCATCTCTATATACTCACCCAATCACTTACTATGCTCCTCTACTGACCTGCTACTCAACTCTTCTCTCATTGCCTCCTCACATGCTCGCATTCAAGACTTTGCCAGGGCTGCACCCCTCCTCTGGAACGCTCTCCCACGGTCTGTCCGACTTTCTCCCAACCTTTCTGCTTTCAAAAAATCTCTGAAAACGCACTTCTTTCAAGAAGCCTACCCTCACTCTGCTTAACTACCAAACGCAACATCACATTTCTCACCCACTTACTTCGATCTTGCCCACTCCCACACCTTGTGTATTACTCCCTTCCCTTTAGACTGTATGCCTATGCATAGGGCCTTCCTCACCTTTTTGTACCTGTATTGATTGTGATGTTTGTTACTCCATATATTCTATATATGTAATTCATGCGATGTAGTTGTATAATCACATTTACTTTACAGTGCTACGCAATATGTTGGCGCTATATAAATACATGTTAATAATAATAATAAGTAAGTATAAGCCACACTGCTTTCAAAATAATTAAAGGGGGGATATGTTAAAAGTAGGGATGCACTGAATTCAGCCAGGATTCGGCCTTTTTCAGCAGGATTCGGATTCAGCCAAATCCTTCTGCCAGGCCGAACAGAATCCGAACCCTAATTTGCATATGCAAATTAGGGGCGGGGAGGGAAATTTTTTTCATTATATATGTGGCCAGTAATGTCTTCAATGAGGTAGATGAATAGAATTATATGGGGCAGATAAGAAAATGTGATATCTACTGGTAATAATATTAGGAATGTAAATATAATATAATGGGGCAGTGATTGCCATTTAAATACTAGTTTAAATATGGGTATCCTAATAAAATGTTTGTGAGATGAAACAGAGTATAGGCAGAAAATATTGCTAATAGGACCGATTTGATATGTATGTTGCTTTAAGAAAAAAAACGTGAGGTGGCAACACGTGATTGGTTTTAACGTTTGGGGAGGGACTTCCTGGGGTATAAATTTTGTGACCAAATGTAACAACAGTAATGCCTATGAATAAGTGCCTGTGGGTGCGAAACGCGTAAGGCGGAGCATCAATTGGTCTGTATGCCTTTTTTAATATTTATGATGAATAAAAAGTGATTTTTTAACTTTGAGAATTGACTGGGAATATATTTTTGAATTTTTGATTTGGGTGCCCTTTGGAGTTGGGGGCTATATTCCAGCACTTTTGGCCCTTTTTGACAGGCCTGTATAGACTGCAGCAGTTGAGTAGTAAATTTTTTTGAAATATGGGTACAGACCTGAGCCGACAGGGCCCACAAGAGCCAAGGACCCACCAGGTTTTTTCCCAGTGTCCCGCCGACCCAGTCCGACACTGGTGCCATAAGTACAAATATATTTAGTTACAAAGATTATGAGGCTGATTTATTTAATAACAAACTGGGGAATCCCAGTAGTTTAATACGCCGCTGTTTTTTCAAGTCTTTCCAGACAGAACAATTTCAAAGAGTCGACACATTTATTAAACCTAATACCTGTGCCAGTTCATCATAATATGTCTGACTGCACTGACCAATTAAAAATAATTCAGTTTTGCAGGCTGGTAGAAGTAGCACTGAGCACTATAACCTGTTGGAATCTCCCCATGCATATTGTATTTATTACCAATGGGGGATCATAAATCAGCCCCTTTGTGCCATGTGTTAATAGATATAGGAGGGAAGCGGTCCCTGTCATGCAGAGCTTACAGTCTAAGTGCTTGATCAAATACCTTCCGCTCGTTTACCAATATAATATTTTCTAAATTGTAGCAGATTGTTAAAGACTGCTGGTTGCTGTTAGCAATAGTATGTTGTACATAGAAGGCATTTGAGAAACTTTGCAGCAAATTCTGAGAGACCTGCAGAATAAAGGAAAACACAATAATAGACTATGGTATTATATCTTATGTCTGCCTTTAATGTTTTATAATATGACACATTTTTGCTAAGCAGGTAATATTTATATGTAGTCCAGGGATATAGATTCTCCAGTATTTGTTGACATTATGTAACTGATTGTTGTCTGGGTTAAAGTAGGTCACCAATTTTTATGAGAGGTTACTATAGGTCACCATGGATTACTATCATGGCATCTCAATGAGAGGTTACCGTAGTAACTTCATTGTGATGTAATCTGTGTGAAAGTAGGTCACCATTATGACATCATAGTATTAAATCAAGCTGTAGATCAACCCTGTGCTATCTGGCCACTTTGTGTTTCTCAGTTGAAAGTACTAGACATACCTTTTCTGAAAGCACAAAACAAAACAACAAGATCAAAATTATTATATTTCTATTATTTCTATAATTTCTATAATTTCTATTATTTCTATAATTTCTATTATTTCTATTATTTCTATTATTTCTAATTACTAAATTTGAACAGACTAATGGTGAGTGACTCTGTCTTGTTAAATCTGACCTATTTGTCCTTTTTTGGTGATTCCACTGTTTATATGTGTTTTAGGTTTATTTATACAAAATTAGTTAAGACAATGGTTGTTTGCAATCAAATTTACTTTAATTCTGATTTAAATGTTCCATTATTTTCTGTTGGGATGCACCAAATCCACTATTTTGGATTCAGTCGAACCCCGGAAACCTTCATGAACGATTAGGGCAAATAACGAACCGAATCTGAATCCTAATTTGCATATGCAAATTAAGGGTGGGAAGGGGAAAACATTTTTTAATTTCTTGTTTTGTGACAAAAAGTCATGTGATTTCCCTCCCTGCCCCTAATTTGCATATGCAATTAGGATTTGGATTCGGTTCAGACGGGCAGAAGGATTCGGACAAATCCGAATCCTGCTGAAAAATGCCGAACCAAATCTTGGATTCAGTGCATCCTTAATTTTCTGACATTAATGTCAGAACTGATATCATAATGGATTACTATCATGTCATCACAATGAGAGGTTACCATAGTAACACCACTGTGATGTAATCTGGCTGAAAGTAGATCACCACTATAACATCATAGTATTAAATCAAGCTGTAGATAAACCCTGTACTATCTGGTCATTTTGTGCTTCTCAGTTGACGGTGCGACATGTACCTTTTCTGAAAGCAGAAAACATTATAACAAGATCAAAATTTAATTATTCTACTTACCGAATTTGAACAGACTAATGGTGAGCGACTCTGCCCTGTTAAATCTGACCTGTTATTTGTCCTTTTTCGTGGTCCCACTGGTTATGTGTTTTAGGTTTATATATACAAAATAAGATAAGACAATGGTTGTGTGAAATCTAATTAACTTTAAAAATCTTCCAATTGTAATTGATGGTCATATTTCTTTTTTTTCTCTGTTTTTACTGTTCTGTAGGTACACTTTTAATGATTTAGGCTTGTCATTTATATTTTATAGCAGATGCTAAACATTAATACCATTATAATATCATACTTTGGCATCACAATGAGATCACAGTCCAGGGTTGGATTGGGGTGTGCGAGATCCACCAGGGTGGCTACCCCAGGGTCCCCTATACCCCCTCTGTATGTAAAGCAGTATGACAGACTATAGTACAGGGATGGGACCTGTTATCCAGAATGCTTGGGACCTGGGGATTTCCAGATAATGGATCTTTCTGTAATTTGGGTCTTCATGTCTGAAATCTACTAGAAATTAATTTAAACATTAAATAAACCCAAAAAGCTGGTTTTGCTTCCAATAAGGATTAATTATATCTTAGCTAGGATCAAGTACAAGCTACTGTTTTATTATTACAGAGAAAAAGGAAATCATTTTTAAAAATTTGGATTATTTGGATAAAATGGAGTCTATGGGAGACAGCCATTCCGTAATGCTGAGCTTTCTGGATATCAGGTTTCCGGATAAGCGATCCTATACCTGTATTTAGAAGCGGGTCAAGGCTTGTTACCGATACCTTTATATGAACACTAACATGTTTTTTTACTTTTCTCTTACGCAGCAAAAATCGAAAATGAATACAATCAAGACATTTCATTTGTACTTAATTCAATGCACAATCATAGGACTCTGTCTACTATGTAATTATCCCGCATCTGGTAAGTAGAACGATATCAACTGCCGTTAATAGCAACTTGTCTGATCTAATCTGAGGGATATATTTGGGATACAGATTTTGTCCAAAAATTCCACTTCATTTATATTGGTTCCAAATACCTATGGTATATAAAGGGCAGGTATAGTTAGAGAATATAGAATGGCCCCAGTGGTGTAACTACAGTAGCATGTGCCGGGTGCAGAATTTGTACTCGTATAGCCCCCCCATCTCCCCCTGGGATATACACCATTTAAAGGAGAATTCAACCTGTAATAAAAAAAATCAAAACAAAAAAGTCAGACAGCGGACACCCAATTTAACAAAAGTAATGTGCAGTACTTACGGGACTCCCCAATAGAGTCACCAAGGGTAAAGAACGTTCCAAAAGGTGAAGACTGCACACTCAGAAATTTAAAAAATACATTTATTCTATCAAGTAAATAATACAAAACATAAAGGCCCCATAAATATAGGCCTATATTTATGGGGCCTTTTTGTTTTGTATTATTTACTTGATGGAATAAATATATTTTTTCAATTTCTGAGTGTGCAGTCTTCACCTTTGGAACGTCCTGTAATAAAAAAAAAAAAACCCTCCCCCCTACCCTGGGTAGACTCCCCCCCTCCCGGGCAAATGCCCCTAATTTATTACTCACCCCTCCGTGCAAATTCTGGCCTCGGAGTTCACGGCAGCCATCTTCTTCTTCTACGGTAATCGTAGTGTCTTGACGGCATTTTAGGCGCATGCGCAGTTGGAATAAATTTCCAGTCCCAAACAACGAAAGTCACGAAAATGTCCAAAATTTTTTTTACAATTTTTCGTGACTTTCAGCGCATTCACAGTGGTTACTCCAACTGCGCATGTGCCAAAACTTCAGAAAAAGAAAGAAGATGGCTGCTGTAAACGCCGAGTCCAGAATCTGCACGGAGGGGTGACTAAAAAATTAGGGACATTTGCCCGGGGGGGCAGGTAGGCTGGGGGGGAGGAGGGAGGGGGGTCTACTCAGGGAAGGGGGGAGGGTTTTTCTTTATTTCGGGTTGAATTCTCCTTTAATAGTCCCTCACTAGGACTTGCAGAGCTCAGCCTTTATAAATGTACAAACCATATAGACAAGTTGTGATATTAAAGCTAATGCATCTTAAATATGAGTACAGGTATAGGATCCCTTATCCGGAAACCCGATATCCAGAAAGCTCTGAATTACGGAATGGCTGTCTCCCATAGACTCCATTTTATGCAAATAATCCAAAACTTTAAAAATTATTTCCTTTTTCTGTGTAATAATAAAACAGTCGCTTGTACTTGATCCCAACTAAGATATAATTAATCCTTATTGGAAGCAAAACCAGCCTATTGGGTTTATTTAATGTTTAAATGGATTAAGGCATGAAGACCCAAATTACAGAATCCGTTATCTGGAAAACCCAAGGTCCCGAGCATTCTGGATAACAGGTCCCATACCTGTATATTGTTATGTGTATAAATGTGACTGGCATGCAGTTTAATTGTTTATAAAAAGGAGACAATGAGTATGAATGTGACTTTCCATGGCCTATTTGAATCTGATTTTATTTATGTGTGCATAAAAGTAATTTGTAAGGATTTTTCATTTATGTATGTGTTTTTTTTTTGGCAGCGGTGAATGAAACTTATGTGGACAGTATGGTTGATGGAAGTGACATTATAGGGAATGCAAACAATACAACGAAAAATGTGTTCCTCATTAAATACAGTTATGCAGCATTTATTTTAACAATAGCTGCTGTGATAGTTGCAATTCCAGCAGTAGTTGGATGGTAAGTCTTTTCTTTTAAATGAACACATTATTATATATATATATGCAGAAGTCACAATACTCCCAGCATTTTAATTTTCTATGCCTTTGCATGGGCTTGTGATCAATTTACTTAAAATTACTGAGCTTGCAGCCATTTCTGTACTTTACAGACTAATAATGAACACACTATGGGGCAGAGATATGAAAGGTTTAAGTAAAAGTTTTGAATTTTAGAAAATTCGAATTTCAAGCTAATTTTTGTGTACTTCGACTAGGGAATAGCCCAAATTCGGTTAGAATTTGAAAAAAAAATTGAAAATTTGAATATCGAAATTTATCATGTACTGACTTCGACCATTTGAAATCTAAAACCTGCCAAATTGCTGTTTTAGCCTAGAACCAATTTGGAGTCAATTGGCGGAATTTTAAAAATCAAAATTTTTTTTTGGAAAAACTTTGAATCAGATGGAATGCGCTATTACCTCGATTCACACGATTTGAATTTGGTTGAAAACTGAACTATTTGATCGAAAACTGACCTATTCGGCCAAAAAAAAAAATTTGATTTCATTTCGGTTGGTGTTTTTCAAATTCGAAATTCGACCCTTGATAAATCTGCCCCTAACTGATGTAGCTAGATTAATTAAAAGCTGATGTCATCACTGCTATATTTAATAATTGTGGAGATCACAGTTTCTTAGTAGTCGTAGACCCCCCTTTTGTCATGCTCTTTGTACAATTATAATATCTTCTGCTTCTAAACTATGTCAGTATATTATCTGGGTTGATAGAACCTCTGAACGTGATCATCTCAACAATCTGTTCCCTTCCCTTGTGCAGGGTTCTGTATTACAGACTAAGGAAGAAGATTCTAAGAAATGATGTAGAAAGAGCAACGGAGAATCCACAGCCAGCAATGGAGAATCCGCAGCCAAAAAAATGGTCTCTTAAATGGTCTCTTAACATATTCAGGCTTCTGTATAACAGAGTAAAGAGAAGGAAACCTATGTATGATGAGGAAAATGTAATAGAGAAATCACAGACTAAGCCTACACCCTCTCAATCCATATCTACTACAAGGTTTGTATCCCCCAAACTAGTTATTTTTTTTTCTCTTAAGGTGGTTTTGTTACTTTTATTTTCTGTTTAAATAAAAGAAATGAGGGTACAGCTTTTTGTTTAAAAAAATATGTTTCTTGCATACAAGTGGATGTTGCCTTGATGCTCATGTTAGATCTTAGCAATTAACATATAGCCAATTAAAAAGGAAGATATACTTCCAAAAAATATCATGCTTTCCATTTGTCAGTTAAATATTTTACCTATTAGTTAAGATACCCACTACCTATTACTTTTAGGTTGGGCTCATCCTGTAACTTTATTTGAATTACATTTTTGAATTAAATTTTAATTACAGTATTAATTATTGGTTCAATGTTTATAAAGTATTATTGGGTAAGATGTTTTGCTTATGACACCAAGTAAAAGGTAGTTACATATTTGTTTATCTCTTCTTTGTTCAGAAATAAAGACAAGAGGAAGAAGAGGGAAATGAAGGGTTCTGTGAGTAAACCTGTAGGGGAGGCAGTTGAAAAGCCTTCTATAAACCAAGATACAAATGACCCAGTACAATCTGGGAAAACCCCACAAACACCTGCACTGCCCAAAGAGTAAGTTTAAGTCTAAAGTATGCTTTTTGTTTTATGATGTAAGAATTGATTCTTAGGGGCTGATTTAATAATGCTTAAGACTTTGGGCTAAAGCTGATGGCTTCTAAAACCATGCATGACTTCCCAAGTTCTTTTATGGTATCTGCATTTGAATACCATCGGCTTCCTGGTGATCAGGTTTTTTTCCCTAACAAAAAAAGCTTGGAATTTTGAGCTTGTGAGCTTTTAATTTTTTTTGGCAACCTCCCTCAGGGAAAAGAAACTGATTGGCAGAAAGCTGAGTTATTTGAATACAGAAGCCACATAAGGGTTTGGGAACTTGTGTGGTTTTAGTAGCCGAACGCTCAGCCCGAAGACTTGAGCATTAATAATTGAAGAGATCAATATGCTAGGTTACGTTCTGGATTCCTGAATTTAATCTATAGTAAATCTGTCCTTATATCTATATAATAATAGATGTTTTAAATTGCTAAAAAGTGTGTCCTGCATTTTTGTAGGTAACGCAGAGGACTCTTTATTTAGATTTTATAATATATTATAGAATTCTGCAAAGGTGTCAGAGATACATTAAACCACAGTTTGTGATTAACCCTAGAGTTTTAAATCCTGAAAAAAATGTGATCAAAGAAATGTATTTTTTGTTATATTGCCCACTTGTTATCTTAAAAAGCATTCGATTTATGCCAGAGATGTGGGCCCTCTTGTATTTGTATTTCTTCCTTTGAATTTGTTTTTAGATGAGGGCCCTTTAAAAAAGGCTACTTTGACCCCTCTCTCTCTCTCTCTCTCAAGATCTCTATATCAATCAATATATCTGTTTATTTTTTCTCTTTGTTCAGAAATAAAGTCAAGAGGATGAAGAAGAAGAAGAGGAGAATGAAGAGTTCTGTGAATAAATCTGTAGGGGAGGCAGTTGAAATGCCTTCCATAAAACAAGATACAGATGACCTAATAGATTCTGGGCTAATCCCACAAACACCTGCACTGGCTAAAGAGTAAGTTTAAGTCTAAGTCTAAAGTATGCTTTTTGTTTTATGATGTAAGAATTGATTTTTAAGGGGCTGATTTAATAATGCCTGAGACTTTGGGCTCAAGCTGTTGGCTACTAAAACCATGCATGAAGTTCTTTTATGGTTTCTGTATTTGAATACCTCAGCTTCCTGGTGATCAGGATTTTTTTCCCTAACAAAGCTGGAAAGGTTTGAGCTGGTGAGCTCTTACTTTTTTTTTTGACAACCTCCCTCAGGGAAAAGAAAGAAGCCACATAAGGGTTTAAGAACTTGTTGTGGTTTTAGTAGCCAAATGCTCAGCCCAAAGGCGTGAGCATTAATAATTGGGGAGATCAATATGCTAGGTTAATTTCTGAATTCCTGAATTTGATCTATAGTAAAGCTGTCAATACTTGCGTCGACCTGACAGCAAGATCTGCAAAATGAAATATTTATATTAGATACATTTTTTGTTAATTCCCGGCTTTCATATACCATCTATATGTCAAACAAATTTCTTGTTTGGTTCTGTTGAATAAAGTAAAGGGTTGTGCCTTTTATAATTTTGTGCCAAAAAAGGCTACTTTGACCTCTCTCTTTCGAGATCTCTCAAAAAGTAATAAAACATCTTTTTAAAAAACTTTTAATTTCTTCTGTTTGTGTAGAAATGTCTGTATCGCCAATGTAATAGAACCAGAACAGCCGTGCATGGTACCATTCAAAGATTCATTTACAGAACAGCAATCTGTGCCACCAGACTCTGCTTCTACAACTAAATACAAGAGGTAAGATTTTTGAGCTTAAACAAATTCATTTGAATTTGGTAAAAAAAAATACAAATCAACAATTTGTGGGAGCAATTTGATTCTTACCTTTAAATTTTTTTGATTTTCCAGGATAGTAATTTTGACATGGACAGATGAGATCTCAGATGAGGAAGATGATGAAGCATCTACTCAAGTTGAAGAATCCCAAAAACAGATAGACATTCCAATGGATCTTAAATCTAATATACCAGAGGCACCAGCTAGAGATGTGTTGCCTATAATTAGCAAAAGCTCTCCTGAGCAGATATCAGAATGCCAGAAAGAGTCTCCAGTGCTTCCTCAACCTAACTTGTAAGTTTACACTGTTAAACCTTTTGTATTTTAAGATGCAATATTTGAATCATTCGTAAGGATTCTGTATTATGTAAATATTTGAGGGCAGATATATCAAGGGTCGAAGTGAAAATTCGAATTCGAAATAGTCCAAAAATTCGATTCAAATTTGATAAAAATTAGACTACTCGAATATCAAAATTTATCATGTACTGTCTCTTTAGAAACTTCGACCATTTGCCATCTAAAACTAATTAGCCTATGAGGGACCTTCTAGAACCTATTTGGAGTCAAATCCAAAGTTTTTTTGGGGCAAATCCTTTGATTCGAATTCGATTGAATGCGATAAAACTTTGATTCGAATGCAGTCTATTCACCCAAAGTTAATAACTTGGATTTTTGTAATAAATCTGCCCCTTAATGAATGAATACGTTTCTAATAATACTGAAAATATCAGAATCCTATAAAGGCTGCAACTTTTGCACTGCATCTATTGCATTTAAAGGAATACTCTTGTGATATATTAATATTTGGTACACTTAACATGAGCAAAACTAAACTTTTTTATACTTCTGTTATTTAGGAGGCAAGCCATTAAACCTGAGGAGAAACCACTCCCAGTTCTAGAAACAGATGGAGATAATCTGATGGATCGGTTAGCAGATTGTTATAACAAATTGATAGACGTTTCATCGAGTCTTAAGTAAGTTTGATAACCTTTGATAACTCTTTAAATTCATACAGCTTTAAATTGCACATAGGTAGCAAAAATCTCACACTACTGCATCTCTTTAAATACCATTAATTAAATTAAATACCATTAGCATCGCATGTTTGGAAGGTATAATCCTTTGCTGCCGTTCCTATTTAGTGAATGAATGTATTGTTTTATTAATGGTTACAGGTTATCTAAATATAAAGCACTGTAATAATTGCATCTATCACCCATCCCCTCTCATTAGCTTTAACAAAGTTAGAAAACGCAGAATAAATTTCAATTGGTCTTTTTTTAATTGAATTTCAAATTTATGGGAGTTCAAAAAAACTCCCATTACTTCGAAATTCGACCGTTGATAAATCTGCCCCTTATGTCGCTTATTAAGATGTGTTTTAACACAAGAATAATATTCTAAAATATTTACAATTATTTCATTTCATTAGTGAGAGGATGGAAGGAGCACATGGCTCTACTATAATGCCAGATATGCTTCTAAAAATTAATTAATTTCTATTAACTGCACGTTATAAAAAAAAAAAAAAACACAGACCACAAACTGTCTTCTTGATGGCAGGATATCATCAAATCTTATTAGCTTCTTGATAATAAAGTAATTACAGTTCTCAGCTCTTATTAGACAAAATCAGACACTAATGCAGCTACACGATTTGGGGGTTAAAGTGGTGACTTTTAGTAACTTTCAGCATTTTCTAACTAATTGTTTTGTTTCAGGGAATGTCAGGCTTTATATGCTAAGAAACTAAAAGAAGCAGAAAATTTGTAAAGTCTCCTCAGCAAAAAAACCCAGAGCCACATGGAGGCCCGCAGGCCTACAGTCAGAGCCATACCATAGACAAACATCAAGGACCATTAAATCATGGATGACGCGGAACCTTGGATATCCCAATGCGAATACTCTAGAAGGGGTTGGATAGCTTTTTAGCAAGTGAGGGAATACAGCAGGGGTGTCCAAACTTTTGACTCACCGGGCCACACTGGAAAAAGAAAAATTGTCTGGGGCCACATATGAAATACACAAACACGTTTGATTTGTAAAAGTAAAGGAAATACACAGAAAAGAACTACAATGCCAGTTGGATAACCAGATGGAGCTATACACTGGAATATGGGACAACTGGATATTAAATAGACTTATTGTTATATTATTATTACTAACTGGGCAATGGGCAGAGTCCCTCCTCCTCCTATATCCTTTGCGACATGACATTTCCCCCGCAACCAAGCAGGGCCGCATTCATATGCATCCTGGGCCGCATGTGGCCCTCGGGCCGCAGTTTGGACACCCCTGGAATACAGGGTTATGGGAGATAGCTCATAGTACAAGTTGATCCAGGGACTAGTCCGATTGCCATTTTGGAGTCAGGAAGGAATTTTTTCCTCCTCTGAGACAAATTGGAGAGGCTTCAGATGGGGTTTTTCGCCTTCCTCTGGATCAACTGGCAGTTAGGCAGGTTAAAAAAATTTAAAAGGTCAACCGAACTTACTATTGATTGATATTGTGCAATTGCAGAGTAATCACACTTCAGTATTTCACTTCTATGTATGTATATGACTAAAATAAAACTGTTGAAGAAAGATACTTTTGTTTGTCGTGTATTTTTGAAATAACTTAACTAGTATTGGAAAATGTTATAAAAGTAACGTCCTTATTCAGCTTGATGCACGGGCTGTTTTATTAACATGACAGCATTATCATTTGATTTAAACCCTCCTCTCAACCTGATTTGAGTCAAGCAAGGTGGGAAAAATGTGTTCAATGCCATGTTCCAGTCCAGTAAAGAAAATCACACTAAGGGGCAAATTTACTAAGTGGCAGACCGCTAATTCACTAACATGCGAAGTTGCGTCCAGGATGCCACACGCTGGCGAAGTTGCGCTAGCATTGGCTAATTTGCATACACATTACATTACACAAGCCCAGGGAAGAAAAAAAATAGAGTTGTTCTAATGCCCTACACATGAGCCCAGTGTATAGTTTATGTGCCATATGTTAGGAAATGTAGGGGGGAAGCTGGTTACCCCAAAAAAAATTTACACTCTTTTGCAGCCTATCACCCTGAAAAAAGGAAAAGATAGGAAGTCCTATCTACTGGTGGCGAAGGCAAGTCTCGGTGCGAGAGGTAAGGTTCAGTGAAATCCGCATCGTCAGTCTCTTTTGCTAGCGAAGTTACGCCTGCACTGGTTAGTAAATCGGCCAAAATGACGTCACAGTGGCGAATTTTCACCAGTGTTAGTCATTTCGCCCTTTAGTAAATTTGCCCCTAAGAATGATAGGCTGTTCTGTCCTTCACACAGCAGTGGACACCTATAAGAAACCGCCCCGAAGGGAGGGGCACAAAAAACAGTTTTATGAGAATAAGTAGCCAGTTTTACAACATCAACACACATCTTGTTCCATTCACCCATGGTAGCAGCATGTTAAACTTTTTTTAATGCCATAAGGGATTACTAACAGGGCATTCGTTTTTCTGATCGTATATAGATTTCAAGAGACTGACATCCAAGGTGCCAGGGATTATCTCCTTTACCAGATAATGTTTCAGAAATGAAGTTAAATTTCTTGATTCTGGTGAATCGTGGTTAAGCACAATTCCAAGCAGTACCTGCTGTGTGTGTACTACAGTAAAGGGTTTGCTTGTTGCTAAAGCTTCTTTTTCTTTGGCACATTTTTGCACATATATACACACTCACATATACACTCATATTCACAATATTCTCATATTTGGGGGCGTGGATGTGCTTTCAATGTAAAATCGGGGCGCGCCACGGGCAGGGCCGCTCCGGCCATGAGGCAAGGTGAGAATCTTGCCTCAGGCGGCACGGAGCGGCCAGTTACCAGGGGCGGCAAAAAGCCGCCTCTGGTAACTTTAAGAGCCGAATTTCCGTTTTTTAAAACGGAAATTCGGCTCTTCTAGCGCAGCGAGCGCAATAGCGCTCACTGCACTAGCGATGCGGCCCCTCCTCCACCCGCTCCGACGCTGGTAGTTAGAAGAGCGGAGCAGGAGGAGGGGCGGCATTGGGGCTGCTGCCTCAGGCGGCAGCAGCCCCTGAAACGTGCCTGGCCACGGGAAGTGGGAGACTGGGCTTCTGCTGTGGTGGTGGTGGAGATTTAATAAATGTTTATTATGGGGCAGAGTAGGACAGTGGTCCCTTAGTACAGATGGTCGCTTTGATAGTATGAGTAAGGGAGCGGTAACAGCCCCGCCACTAACATCCCCTCAGATCACTCCGCAGGGGGAGCTCAGCTTCACACTGGCCCGGCACTTGCGGATTGGTTCCTCGGGCAACAGCTATGAGATTATCACATTCTCACTCTGTGGAGACCCGGGAACTAGTGGAAAAGACTGGCTGTAATTAGGAGCCTTTTCTTTCTCTAGTGGCAGCCTCAGCCCTGGTAAAGGGGCAGCTCGAGAGTCAGCAGGAACACAGTGGGTACAGCCTAGGGATGCACCAAATCCACTGTTTTGGTTTCGGGCGAACCCCGAATCCTTTGCGAAAGATTCGGCTGAATACCGAACCAAATCCGAATCCTAATTTGCATATGCATATAAGGGGAAAACATTTTTTATTTTTGTGACAAAAAGTCGCGTGATTTCCCTCCCCACCCCTAATTTGCATATGTAAATTAGGATTCAGTTCGGCCAGTCAGAAGGATTCGGCCTTTTTCAGCAGGATTCGGGCGAATCCCGAACCGAATCCTGGATTTGGCGCATCCCTAGTACAGACACAGGTTCAGGTGCTGCTGGACTTTCTGGCACTCAGATTGGGTTTTCTTAGTCCATAGCTGAGCAATGCTGAAGTGTGAGCTGTCATACATTGCTGTTACACAACATTGTAGTTACACCCCAGCCCTGAGCTGCTGGACAGCAAATTTCAGCACAGGCTGTGGGGGGATTCTGGGAGCTGTAGTTACACTTCAAGGAAGGCATGAGGGTGGGGTTATAGAGCAAACTGACACATTGCCACTGCTTTTCTTTGGCAGCAGCTCAGAGTTTAAAGTGGCTGATACTGGTCCCTATACCAGGGCAGGGAATTATTATGGTACAGTGCCTGGCATATACATCTTGCCAATAAAAGCAGCCTACTGTTCTATACACAGGCCTCACATTATCATCTCATTTCACCTAAATTAGTATGCAACTTCAATAATGACCGGCAGCCCTCTTAAATAACTGCTATCAGCCCTCCTTTGACCACCCCCAAATGTCTTCTGTGGTCTTCAGGCACCTGTTCACATCTAATCATGGAAAAGAAAGGGCATGACATCTTGGCTGTGCTTTCGTCTGGGGGAGCCTTGTATTACCTGCACCCACATAGTTTTTTTCTATTCCAGAGCCTGACACTGATGTCCAGAAAACCATCAATAACTGTCACACACTGTCTTTGCTTTTTTTTTCTGCCATAGAAAACAGCAGTTTTGTCTTGCTTTATGGCAGGTGTAGTGAATTATTATATTTTATAACCATTTTATGCGCTTGGGATACTTATTCATGTGCCGTTTGGTAGACAGACCACTATTTTTATCAAGGTAGATCTCCTGATGGGGGCCTGGTGTCAAGAGTAGATCCCAGGGTAACAAAGTCTGGGCACCCCTGTATTAAGTAATGGATACTTTGATACTGTGTCATTTATTATGTATGATACTTTTGTTGCTATTTGGTTTGTTGGACATTTTTTATTTCCTTCTACTAGGTCACTGTTCCAATGATTTCACTGCAAGGTTTAACCACAAGGGAATTGAGACTTTGGACTTATCTGTTTTAATGTCTCATTTGGACTGACTTGGTTCATCAACTATTGGGTTAATTAATTGCTAATTGGTTCATGAGGGAACACGCTTAAATGTTTTCTGTAATACGCATGCACTATGCTTGGCAAAGGGGTGTGTGCATGGGCTTGCCCTGCTAAATGCATCTCTTGTGCCGGTGAAATTCTTCATACGCAGTAATTCCAGGGTTCCCTTAGTGGGTTAGTGTATGCCACTTCGTTGTAAACATTTTTGGCATCTTTGTCCTTTTTTTAAATACCTTACAAATGACTCCATTATTGGAGATATGCGTTAGATATAAAGGCCTGCTGTGATGATGTTTCCTACACATATTCCTTGTCAAGCAAATTGTTTTATAACATTTATAAGCATGAGCATCATTACATTCACTGTGCATTTGGTAAATCTTACAGACAAAGACAAGAGGTTCTCTGCGCTCAACCCGTTATCAATATATTAAAGGGGTATAACTTTAGAATTTTATAGACAGTGTCGGACTGGGATGCCAGGAGCCCACCAGAAAACCTTAGACCGAGGGCCCACTTTTCAAACTATGATTCCTCCTCTCTTCACTCAACCTGTTTATTTTACTAGTCTTTTATCTCTACTTACTATATTCTTCAACTATTAAGCATTTTCCCGCAGTTAAGAAATAGGAAATGACCATGAAATATGCTAAATGATTAGAAACAAGAGGGTCCACTGATACCTGGTATCCCGGTGGGCCAGTTCAAAACTGTCTGGGCTTGAATATCAGCACTTAATTGTGCCAGTCCAAATGCCAACTGCTATAAGTGCTTACAACTTCTAGTGCTCCTCTACATTTGAGCTGGTTAAGTGTGCCAAAAAGCAGACGATGGTTGGTGATGAGAATTGGGTGCACCCTGCTACACTCGGGTGCCTTTTCCTTTACTGTCTCAAGCAGGAGGTTATTCCAGGTGTTCCTATAACCATTGCACCAATGAAAATCTAATTGTTTACATGTTACTGACCCTGTACAACCAAAATGACACTGGAATGTTGGGAAAAATTGCTGCATTGTTGGTAAAAAATGGCAGATTTTGCCAAGATTTGGTGCTTCCCACAAAGCACCAGTATAGTAAATGACCCCTCTTATGTTTAAAATCCCACTTGCAATAACATTTCTGAACTGTTCATATATTTATAGTTTCCCTTATAACTTCATATAATTCCTGCACATACTGTTTGTCTAACCCCTCCTTAATAAAAAGCCATTCTATTACTCACACTAATTCCTCCTGTAACTTGTGCACCATACATCTTCCTATTAGATCTCCTTCAGTCTCTCAGGTCATAACTTATTTGCTTTCACAGTCGCTTCCTATAATCCCCAGCGCTGTTAGTGCTCTGTAGAAGGCAGGATTGGACCTGCACCTTTGTTATGAAGCGAGGGGGGATGTATAAATTAGCAGTTTAATACATCCCTCCATACCACTTCTGATTTCTTTTAACAGAGGTTTTTATTCTAACGTGTTTTAATTTGCTAAATGTTCTTGCACTTGTTATTTCCTGTTCTTTTTCTCCTTATATACCAAACAGTAGCCCTTTATTCATATGGTTCTGCATAGGTCACTCACCTGTGAGTGCTAGTGATGTGTGGGCCGGAGTGATACGCACTGGACCCGGGGATTTACCCTTGGATTGGGCATTCATGCCCGGATTTGTGGCGAGGCCACAAAAGCCCAGGCCTAGGGCAGCAGAATATTTTGGGCGGCAATCGCCAAGCCGCCACAGCTTCGGGCAGCATGCGCACTCACACCGGAGGAGGGTAAGCGGACAGGTGCCAGGACCTAGGGGGCGCCCGCCCACTAAATCCGGCGCTGGGTGGGTTTGGCCCAACTTGAGCTTTTCTGCTCTCCCCGCCTGTGACCTTACACTGCTGGCTTACGGCTTCTGGTGTTAAAGGTGTGCGGCTACAGGTGCAGGTCTATAAACAGAGGAGGTAAGTCAGGTGCAGGCGGGCGTGGGTTAGTGTGGGTCACTCACATCACTAGTGAGTGCTCTAAAATGGACACAATGGAGAGAACATATTGACACAAGTCATTAAGGTGCTTGCGTCCAGACACACTACTGATGCTGTGGAACCCTAAAGCTACAGCCACACAGGACTTGGGTATCCCCACATTGGACTTCCCAGAGTGAGTTACTCGGTGCACCAGGCTTGTGTCTAGTGAATCCGATGCAAATGTTGTTTTGAATGTGCTTCCAACAAGTTCCCAAAGTGCCCATGTTGATGCATCAGACAAACTAGTAGAGGACAAAACTTCTGAAATTATAACCTGCAATAAAGATAGAAAGGTTGCCATTTGTGTCTGAAATAACACTTTGCACACTGAACTTGTGTTTGTAAATAATGTTTTTATGTTGGAAATAGGGCTCCTACTTGAACTGAACAGAATTGTAAGGATTGTCTCTTTTTTTTAACCTATACATGGCACTCATGAGTATTATATATCCTGTATCTTGCTTTAATAAGTCCCCAGTATATAGCATTAGAGGTGCAACGCTCAAACCCCACTTTTACCTGTAGTGTACCTCTGATGAACAAGGTCAGCAGTAGCTGTAAAATGATATTGGCTTCTGCTTTAGTCATTATCCAAATATATATATATATATATAACAAGCAGAAACTGAAGTGCTGTTATATTGTAAGACGGTGATCCCCAACCAGTGGCTCACGGGCAACATGTTGCTCACCAACCCCTTGGATGCTGCTTCCAGGGGCCTCAAAGCAGGTGCTTTTTATTGAATTCCAGGCTTGGAGGCAAGTTTTGGTTGCATATAAACCAGTGTACTACCTAACAGACCCTCCTGTAGGCTGCCAGTTCACATAAGGACTAACAAATAGCCAATCACAGCACTTTTATTGTACCCCCCAAGAACGTTTTAAATGCTTGTGTTGCTGTAGGATAATATTACATTACCCTACAGTATAACATTATACAATACCCAAAAGGTTTCTTGTAAGCTGCTTGTCAGACCAGAGAGCAAGACAGTTTTGGGATCCTCTATGTGGTTGGCATTTCTATAAATCATATATTTGTGTTCCAACACATAGCACATTGATAGGATGATTTTGTCTGACCTTAAATATACATCTTTGGAGTTCTTTGAACCATATGATTCTGGTGAAGTGTGGAAGCTGCCCGACTGGAAATATAAAACTACTCTGGGATTTTGATTTCCAATTGCCTAGTGTCTGTAGCTTGTGCACTGTTGTATTGTTCTTGACCTCACCTGTTTGCTCCTGTCCTGACCCTTGGCCTTGTCTTCCTATAATAAACCTTTGCTTTCTTGCCTTAACTGAAACATGCAAAGCTATAATTCTGCCTTCATCTTTGGGATCTTGCTTTGGGCAAGTCTGATCAGCTTCTCCACACAGGAGAATATATATAGTTTTATAGATATATAGTTTTATATCTTCAATCTTTGTCACAAAACAAGGAAGTAAAAAATGTTTTCGGATTCGGTATTCGGCCAAATCTTTTGCAAAGGATTCGGGGGTTCGGCGAATCCAAAATAGTGGATTCAGTGCATCCCTAGTTAAAAGAACCGCTTAATTCAGCAACAAGAGGGATGCAACTGTGGAGGTTGTTTGGATGTTATGGATGGGCCATGGACCACATTTTTTATCAAAGCCCATAGGTTTCTAAATAGATCTCTGAGAGTGAACTGATAAGTACAGGCTAAATATCAATCTTACAAAGACTCGCACTTGTACACAAATTGGAAGACGGGAAACATGCAATGGAGTTTGGCGCAACAATATGGACGCTAGAAGTACGCTTGGATGCAAACACACTCAATAAGCCCAACATTTGCCTCCATTTTAGCATGACCTAACTTTCAGTTGGAATTGTCAACGGTCAGTGTTCTGTGTAGATCCAAATTAAGGGCACCTCCTTTTTCTTAATAAAAAGTGATGTTTAATATATTGGGACACCTATGCCTATGATAAAGTGCCCTGTAGGCACAAAACTCATATGTAGTAATGATGGTATAAATAAAGGTTTTGGGGTTTTGTTTAACTTTTTTAACTGGTTTTGTGAATCTTCAGTGTGCCTACTCCTTTTTGGGCCACTTTATATTACTGGTGAGTTACTGAATATGAAGTACGTTTCAGTGCCTTTCTTTGTTCTTCTGTTCAAGTGAATTTGCAATACAGTTTTGGTTCATCAATTTCCCTTTATGTCTGGAATGGTACAATTGTTTGTAAGCTCTTGTGAGCAAGACCTAATCCTTCTATTTCATTCTGTAATCTTGTCTGATAAAAGACAATTACTGTACAAACTGCAGGAACATAAGAAGTAGTGAGGAACAGCTCAAGCAAACCAAGCAGCTATTTACATTTTTGTGCATTTTTCTTTTAGTAGATGGCTCCTTTCCTATGCCTCGAGGTTGTGAGTAGCGCAGGATGAGCCAAGAAGGTGGGGGCAGGATGTCTTCAGTGATTGATTGTCCCCTTAAAACCACTTCTTGACCCAAACAAGCAGTTCAGAGACAAATGTGACACTTACAAGAAGAGAGGAGAGATCAAGTTGTTTAAAATAACAGAGAGAGAATGTACGGAGGAGGTGCGGCGCCCCCGTACTTTGGGAGAGACAATAGAGGAGAAAGGAGATTGTGAAAGGGATGGTTGTAATGGGGATATCAATAAAATAAAGATTTACTGTAAAGGATATATGGGGGAAACAATTTCCCAAATGTCCCAGGATTTTTTATTTTTTTTACAGTTTATCCAAACAAACAGAAGCATTTTTCTCTTGACTAAGTAGAATACTATGGGAATATGAAATGAACTGGGTGTAAACATTTTATCTATATAAAAGAAATGAATGGACTTTGTAACTGAGTGCGAGTCCCTCCTGTCCTGGCAGGTCCCTGTGCAGCCCAGTTGGCTGACCTTGTTATATGTCTGCTGCCGGAAATCCTTCTGCAATCACACTAATTCACTCTTGTGCCACCATGAAATCAAGCTGATATTGCAGGTTACTGTTTCCGGTACAGGTTTGGGATTGGTTATCCGGAAGCTTGTTATCCAAAATAGACTCCATTTTAATCAAACACCATAATTCAAAATGTTAAAAATATTTCCTTTTTCTCTGTAATAATAAAAGAGTACCTTGTACTTGATCCCAAATGAGATATAATTATTCCTTATTGGAGGCACAATTAACCCAAGTTTACTTAAGGTTTAAATGAGTTATTAGTAAACTTAAGGTATGGAGATCTAAATTATGGAAAGACCCCTTACCTGGAAGACCCCAGGTCACGAGCATTCTGGATAACAGGTCCCATACCTGTATATGCCAATGAGTATCACTATACAGCAGAATGTCCTTGCTTACTGGAGCTTCTATTTCAGTTGGTTGCTTTTCGGGCTGTACAACTGAAACTCCAGATACAGATCTGAGACAGACGCTAGCACTCATTCGCACTCTATCGCCAGGCGAATTTTAGCTCTGGCTAATGGATGTACTGTAACTCTGCAAATTGCGGATTTTACTGAACGTTACCTCTTTCGCCAGACTTGCCTGCACCAGCTCAGACCAGACGAAGTGCAATGAAGTGCATAGGACTTCCTCAATTTTTAGTGGAAAAATGTGTACAGTATGTCCCAAAAAAAGCTGGTGTTTTTTCCTTTTTTCAGTGATAACCTGCAAAGGTCCGTAAATTTTTTTTGGGTAATCGGGTTCCCCCCCTACATTTTCTAACATATGGAACATAAACTATACAGTGGGCTCATGTTTAGGGCATTATATTGCTGCAACATATACATATATGTAACTTTATCATTTCCCACTGTATGTAAATTAGGCAACGCTAGTGCATCTTTGCTTTGATTGGCGAAGTAACGCTAGCGAAAATTCACCATCGTTCCGCGGTATAGATGCAAATTTGCATTTTAGTGAATTAGGGTTGTCCTAGCGAATTTATGCCTGGCGAAGTGTTTCGATGGCTGCAAAGGCGTCGCTTGTGAATTTTCGCCGGTTAGGGAAATTTCCCCCAGATGTTATAATGTCACCTGACTTTGTGTATAAAGTTGGATATAACTACTTTAGTCTATACTCTACAAGTGCTTGCAGATTCCTGCATATTGTGCAAAAAAAAGGAGATTATTACTTAGCTCCATGTCTGATGCACTAAGTGGTTAGGATTTGAATTGACATAGTGGCATTGTTATATACGCCTGGAAACAATATGTACCATCATTCTGGAAACAAAAGGGATAAAAGTAAGTGCTATCAACATTTTCTGTGGTTAGGAAAAAGAAATGACTCATAAACCATAACAGAAGGCACTTGAGATCCATGTAGGTCTCTGAGGTTGGATTCACATGTTCAGGTGTGATGGGGGAACAGTAGCTTGTGGTTTAGATGAGTAGAGAAACATGATGCTTCCAGGAGGGAAAAGAAACCCTTGCAAAATGTTATATTATGGTAGATCTTTTCATTCTTTGCTTTTCTCTACTTTACTACACCTTTCCCAGTGACTACAAACTGTATGTCTGGGTATCTGTAGAAGCTGCATCACTAAATAGAATATTTTTGCAAACCTTTACGAAGCCAAGAAGCTCACATTTTCTGAAATAAGCTTGTTGAATATATTTTAATGCTATTCATTTGGCCCAAACCGAATGAGTTATTACCGTACATGATGCAAAATATATATGTCTAGTTATTTCTGTAACTAAACAACAGGGACAAATCACATGAAAAGAAATCATTGTACAGGTATAGGATCAGTTATCCAGAAACCCATCATCCAGAATGTTCTGAATAACAGAATGTCCGTCTCCATTTTCTCCAAATAATCCACATTTATTATTTGCTTTTTCTCTGTAATAATAACCCAGTACCTTGTACTTGATCCAAAACCAGCCTATTCTGTTTATTTAATGTTTACATAATTTTCTAGTAGACTAAAGATATGAAGATCTAAATTACAGAAAGATCCAGTATCCGGACAACCCCAGGTCCCGTGCCTTCTGGATAACTGGTCCCATACCTATATCCCCAAACAGGATATGTCATAGAAATCATATCTTACTGAAATGAGGGGCTATTGTAGAATAAGAAAAATAAAGAAATGGAGTCGTGTGCCCAAAAATAATAAAGAAAAGGGACCAACCAAATAAAAAAGAAATCTGAAAAAATGATTAAAAAATCTCACAGTTCACCCCAGTCTGAAGGTGCAAATACTGTATTTAAACAAAACAAAACAGTGTGGTTTTCCCAAATGAGCAAGTGCCCCAACAGGAACGCAACAAGTTAAGCTTTTGTCTACCATGTCCTAATAAATGTTTTCGTATTTTTAATTACTTATTATTTGATTTTTGGGAAGCCCACATTTTTCTGTGTTGTTATAGAATACTCTATTGGTGACTTGTAGCACCACTAGTAGGGGTTAGTTAGCAACCAGCACTAACCCTTAGGGGCCGATTCACTAAATTCGAGTGAAGGGTTCAAATTAAAAAAACTTCGAATTTCGAAGTTTTTTTGGGCTACTTCGACCATCGAATGGGCTACTTCGACCTTCGACTACGAAAATCGAACGATTCGAACTTAAAATCGTTTGACTATTCGACCATTCGATAGTCGAAGTACTGTCTCTTTAAAAAAAACTTCGACCCCCTACTTCGGCAGCTAAAAGCTACCGAAGTCAATGTTAGCCTATGGGGAAGGTCCCCATAGGCTTGCCTGGGATTTTTTGATCGAAGGATTTTCCTTCGATCGTTGGATTAAAATCCTTTGAATCGTTCGATTCGAAGGATTTAATAGTTTGATCGAATGAATAATCCTTCGAATTTCCTGCTCTAAATCCTTCGAGTTCGATATTCGAAGTCAAACGATTTTAGTTCCTAGTCGAATATCGAGAGTTAATTAACCCTCGATATTCGACCCATAGTGAATCGGCCCCTTAATTTAAAGTGTAATACCCCTTAGCAGAGAATGGCCAGAATTATGTGATGCCATGCTCAATAGGAGGTTTTCATATGTTAAAAGGGAGAAATTGGGGTTATATCTGTTACGATAGCATTATTCCATGTCGACCTTTAATGCATAGACCAGAACTGGGATGACCTCCAAGACTCTTGTTGTTTATCCACCAGGGTATCAATATCTTTAACTATATCTGTACAATACCCTAACAGCAGAGCCCTGAGTGTCATGGTGTATTTTATTAGTTGATCCCAACTCCCACGCTGAGTCACGCAAGTCTCTGTATAATGTATAAAACTTGTCTCTCTTAATGAAAATGTAAAATGAATACAAAGAATATAAAACCGCAGTTGCCAACAAGCTGACCTGATATGATTTGAAGTCCAAGTAGTTACAAATATAAACCGCAATTTAGACATTAGCAGGCATGAACCCTTAAGATTAACAGTGTTAGGGAAATCCTACCTGCATGTTTACTCTTTCTAGATGACAGTCCTTTGGCTTTGTATTATACAATAGTATTTTTATTTTACATTATAACAATTTTAATACTATATAGGTGAATGTAATTAAAAGTCACAAGTATTATTTAAAATGGCATCGTTGTGAATGTGTTACGTACGAAATCCCAAACCTAGAACTAACTCCAAGGTCCTGGTCGCGGCTCACTCTTCCACCTATAACAACCACATTTGGCTTCGGGAGGAGCCCTCCGCTACTCGGGTACCGCCAGGTCTTAGCGTGAGAGAACCAGGGAGAGAGTTCTAGGCAGACAAGCGAACTAAACATTGTAACTGAAACGGAAAACAAGAAGCATGGTCGAAGATCAGAGGTAGCAGTACAAATTCAGAAGAAGAGAGAATAGTCAAAGTCACAGGCCAAGTCAAACACACCAAATTCACAGTACAAAGCAGGATCCAAAAGAGTAGTCAATACACGGGCTAAGATCAGGACAGGCAGCGGACTAGACAAGTCAGGGACAGGCAGGTTCAAGAACACTCCAAAAAACGCACTCAGGAACTATTGAAATAGACCTTACATTGGGCAACAAACATTAGGTAAAGAGCCCTTTAAATATTCAAACTTCCCACCAAACCTATGACGTCACATTTGGCGCTTCCAAATAAAGCTGAAAATTTGTGAGCGGCCTGAACCCAGAAGTACACGAAGAGGACAGCGCATGAGTCAAACAAGCAGCGCAGAAGGGAGCAGAGGTGGCGGGTGTCCCCGTCACACTCCAACTGGACCACAAGGCAAGTTTCTCACAGAATGTATATCACTGCTCGCAATGAAAAATCAGTCGCTGATGAATATTACAATGCGCATTTTCGCAAAAACAATTGCAGAAAGGATTCAGACGAATTCGAATCTTGCTGAAAAAAACGCCAAATCCTGCCGAATCCCAAACTAAATCCTGTATTCGGTGCATCCCTAATTAATAATGCCCCTAGAAGACAAGGCTGGATAGGTACACAGTGCCAGTTGTAAAGCTGAGAGCTCAGATCACATGGGAGAATAAATAGGCTGCGGGTCCTGCCAGCAGTGTACAGGGGCTTTACTCAATCAGGGACTCAGGCAGGTGCACAAGCACACTATGGGGCAAATTCACTAAGATTCGTAGTTGCGCATATGCAAATTAGGGGTGGGAAGGGGAAAACATTTTTTACTTCCTTGTTTTCTGACAAAAAGTCACTCAATTTCCCTCCCCGCCATATGCAAATTAGGATTCGGATTCGGTTTAGCCAGACAGAAGGATTCGGCCGAATCCTGCTGAAAAAGGCCGAATCCCGAACCGAATCCTGGATTCGGTGCATCCCTAATATATCCACACATTATATATATATATATATATATATATATATATATATATACACGCATATATACACACACTCATACACACACACACATATAGCATTATAAAGGCACTGCAACAAAAGCACATGTAACAGGCACAGTTGCACACGTAGAGAAATTGTGACAATTCTCAGCAAACACACACACAATAATACACAATTCATTAGGCAGCAGCACAAAGAGATCTGGGTCAGGTCAAGACACAAATGCAGAATCAGATATATACTAAATAACACACACACATGTACATGGCAGACACACACACAAGACATTAGAAGATTAGGACAAATGTGGAGCTTCCACTGACAGTAAACTTTACTGCTATTACCTTATTCCAAGGCTGCTGCTGCCCTAGAAACTTCCCCTTCCTCTCAGTCTAAGTCCCGGTACAGCTGCACAGGGATTGGCTAGGATGCAGAGTGAATCCTTCCAGTCTATCCAATCGTGTACAGCTACACAGTTACTGGCTATACTGCTGGGTCAATCCCTTTAGCCTACCCAATCGGTGTTCAGTTGTACCGGGACTTAGACACTGAGATTTTATCTACAGGCAGTGGCTTGAAACAGCTTCAGGTCAGAGATGCCCCTATATGTGGGCGCGAGTGTTCTCAGGATGCACCAGATCCACTGGAAAAAAAGAACCACGAGTCACTTTCATGAGACCAGCACCTAAATTGATCATAGAAATCTTGAAAAATGATTGGCTGTTGGGTTTCAGACAAGTTCTGCCTCTGAAAGGAAAGAATATTCAAGAAAACTTAATTGTGGAGGGAGCACACCAGGCAGCTAGATAGATAAATATTCAGAGAAAGAGAAAAGGTTCTGGAATAACCAGAGGCTGAGAGTCACACAAGCACTGATCAGAGAGACTGGGGGACTTTCTGTAGTGAATGAGGACATGGCCTGATGAATACATATCAGTGTTTGGAGAGGGAAGCAGAGGGATAAATGAAGGATTTGCTGAAACAAAAAAAAGCAAAACCAGAAGAGAAAAACTGTCAGAAACAGAGGAATGACAGTCAGTGCAAGTCAGCCCAGCACTGAGGGAAGCTGAGAAACTATGAGACATTTAACCACTTTGAGAGAGGAGGCTGAGGAATCAGCAAAGGCAAAGTGAGACTTGGAGAAAATGAAAAGACACAGAAGAACATACTGATTTCTAGAAAAAGACAGTGAAAGGGTGAAGAGAGAACTTTTGTGCAATAAAGTGGGAGAGTGTCGGAGGTGGGCGCTGGTGAGAGCGTCAGACCATGGAGGCCCCAGCGGAAACACCTGCCTCCCCCTGATATGAAGTTATTGCTTTATAAAATATTCCCTGGGTTTCTTTCCATTTAATAACACTTTGGTTTCATATTAGTGGGAAATTAATTTCTTTTTATATGTCACAGGACGCCGCTGTGGTGGGGAGGAGTAGGCGAGGGGGAATCACACACACCTGCACTGGCTGCAGAATACATGCAGGTGTCTGCTGGCTCCACCGGGGCTGAACAAGGCAAAAAAAGAGAAGCACTTTAACCGTTGCGTCACCTCCACATTTACAGTGCACACATTCTTGAAGTACTTCTTATTTAAGCCATTAGGATGACACAGTTGTTTGTTAACTTCTGCTGGTATAAAGTGCTTTATGCTGCAATATATTGTACTTTACCTACCTTAGGTAGGTAAACCTGTAGTGAGTATAGCCCCCACCCTGTCTACCCCATTGACTTCAGTGTTTTCCTGCCAGTGTAGCAAAACATGTTAATGAGTAGTGAGTAGTATAGTAATAAGCAACATGCTTGCTCTAATGTGTAGCAATCATTAAGCAGCGCTGGTTGTAAATATTAGTATATCCCCATGTAGTGCGGCTTGCTTGTAATCAGCGGCTTTCTTTAACCCCCACAGGGAACATATAAAATGTTATTGTAAAGCATGCCCTTCATTAAACGCCGCGGCATTTTGGGTTTCTACACATCCTCAAAGTCACTATATAATATTTGCAAGTTCCCAAGGAGCTATTCATGTATTTCCTTCAGTATTTATGGCTCTAGAGAGTGCAGCTGCTGTTAACCCTTTAGTCAAAACAACCCCCACCTTCTAGTAATAGCGGGGGGCACTTCTAACACCCCTAATAATGAGGTAGTTGCGATTTCAAAGTCATTTTATGGGGTCTGGAGTGCAGATGGTGCCTAATGCTGATTTATGAGGAAATGTTTGGGGCCCTAGACAACAGAGTTCTATGTATGGAGTAAAAACAGTTAAATTGTGTTTTTACGTGTATTATTACTAAATAGTCATGCTGTGCCTTTGTGACTTATCTAGTCCTATTCTGGATCCAATCTTCAAATACTTCCAATTTCTGTCCTATCCCTGCCTTTACCATCCACATGGGACCTTCGCTTCCCCTCTTCCCTTGTTCTGCTGAACCCTTAAGCAACTGTGTAGTATAGTCAGCTCTGCAGGATATCACGGTGTGTTAAGGAATGCACATATAAGTAATCTCTATACCGCTGCCTTACTGATCACAACTGTCAACCTGCTTAGACTCCGCTGGGTCAGTGATGTCACCCTTCAATCTTCAGCACCCCAGAACAGAATTTGCTTTCTTATTATGTATGTGACCATGGTTACTAAACAGAAGGGAGGGAGCGAGACAAACCATATGCAAGAATAAACAAGGGAAAGTAAAAATAAGGGCTGTATGAGGGATATTCAAAGTGTCTGAAGCAGATTTATTGTGAACATAGTGAAAAAAACTGATAGCAGAGCAATCATGTCCCATGCACTGGCACTAAAGTGACCAGATTGCCTGTGCAAAAAAAGGCCTTCTTAAAAGAGAAACTGTGCCAACTATGCATCCAGATTTGGTTTAATAGCACAGATACAGCCTTATAATTCTGAGCCATAAATCTAAACTTACAGATATCTTGTTTCCATCACTTTAAATCTTATTAGTGCAAAGTATTGGAACATAGCTTTTGAGAGGGTAGGACCTGGAGGGAATAAAGAAGACCCGAAGATTACTAAAGAGAAGAAGATGGCGCCCTGTGCTTAAGCTCCCCATAGACGCGACGATTCTTCTTGCCGAACGACCGATTTTAGGGAAGTCCGACCAATCCTACGAAATTATCGTGCAGTTAGTGGGATTCGAACGATCGTTCCATCTTACGATTTTTCGGCCAACATCTGTAGGGAAATTGATCGGCCAGGTCAAAAAATCTTTGTCGGTCCCAGTGCAATGTATCTATGTTTGCAGGGTCAAGCAGGCAGTTCCCCTTTGTCTTCCTGGCAAATTGGTCTTTTTAGTTGATGGTAAATTCGTAGGATCGTACGATCGTTCTGAGAAGATCGTGGTCTCACGATCAGGATCTGATCTTTTAAAAATCTCAACATCTATGGCCAGCTTTACTCTGCAACGGGGGATAATTACAGGATATGGGGCAATTACTGGAGTTATCACCTGTGCAGGCGGAAGCAGGGAGGGGGACTATGTAGGGTAGTGGATTTTATTATATGGGGGTTGAATTCTCCTTTAACCCACAGGAATTGTTGATGAAGACAAATTGCACTTTTATTTACATTTGGCCAACTGTGTGTCCAGAACCACTGGTTTATTAGCACAGTTCCAGTTTAATATTTCATATACCCAAACTTGCAGTCAGTTTTGGATCTTTATTAGATCCCATCAGTGCAAGATTCAGGCCTGGATTTCATTTGTATTCCTGGACAAAAAGGAGCTATGGCTACGCAACATAATTTCTCACCTACTTTATGTGTTATTATATAATTACAGTCCAAATGCTTTGGAGACCCACTGGGGGCCAGCCAAAAAGTTTTGAACCCACTGCCCTACAACACTATTGTTGGCATCCCTAGCGGTTAAACAGTAACTTTTTCTATAATCTTAATAGAGTTTCAAAAGTAAACATAGAGTTTTGACCATGCAGGTTAATGTTACATTACATTTAAACACATACACATTCCTTACATTTCTTTGGTGCTATGACCCTTTAATTCAGGATCAATATGCTCCATTATTTGTCCACATCCTTGCACCCTTCTGGCTTCTGAGGACACTTTAGTGGCACTAGCACTCAGGAGTTTTGGCAAAACAAATTAGATAATATGCTTAGAGAGAAGCACGCCATCACGGATTTAACTTCTCTTATAACTTTATTCAGCTGACATGTTTTGTACCACAAGAGCCCTTTATCCAAGCGTATGACAAATTAACACTATTACTAAGTTTAAACGAGGTCCAAGTAGGATGGGTTGACAAGAATATCTTTCTCATAGTCCCAGCCCAATATCTTCACAAAACCTTGACCCCTCCATACACTCACATTAACTATATATACTCATACACTAACTATAGATTTTAGTATCACAATAGCCTTGGATATTATGCTTGTCCAAGAAATCATCCAAACCTCACTGTCCTCACTGTGAAGAACCACCTACACTGATTCGAATGAAAGTTCTTTTCCTCTAGTCTGAAGGGGTGGCCTCTGGTACGGTGATCCTCTTTATGGGTAAAAAGATCCCCTGCTCTATAATGTCTATAATGTCCTCTAATGTACTTGAAAAGTTTAATCATGTCCTCTCTCAAGCACCTTTTTTTCCAGAGAAAACAACCCCAACCATGACAGTCTACCCTTAAGTCTTTCATCCCTTTCTAACCAGTTTAGTTGCACGTCTCTGCACTCTCTCCTGTTCATTTATATCCCTCAAGTACTGGAGCCCAAAACTGTATGCATTCTGTACTTCTGTACCAGGGACCTATAAAGAGGAATACTTATGTTTTTATCCCTTGAGTTAATGCCCTTTTTTATGCAAGACAGAACTTTATTTGTTTTAGTAGCCACAGAATGACACTACCCAGAATTACACAACTTGTTATCTACAAAAACCCCTAGATCCTTCTCAATTAAGGAAACTCCCAACACACTTCCATTTAGTGTATAACTTGCATTTATATTATTTTTGCCAAAGTGCATAACCTGCATTTATCAACATTGAACCTCATTTTCCAGTTTGCTGCCCAGTTCTCCAATTTTTCATTGTTGAATTTGGAAACATTACAGTTCAGAAAATAACAGATCACTAAAATTACTAAAGAAAGCAAAATGAATATGAGTATTGTTATCTAGAACCTTGGATATCATACAGTTCTAAATCTAGAACCTTTCATATGATACAATTATATTCCTAAAGATACCCTTACAAAATTGGGTCAAACCATGTACATGGAATATTTCTTCCCCTAGAAATACACTAACTTTAGTTTTAAGCCTGATGCTAGAATCCTGCCATTGGCTCTAGTACCATCAAGTAGTATGTTTTTGCCTTAATAGATATTGGATAAGCAAACATTTGATATTAAACTGCCTTGGGTGGTAGTGGCATAACTAGTGTGCATTGGGTAACAATCTTCAGAGGGGCCTGGCTCATGGTGTCCCTACCCAGCCACCCACCTGTCCACTCCCCACCCTGCACAGGAGTCTCCTACATAGGAGCAGATTCCATGGTCCGGGGCCCCCCTTCATCTGCCCCCCCCAGCGCGTACGAAACAACGAGGTCTGATACCTCTATAGTTGTGCCAATGGTAGTATTGCCTCTGCTCACACACTAAATAATGCTATTATGTCTTATTTACCATATAATTACTCACAGTTGATTGGGATACTTTTGATTCCCATATAAAATACTAACAGTTTTCTAAGAATGTTCTTAGAAATTAACATTTTTTACCTAGCATTTGTGACTTTGGTGAGTGTCAGGTAGACTAGTACTAGTGAAATCCCTATGTGCCATTTATTTACTGCCAGCTTTTGGTTGGCAGTTAAGGTAGTGTCCCTTTGTGTTCATGTTATAGCTGCATCTGTTGGAAGTAAACATATTTTATTTGTTAACACAAAAGAAGACACATAGGATATAACGAGCAAACAGACAATTCATGTGTAGTAAATAAGGTGTAATAAAAAACATAATAAATGAGTCCAAAATAAAACCATATTGCGTGACAATTGCTAATGTCCATTGCTTTGATTAGTGTTGTTGACTGCTTGGGTTCTAACTGCTCCTCACAGTGGGAACTTGGCTCCGATTCCTGCATGTTTCTCTAATAGTGAACTTGTTAGTGCTCTAACTGATCACTTCATTAGGGACAGCTGCAGGCCCCGGGCTATATAACCTTGCTTCTTCTAGCTCTTCATCATTTAGGGCCTTGGCAGTGATGTAGCAGTTGTTCCTATTCTATTCTCTGGTGGTGACCTCAGGCAATTACCTGGACTTTGATCACGCCTTGCAGCCAGACATTAATATTGTTTGGCATTTATTAAACCATAACATATTTAGCAATTCTGCACAAGTTGAGTTTGGTTCACGGAGCAATAATTACAAAACTAAACAAATACAAAAGAGAACCCTACCCTAGAGAGGCCTTGGTCCTACTAAAGGTCATGACACATGAGATGTATTCTCCAACAGAGATTTTCAGCCTGTTTTGTCACAATAATAGAGAGCTAGATTAGAAATCAGGAGACTATGGGGCAGATTTACTAAACGATGAAGTGGCAAACTTGGATTAGCAGTTTCCACAATGGGATGGGTATTTAGAGGATTTCCCTATTTCATTGCTATAAAGGTGATTAGAGTGTGGTTTAGTAGGGATAGAATGGTTCCATTTGAAAGGGAGAAGTGAATTAAAACTCTGATTAGGAAGGAAAAAAAGGTAAGAAGTTGTTTAACAGATATTGTTACAATAAAAGAGCAAATGTAAATGGAATGTGGGTTTCTGAGAGTTTGATACAAATAAATGTTATTTCTTTATTAAGTACATTTTTCATTTCAAGCAGTCAGCATTACATTGGGTTAAGAGGAAGAGATGAAGGAAAAGCGTAGGCAGTGAGTTCTTATATAGAGAAACATGTGAGCCCTTATAATACTGTGTGAATATATATATATATATATATATATATATATGAGATAAAGATATTATAAGGGCAACTATTAGTGAAATGATTATGTTTTTATTATTTTATTGTTTTATTATTATGTTTCTATCCCTTCAGCAATACCAGCTTTGAACAACTCTCATGTCACTCCCCAGCAGCAAACTGCTCTCGGATGTTGCCAGCTATGCGTCAGAGGTTTTAAACATCTAACTTAAATTGATTTACCTCTTCTATACTCAGGGTAATAGCAAACAGGCTTTCTAATAGCCACACTCTTTTTAGGGAAATCAAAATGGCTTTTGTGCCAGCAGCAGTTTTCCCTTTATGATAAATGGGAAATATGTAAACTACATGTTATCTAATTTTCGAAACAGCCCCTGGCCTAATATCTAAATCACAAACAGACCCATTAAGGCAGCAGTGTTCAAGTTTTTTAGATAAAGGGCAGTGGAGGAACTACCGGGAAGCAGGGGGTGTGATTGTACCAGGGCCTGCACCCCATCAGGCCCAGTCGGGGGTTCAGACGCCCGCATATCCGCACAGAAGATCGCTTCCAGAGGGGGTGGGAGGATTGCTGCACGGCTTACTCCCGTGCCTGATGCCACTTACATTACCGACAAAGGGCATACAATCATTTCATGTGTGAGACATTTGCTCTGCCTCTGATCTGTGTATAAATCCCATGTCATAAAGCAGGACACAAATACTTGATTTCCCATAAGTACTTCCCTTTCAGTAGAATAGACAGTTGCTGTGGGTTAAGGGAAATACCCAAGGTTCTCCACCAGGAGATCACAAGCCCCAGATCACAGTGTCTTTAGTCTAAGCTGAGACAAAACTGCAAACTGTGCTATATGCTCATCAAGAACATAATAAAGTGCTGAGAGTTCAATGTAAATATAACTATCGTCTAGTTTCCTTTAAACGCTCAAGTTGCTGATGCATTTGACTCAAGATCAGCAGTAACTGTAGACAGCTGAGTATCCAGAGAATAAAGAAAAAATGCAGTGAGGGTACAGCAAAAGGCAGAAGTTAAGAGAAAGAGTTTATCGACTGTGTTTGGTTAGTTAATGAGGTTGAAAAGCAGCAGTGATCCATCAAATTTAATCAATCTCAGGTCACTGTACTGTCGTTCAAGAAGAAGCAAACAACTCCCCCCCTACTGAAAACTGCATTCCCCTATACAATGAGAAACAACTGTGATGTGTGCCGCAGCTTCCACTGTCACATACCTCAGCAGGCAGACTTTTCCTGCCTTTGATCACATTTTATTTACTAGTTCCTCCTGTACATTTTGTTTCTCTTTGTCTACCATTCATTGCTTTGTTTAGGTAGACAATACGTCTGAGCCTAGCACAAAACATGATCTGCCCTTTAAGTGGAAATGTTGCACGAATGAAAGGGAGCTCAGAATACCAAGAGGTAACTATGAGCATATCTGAAGTAAGCAATGAACAGGTCAGCTTCAGCCCCAGTCAATCCTATTAGATTAAATGGGGGCCCTTTGCAGCCCTAGAATGGCACCGGTTGGTCAGCCCTTGTATACATGATACCATACCCTATGGGATCAAGAGATTACCCTTTCTGGCTTCTTGTAAAAGGAATATAACACAATAAGAGGATGTTGGGCAAGTTGCAATTAGTAAAAATGTTGTAATGAAGCACAAAAGCCTATGGTTTTCCCATCAATACAGTAAAGTACAGAAATGTTATATAGTAATGTATTCATGGGAGACAGGCTGTGGTGGTATATGGGTTTACAGACGTATTCAGACACTTAGGCTAGGGAGTGCCAGTGGCAACCTTGCGCTTGAGGTCTCCTATCAACTGAAGTGAATTGAAATCAGATAGCTAGTTAATTTGCAGCTTTAATAAAAAATCCCTACAGGAATCTGGAATATGTGGTTACTAGGTGGGGTGTGAGCATTTGGCACAACATTCTGATGCAGATTAGTGATACAAAGACACACTTTAACATTAAGAAGAATGATAAATAAATGATTCCATCAATATGCACACTTTATGCTATCAACGGCAGTGCCACACACCTTTGTAACTGCTTCCATGGACTCCTGCTTCCTCTAATGTCCCACATACACTTTCACATGGGAACCCTTCTCTTAATAATCTTCTTTAATAATATCCTTGTCTGACCAGCCAAAACCAGAATGCCTGACCTGTCAGAACATTATACCAGCTCCTTGCCTCCTTCCAATATCCACTGACCTGTGTCTGTCACTACCTCTGCCAGATAAGGAATTATCATATGGTGGAACTTTTATGGGGCAGCAATGTCTACATTTGCTTTGGGTGCTCAGGTCTGATTTTAAAGGCCCAAATGAAGTCATTCAGCATACTTGGATTTTCGGTATGCTTTTTGTGCCGACATTTCTTTATGGACTGGGCATTTATATTCCTCTTTAACACTAGAGACTATTCACTATGGTACAGCCAGCAGTCTTCCAAACAGTTTTCCATTGGGTCCATTTGACAACCTAACAATTATACGCACCCAACTCCTTCCTAATTTAATGGGTGCAAGCACATATTGGTTCAAACCTCTATACCTCAACAGCTGCCTTACGATAAAAAATAGAGGAGGCTACAGTTAAACTCTCATCACTGCCTGATCAATGTTCACTGACAGCAGGAGCAGCGATTGCTTCTTTTGTTGGCAAAAACCTTTCATGTTCTGGATCCTCATCTCTGTTTTCTATCATAGGCTTGTTCAGAAACACGTTGGACTCATTCTTTAGGAAAAACACTCCTTTCTTCCTACTTTGCACATTTTTTTATCACAGCTTGAGTGACTCCCACCAGCTCTGCTACATTTCACCTGGCCCACAAAATAAATGAAAACCATTCTACAATGGTGCATTTATTTGATCCGTAAAATCGCTGGCAAAAAGCTGATGCACATGGAATAATATTGTCATATGAAGTATTTTCCCTTCACAAAGAGCAGTGGGGAGCAGCAACTAGTTAGACATGTGGTGTAGCAGCACAGGGGTCTGCCAAGACAAAGGACCCCTTTACAAGAGTGCATATTTTAATTTTGAAAAATATACTACTTACTCTTTGGTGCAACTTTGTTACATAGCAGCACCCGCCCCCGTGGTGATCCAAGCCACTCCTAGCCACCCTGGCATCTTTATCATAAAGATCATAAATGGCATCTTTAGGAGATGCGATCTGTTACGTGGGACTTGGGGTTTTCCAGATGCAGGATCTTTCTGTAGTTTAAAATTGTGTACCTTAAGGCTACTAAAAAAAGTATTTAAATATTAAGTAAACCAAATAGGTTTGTTTTGCCTCCAAAAGGGATGAACTATATCTTAGTTGGGATTCAGTACAAGGTTTTGTTTTCTTGTTACAGAGAAAAATAAAATCTTTTAAAATGTTTAAAAATTGGAATTATTTTATTAAAGTGGAGTCTATGGGAGATGCCCTTCCCTTAATTCTGAGCTTTCTGGATAACAGGTTTCCTGATAATGGATCCCATGCTTGAATATCTTCACCCAGCTCTTATCCTTTGCATGGTACACACTCCCTCTGTACAAAAGCATAATTTACACTTTCCTCGGGTGCTCGTCTTCTGCCTCGGCATCAGGCTATTACTTAATCAGATTCTACACACTGTCTGCTCTCATTTGTTAACACAATAAACATCATTCCGCTACACAGCCCACACTAGTCCCTTATGTCAAGTAAATTGCAATCTTTCTAGCAGCGGGCTTTCCTTTTATCACCCAGGGAATTTTTTTTTGTTTGTTTGAATATGGGGAGGAACAGAATGGAGATTGGCACAAATGCAGAGCAGAGAAAATTCAGAACACACTGTAGAGTGAGATAACGTGTTTTAATTTGATGAGGGGGCTGCAGTACAGGTATGGGATCTGTTATCCAGAAATCCGTTATCCAGAAAGCTCCTAATTACGGAAAGGATGTCTCCCATAGAATCCAAATTTTAAAAAAATATTTCCTTTTTCTCTGTAATAATAAACTAGTGCATTGTACTTGATCTAAACTAAGATATAATTAATCCTTATTAGAAGCAGAACCAGCCCATTGGGTTTATTTTCTAGTAGACTTAAGGTGCCATGCATTCTGCAAAACAGGTCCTATACCTGTATAGTGAATGGAAGGTCTGATTTTCAGCTAATTTTGTAAGCAACCACAAAGCTGCCAGATCTGGATGATTGCAATGGCCCAACCTTGAGTTCAATAAATGGGAGAAAAGGCAAAAAGCAGAAATACATCTAAAATGTAGAGCAGGGGTCATTTATGACCACAGACGCAGTTGTGCTCCCACAATTTTCCCCAGAGTTAGTTGCGTGTTAAAACCAGTTCCAAATCAAGTACTACTGCACCTGTTGACCTCCACCGCCGGGCCAGGCAGTAGCTCCAAGGTTCCCTTCAAGTTCTACATCGATAGACGCGGCGCAGTTGCATCCAATGGATTGGTGTCAAGCACCAACTCCAGCACAATTGTAGCAGAAGTGCAACAAAACCATTACTCAGTTTTGTTAATTGTAAATTTCCCCAGTTGCATCAGGTACACTGCAATTGTGTCAGGTGTAAGGCCCCTTGCGACCACAACAAAGGTGGAATTATATGAAAACACTGCATTATGGGAAAAAACATGATGATTGAGTTTAAACTTGCACTTTCTTCAGTTCACATATGGACAGAAATGACCCCTTACAATATTACAGTAGAAGAAGTTACAGACAAAGGCTCATTTACATCTGCAAGTACAGTGCAATTTTGAACGCAATTGCCACATTTTTACCATAATGTAGTGTCATACTTCCCAAATGTCCCATTTTCACGGGATAGTCCAGATTTTGACAGCTCAACCCACAGTCCCGAATTGTTAGTGAAATGTCCCAACTTTATCTTTGATCTCCTGCACTGAACAGCCAGAAAAAGATACAAAGTTTCTAGAACTGAGGCTTTTGGCAGAGAGCCCAGAATGCCAGGTGCACTTAGATACATTCGTAACAATTAAAGATAAGCAAAGAAACAATTGTAACAATTTAAGATAAGCAGGTCTCTTGGGGGAACTGTGACTTGCAGCTTGAATGGCAATTCACTTTCACTAGCAAAACTGTAATAACACATAAAACCTGAACCCTAAAACCCCCAGAAATGTGTTCAAACTTTCCATAATCTGCCAAAGTTTGTAGAAAATATGTGTTATATATGGGGCAATTTTTTTTGTCCCTCTTTCTATTTTCCAAATGTTGGGAGGTATGTAGTGTTTTTGCCCAGAATTCTAGCATCATTATGGTCACAACGGATCCATCTGGCACAATTGTGTCTTATTCATCAAAAGGAATGAGCACAGCAGCAAAGCTTTTGCCTGTCTGCTTGGTGTAACTTCAGGTGTTTCACATGCAAGATATAACCCCTGTTCCATTGGTGGTTGTAGCTCCAGGGTCCCCTTGCATCAATAGATGCAGCAGCATTTGATTCAGAACAAGGACTGAGTGCAACTAAACCAGAGTGAAAAGAGTGCAAATACTGTACCCTTTAAGAATGGGGTTTAACATGCAACTGAATTTTGGTGAGAAAAACCTACAACTGTGCTTGAAGTTTCAAATGAACCCTATAATGTGCTGTGAGAAGAAAGACTAAAAAAAGAAATTGGAGAGGTATTCATTACCATAACCTTGTAATCCCTTGAAATTCTTTAATTCTGTGTCATCTCGACTCAGATACAAAATAGGCCCTGGCACCTCAGGTATGTAAAGGCCTATGGCATTTGCCAGAATTTTGGATATATATACTCCCTCTCTATCTTAAGTTGCAATAGTTTGGAGGCAGTTCCATTAGAGCAAACATTTGCTTCGGACAGTGAAGGGCTTGGCAAACTACAACTTACTCCTGCCATGTAAAGGACAGCATGCAAGAGGGTTTCTATATTATTGTCCCTTATTAACATGCCATTCTTTAGGCGCTAAAAGGAACACCTGTGCATGCAAGGTTCAGCAGGACACCTGTACTTGATGGGTAATATTTGCCCTGCAAAGAAAACTCCTGAGAAATCAAGCAATGCATGAAGGAGCTCTCATGCAAGCGAAAAGCTGAGGAAGAGAATTAAAAGATGAATAAGTGCAACAGTATATGTCTGTGACCAATATGAATTTGTAACGCTGCCAGGTTCTAGGGTCTAAGGTTTTTAATTAATAGAGAAACTGATCTGGGCAAGCTATCAACAGAAATCTGGACCTACAGTTCTTTAACCCTATGGAGTAACTGACTAAAACATGACTTCATAAACTGTCCCATCAGGCACATAACCAAGAAAGTTAGTGGCAGCGTTATATTGACAAATATGTACAGGCAAGTGGTTATACTGATTATATATACTGTACCTTGTGTGTATATAATATAGCATTCATTTATTTGGAAAATTAGAATACAGGATAAGTAGACAATGGCAGTAGAAATCATTAGCAATAGTCTAGGCTTGCCTTGGAAAAAGCAGAAGGGAAAGAAAATAACCTGTAAAAGGAGTGATTTGGGGGCATTTTAAAAGGACAACCAGTGCACTAAGAGATGCAGAAGTATACCCATTGGTGCAAAGATATGTGGCAGGGGCATATACAGTATCTGCTCTGCACCTCATGCCAGATTAAACAACAGACAAAAGGTACAGAGTGCAGTAAGGGTGGGCACAAAGCAGCCCTGTACTTACTGCCTACTCTATAGAGTAGGTGTTGGGAGAAGGGACACCTATGTGTCTCTTACACCCTCCCCTTGTAAATACAACACTACCGATCACAGGCAGACTTATACATGCTGCGTTGCACTCCTTTTTTTTGTACTTTGTACCCTGCCCTGGGCCCTTTAGTTTTTTTTCATGCTTATAGTTTTTCAGTTATTTTATATCAGTCTAATATTTCCTACTACTGAAGCCAACTTACTTATATTGAGTTTGAGTCGAATATATTTGACATTTCTGGTAATAATATCTGGATCAATGGTCCCCCTTACTGGATAGGAGTGTAGCCCTTAAGGGTTGGGGCAGATGGGCAGATTCGGGGAGATTTAGTTGCCTGGCTACTAATCGCCTCTTCTGTGTGGTGACAATCTCCTCGAACTGCCTTCCGTCTGCCTTCCGTCTGCTTGAATGAAGAATCGCCTGCGCTAATGCACTCGCGGCTCCTCGATTTCCTAAGTCCCCTGAAGTTGCCTCACGAGGAAACTTCCGGCGACTGCAAGTGCATTAGCGCAGGCGATTCTTCATTCAAGCAGACGGAAGGCAGTTCGGGGAGATTGTCGCCACGCCGAAGAGGCAATTAGTCGCCAGGCGACTAAATCTCTCCGAATCCGCCCGTCTGTCCCAACCCTAAGCTATTGACTGAGCTGGGTAGACCTGAGGTCAAGATAACTTAATTGGAGTTAATGATTTCATGTTCAAGCATCATATAAATTGCTGTGTGTGAAGTTAATACCCAAGTGCCTCCTTAGATGTCTATGTTGTTGGCATCATTAGGCTTCCAGATAAGCTGCTTTCCTGATATGAGAAGAGCATCTCAGTGGGGATGTACTGTATGGTATGGGGCTTTGCCATTATATAATACTCTATCCAGGTACAGGCTTTGGCATTACCTTGTATTGCGCTATACATAACAGTATTAGTCTAAACTAGTGTGGCTATAGGACTTTCTGTTTGTAGGTTGAATAGAATTAACCTAGACTGTAAGTCATCAAGGTTGCCCTTAGTTTAAGGCTTTAGTTATCTCGAGCAAAACTGGAGACTTGCTAACTTCATACAAACAATAGTTTATTTAATATATAATACATATACAGCATATGGAATTCGGTAGGTTTATGGTACTATGCAGGTATAAAAGAACTAGGATTAAGAGGAGTAAGGAGATGGGCTTGAGCAGCAGTTAATTTGTGATCTCAGAATGAGTATAACAACTCACAGACATGGAACAGATAACTGTACATTGGGAAAATCACTTAGGCATATGTTATTAGTTAGACCAGACTTCATGTTGCCAATTATTGTAGTTTATTAAAACATGAGTTCTCCCTTTTTAAACAACACCATGATATCTGAGTAGGTTGAAAAAGCCCAATTTCTGGTGGGTTTTGCATAAATGCCTGTGTAGGTATACAGTTTAATATGAGCTGTACTGCTGATCAGCCCTACGCTTTTCTTTATGTTCCACTCTTGGTCTGACAGCAGATCCTGGTCCCCTTATTTTTTTAATGACATATTCTCTCTGGGTTCCTACAAACTGATTCTGAGCTGTATTGAATTATATCAAATTACATATGAAATGCAACCCTCTTAAAAGGACTTTATCATGATTTTTATGGTACAGTTTTTGTTGCTAAATCTGTGTACATTGCAAGTAATTCTACCATTTAAAATTGTATTCTTGAACCATTAAATGTATTTTTTAGCTGTAACATTGGGGTATAGGTAGCCATCTCAGGTCATTGTGCTTTCAGAAATTGCAAGCACGGCAAAATAGAACTGCTTTAAGATAAGCTATTGTTTCTCCTACTTGACGGATGAAGTCATGACTTGGGTTAGCACAAGCGTGCCCAAAATGTAGATCGGAATCTACCAGTAGACCTTCAGTTGGTGATCAGTAGATCTCAAGACACACAGGTTGTCTAAATCACCCTCCTGTTTCATGCTTTTAATCAGATATTTATTCTGTTAAGGTTACATAAGAAATAGTTGTTTGTTTAATATAGCAAAATAAATTTTCTCATAAAGAAATATTTAAGTAATATTCTCCATGGACCAGAATGCAAACAATGCTTTAATGGATGTAGACCATAATGGGGCAACATCACTAAAAGTAGATCTCACATTAGTAAAGTATGGGCACTCCTGGGTAAGCAGGACTTGGATTTTTGCTATTCAGTGGTTCATATATACCACTAGGTGACCTTTTTAGCAATGCAAGTGTCAGGGAGCTGTTACCTTTCCAGTTCAGTATAGCAGTAAAGATTGACTGAAGTTCATCAGAGTAGAAGTCACATGACTGGGGGCACCTGGAAAATTAACAATATGTCTAGCCCCATGTCAAATTTTAAGATTGAATAATAAAAAAAAATCTGTTTGGTCTTTTGACCTTGACCTCATGCCTTTATATGATCATCAAACTCCTTGTGACTTATAATATCCTTATATTTTACTATAGGGGCTTTATTGTTAACTGCATATTTAACTATCATTAGTTCATTTTCATTAGTTTTACCATATCCCTGTTTTATAGACTTACAGAATCTCATCAAGACACTTTTTGCAACCTTTTACATTGGCACCCTCAGCTGGTTCCTACCCAGCAATAAGAAGTGCAACAAGCTGCCCTTCATCTGTGATTGTTGCTTGGAAACATTCTGATGCCCCAGGCATTTTCATTATAAGCTATCTCTGAGATACAAAGAGAATACAGACATAATCACTGAATACACCGTCAGAAAATGAGAAACAACCATTGATCGTTCCTTTATAAGAGCCCAGAACTAAACATTCAAAATCAAGCTGTGCCTATACATCTTAAATGAGATGCCTTCTCTTCCCTGGATCCAAAACTGCTCTTCCAATACATTCCTCCAAGGGAGCTCCTCAGTTCTTCTTTTCTACATCCTATTGCCACATTCAACAAATGACCCTTAGGAGCAAATAAATGGCACCATAACCAAGAGCAAGGTCTTTTTCATGGACCCCCGTGATAATCTGATCCTTCACATTGTGTGTATAAAGAAGGTCAGTCTAGAAAGACCAATGGCAGGCACTTCATGAACTGTTGTTAGAACGGACATTGATTCTGCTGCTAATGATACAGTATATTGCATTGTTGGGCTATTGATCTGCTTGTTTTGTTAATAAACTATTATATGGTTAAGAACCACCAGCTTTCATTTATCTATTAGAGCTTTAGCTATTGCCTGCCCAGTATCTATACCATTCTCTGACTACATCTGGAAGGGCTCTTCCAGGCTGAACATTGCAGCAAGGCCAGGGGCAATGGGTTGGAATGGGCTGATATGGGAAACGCACAGTGTGAGCAAGAAAATCAGAGAGGAGAAGAAGAAATTGATGGAGAGAGGTGAATAAAAGAACATATACGTGGGTGATGGGGAGAGAGACAGATAAAGAACAAACTGGTGTTTGATCAATAAATCATATTGATTACTCTGTGTTTAAAAATTGCTCATCTTGTAATTTAAACACACTGTAGCAACCACAGCCCAGACTCATAATGCCCCTCTAGAACAACACAAAGCAAAACGTTATAATGATCCTTTTTTTCTATCACACTGACCTCTTATGTCATAGTTATACAAGGCAACATCCCTTAAATATGCCACCCCTCACCAAATATTTATTTTATTAATCATTAGCCCACGGTAACACTAGTCTGGGGTGCAGGGCTACATTGCTCTGCATTTAGTATTAATTAATTTCCCAGTAGAAATGTATTGTACGATTCCACCCAGAATCAGAGAAAGCTGCAAAAACCCTGCACTGATGAGACTTCTGCAAGACTTTAAACTCTCATAGATGCTGTTAATTTCTGCCAAAAGCCCCCAGCATATATATTCTAAATATTGCACAGATCCACGGAATATTACAGATTCTAACAGTGTTCTGCAGAGCAACATTCTGTAACTTATTTCCCAAGACAGTCCAGCAGCTTTTCTATCATTAGACTTGCTTGCATAAGTGCCAAAGACGTCTGCGGTGCGTTTTTCCTGCCATCTAGTGGTGAGCATGGCAACTGAAAACCATTTTGCTGAGAGTTATTACCCTGGCAGTACCTCTCTTGGGCACTGGGCAGCTTCCATGCCATAGATGTCTGACTTTCCTAAATGTATCACTTTCCCCCTAATAACGTTATCCAGTTGTGCCTCATTCTAATATTCATTATATGTCTGTCTTGCTGTCAGTGCTAATAATCTGCCTCTGAGCCTGCTAAAGTGTATTACAAAGATGAAACACTTGTATGTATCTGGCACTCACTTGTGTTCAGTTTATGAATTAAGTATGCTTCTCCTTATGAGAACACACACATAGGCAAAGGCCGTGCAGCTGTATATTCAGTCCTCACTGACAGATGCTGCTAGTTGGGCACATGCAGAATCTATAAATCCTTGTCATACAGTCTAATAAAATGCAGAGGGATCCAGAATACTTTTGCAGAGCCCAGAGTCTGGGCTCTGTTTCCAGAACGCCCGTTTTTCATTGCTGTGTTAGATCCTTAATGGCTTGTCATTTCCTTGCTCAGCAAGTTCTTTTACTGCTCAGACCCTCAGCAGCCTTGGCAACAGGGCAAGAGATCAAGGGAACAAGTGACAAAGCTGCCAAAACTCTAATAAATTCTCATCATATTTCCTCTTGACCTCTGCAACATCATTACCTTTCTTTTTCATTGGCAGCCCAATGAGTCTATTCATGAAATATAATAACAATGTCAGATCCAGTTCTAATGCAAGGTATGTAAGGACATACGGGGGAGCTTGAGGGCAGAAGGGCCCTTGTTAAGATTAAAACAATAATCTTATAATAATTTGGGACCTTCTTCTTTATCTTCTGGCCCCAAACACAGGCCTTTCTTACCGACCAATCTCCTAGTTGTTAGGATAGTTATTCATTAGAATTTTGCTGGTGTACTGTATCGCTTCTTAATAATTCATTGTCTTTTACTTTTGATGTAATATGGTTTCTGACATGACATTCTTTTTTCAGTTCCATCTCTTGAAAAGACTGAACTTTTATCAGACATCTGAGCCTGCTTCCCATTAATATTTTATCCAGGTTTTAAAACTGGAATGGTGTATATATTTCATCTACTGCAAACTAAATTAGCCTATAACGGAGAAGAGGGAAGGGAAATTATACCCATAGCTCAAGAAGGATGGCCATTGGGTATGTATGTTTTGTTTTGAGCACTGAAAACCAATACTATGGAACAGGAGGCCTCCAATGCGACATTGCTGGATCCTTTGGAGAAACTGGGTTTCTGTTGGTTGCACTGGGCACATGGACACTTTACGGTGTTGCAGAGAGACACAGAGGGATCAAACTGCTGATTGCCTGCCAATAACAATTTCTCTTTCATGTGAATGGTTTATGGCAGATGCTGCTGCCAATATGGAGGGGTCCCTCGGGAATGGGATATACCAAAGCCTTAATGTGTAAAGCACCTGCACCATGTAGAATCAAACATCATTCACAGAGCACTGTAACGCTTCTTAAATGTGCCTTGCTTCATTTTATTTGTCCAGAGTTCTGCTGAATTTCTTTTAAGTCTCCACTAATGTCTTGCTATATTTGGTTTCCTCTTCCCTCGACAACCCAGTAAAACATTAATGACATTATTTCTGCGTATAGCAGCAAAGATGAGAGCCAAGGTAAACATATTAGCCATTTTGTCCTCGGCGTGCTCTATAAAAAGAATATACATATATATACGAGCAGTCTGGCTTTGTTCAGAAACATGATCTATTGAAACTCAGTATTGTGGTCATAGATATTTATAGATCCAAATCACTTGACCTTCTGTCTAGAACTTCTATATGCTGCTCAAAATACTTGCACTGCTGAACACTGATCTCTTAATCAAGAAATAGTTATAAAAAAAAAATTTTGAATAGTGGCAATAAAATAACACACACACAAGTTTCGCTCTGGCGATAGAGCATTACTTCGCAAATTCAATAACATGCGGATTTTACTGAACGTTTCTTTTTGCACAAGACTTGCCTTCGCCACTTCAGACCAGGCGAAGCGGCGAAGGCAAGCCTATCCAGGGTGATAGGCTGCAAAAGATCGTAATTTTTTTCTGGGGTACCCGGCTTCCCCCTACATTTCCTAACATATGGCACCTAAACTATACACTGGGATCATGTGTAGGGCAATATAACAACTCCATTTTATTTTATTAAGATTTCCCGAGCTTGTGTAGTGTAATTTATTTGCTGCAACATAAACGTCCATTCAATTTTAATTTCCGCCGTATGCAAATTACCCAATGCTAGCGCAACTTCGCTTTGCTTGCCGCAGTTACGCTGGCGTTACTTTGCCAGCGTTCGGCACCCTCAACGCAACTTTGTATTTTAGTGAATTAGCGTTGTTTAGTGAATTAGCGTTTCGGAGGTTAGTGAATTTGCCCCATAGACTCCATTACAATCAAATAATCCAAATTTTCAAAAGTGACTTCCATTTTCTCAGTAATAATAAAACACAACATTGTACTTGATCCAAACTGACATATAATGAATCCATATTGGAGGCAAAAGTAGCCTTTTGGGTTTATTTAATGTTTACATGATTTTGTAAAATCATTTTTGTAGGAAAGATACCTACACATATATAATTAAGGTGCACACAGATAACAAATCTTTCAATGCCCAGGAGCTTGGAATATTTTGCAGTATGTGCTGCTTTACTTATCCTGTGCTATATATATATATATATATATATATATATATAGAGTAAGAACTGAAGATCGCACTCGCAGGTCTTATGAACGAAAAGGATCAATTTATTTAGTGGACAGTCGCTGACATTTCAGCTGATAATTCGACCCCCTAGTTCGGCATCTAAAAGCTACCGAAGTCAAAGTGAGAAAGGCTGATGCCATTTTCGTGAGTGCTGGCTTCTTCTCTTCATTATATATGAAGCGCAGATAGTACGATTGAACGATCGAAGGATTATTCCTTCGATCGAACGATAAAATCCTTCGAATCGAACGATTCGAAGGATTTAAATCCAACGATCGAAGGAATATCCTTCGATCAAAAAAAGTTAGGCAAGCCTATGGGGACCTTCCCCATAAGCTAACATTGACTTCGGTAGCTTTTAGATGCCGAACTAGGGGGTCGAAGTTTTTTTTAAAGAGCTAGTACTTCGACTATCAAATGGTCGAATAGTCAAACGATTTTTAGTTCGAATCCTTCGATTCGGAGTAGCCCATTCGATGGTCGAAGTAGCCCAAAAAAAACTTTGAAATTCAAAGTTTTTTTACTTCGAATCCTTCACTCGAAGTTAGTGAATCGGCCCCTAATTGTATCAGATCCTGCCTGGCATACTGATTCTACCCAGCCAGGCCTTGTCTGTTACTCATTCTGTTAATAAAAGATAAAAACTTGGGTACAACTGACATTTCAAGAACAAAAACAACTTAAGGGGCACATTTATCAAAAGCCATGTAGTCATATTGAATTATTCCCCATAATCAAAATTCAGCTCCATTTTGCTGATCATTAAATTAATAATAATTTGTTTCTTTTTTGCTGCCTGTATGGGATCATATCGATCAAGCTTGATCAAAGAAATTACGCTTGACCATTCAGCCTAATATTTGTGAATCCCAGCATGCCCAGCAGGACTTTTTGCCACCCCAGGTAACATGCAGAGTTTCTCAACTCGCCTTATGGTAGAGTCCCTTAACAGTGAATTGAACCCAATTGGATTTTTTTGCCACCAGCTTAGTTACCATCAGGTACAAGGTACTGTTTTAATATTATAGAGGAAAATAAATAATTTTTAACCATTAGAATTATTTACTTAAAATGGACTCTATGGAAAAAGGCCTTCCCCTAATTCAGAGCGTTTTGGATAACAAGGTTTTTCCTGATAAGAGATCCCATGCATGTGCATGTACAGTATATGTTATTTAGAGGGTATTAATGAGTAAATGGGGAAACTGCTTGAAAATAAATCTGCTCTGCACATGAAACTATCAAAAATTGCAATCATGGCCAGAGGAAGTCAGTCGCTCAATTACAGAATGTAAGGAACGCAGTCATGATGGAAAATGTTTTAAGAGGACAAATCCCTCAATCAGTTCCCTCAAATCAAGATACAAGTGCAGCAATTTCCTATCAGTGCCAGAAAGAAACATCAATTTGAAATTAAAAGCATCTTGGCTTTTGTACTTAACTTAAAGGCCTCCATCCAATGAAAGAAAATGAAATGTTGACACTTCCAACAATTATATAGTTATTTTTAACTGAACAGTGTCTGTATGGCTGTTTATTCTCTGCACTGCTGGCCCTGACTCCTTAAACCATAGGTCCCCAACTGTTTTTACCCATGAGCTATAATTGCAAAAAGAGTTGGGGAGCAATAAAGTTCCTGGGGATGCCAAATAAGAGCTGTGATTGGCTATTTGGTAGCCCCTATATACAGGTAGACAGCTAGTCTAAATTACGGTTTATGCAAACAAAAATTGCCACCAAGCTAGAAATTAAAAAATAAGCACCTGCCACTGAGAACAACAGCCAAGGGATTGGTGAGCAACTTATTTCTCATTAGCCAATGGTTGGGGATCACTGCCTTAAACAATGATGCAAGCCAGCTGATTAAGACATGTGGATATGACCCAACTCCTGTTACATTGTTTCAGGAGTCAGAACCAGAGACAAGTGTAATGAATGTACATTAGAAAGTTGCTTAGAATTATATTTTGTTTCATTAGGCACAAAATCAGTGTTTGTGGGGAGATCCTATTCAAAAATATGTAACAAAATATTTTTTTCTTGTTGGGAAATTGGCCCATTTATCACCCTCAGCTTGATTAGCCCAGGTCATGCTGGAAGACTCCTTGCCACCCTAAACATACCCTTTCTTGTCGTGTGGAACTGTGAAGTACACTTACCCTCAAAGTCCTCCTAAATTTACTAACAATTAGGTCATATCCCACAAACAGAAATGGAAGGGTGGAAATTAGTGCCAGAGTGGAAGCATTTTATAACTTGGAAGGAAGGAAGTTCAAATGTCCTGTAAATAAATGAAGGGTGGAGAAAATGTTGTTTTTGGGTGCCTCCTAGAACTGGGATTCTTAAAGGGATCCTGTCATCGGAAAACATGTTTTTTTTCAAAACGCATCAGTTAATAGTGCTACTCCAGCAGAATTCTGCACTGAAATCCATTTCTCAAAAGAGCAAACAGATTATTTTTGAATTTTTATATTCAATTTTGAAATTTGACATGGGGCTAGACATTTTGTCAATTTCCCAGCTGCCCCTGGTCATGTGACTTGTGCCTGCACTTTAGCAGAGAAATGCTTTCTGGCAGGCTGCTGTTTTTCCTTCTCAATGCAAATGAATGTGTCTCAGTGAGACATGGGTTTTTACTATCGAGTGTTGTTCTTAGATCTACCAGGCAGCTGTTATCTTGTGTTAGGGAGCTGATATCTGTTACCTTCCTATTGTTCTTTTGTTTGGCTGCTGAGGGGGAAAGGGAGGGGGGTGATATCACTCCAACTTGCAGTACAGCAGTAAAGAGTGATTGAAGTTTATCAGAGCACAAGTCACATGACTTGGGGCAGCTGGGAAATTGACAATATGTCTAGCCCCATGTCAGATTTCAAAATTGAATATAAAAAAAATCTGTTTGCTCTTTTGAGAAATGGATTGCAGTGCAAAATTCTGCTGGAGCAGCACTATTAACTGATTCATATTGAAAAAATGTTTTTTCCCCATGACAGTATCCCTTTAAGAAAGGTCTTTCCTAATGATGCATAAATCAGTAGCTCATCAATTGCCAATTGTATAATCTGGCATGTGTGCAACATCCATGGTCACCCCATCCCTTGGGATGTTCCCTTTGATGAATCATACCTGGAGCACCCACTTTATTTTCAACTATTTAATATAATTCCTTGTCCTTTTCAAAGTAACTAAAATTCATGGTACACAGCCGACTTTGATCACCACCGTCTGTTTGATACAGTTGATTGCCATAAACTTTAATATAATTGAAGGGGGCTCCAGGCTCTCCACAGGGCCACAAATATAAAGTAAAAAAGCTATTTTTTCATATTTAATTAAAATTATACATCTCCAAATGGCCTACGCATTTGTGCCCTTAAAGAGATACTGACACCAGAAATTTAACCTTTTTTTACATCTATCATAATATTGTCTTTGCATGCTATCTATAATTTTGCCATAAAAGTATTTACAGATGCTTTTTACATTACCCATCTGATCCCCCATGTTCCTCTATGAGGGGGCTGCCATATTCTAGCTTCAGAAATCAGCAGTCTATTAGCATTAGAAATTCTAACTGACGTGTTGAGAAGGGACAGTCAGGTTGGCAAAGCAGTCAGGTCTAATAACTTCAAGTAACAATTACTTACAAAAGTAGCCTTGTCAGTGAAAAATGATCAACATGAGCTATTGATGTACATTAATATTTTGAATAATAATTTGTTAGTGTCAGTATCACTTTAATGGCTCAGTTCCATTACTAAGTGCCTTAAAGGCACAAAACATGTAGGGCCATTAGGAGATGTAATTATTCAATTTGAAATTATTCAATTTGAAATGCTTTTTCTAGAGTGCCTGGAGCCTCATTCAATAATATTGCTGTTGGTTTATCCATCCGCCGAGCTGATTTTCCTCTAGTTCTTTCTCAAGTACCATGAACTTAAAGTAGGAGACCTGGTGAGCTTTTCAGCTACAAGTCCTGGATGAGTGATGACTCAAGTCAAAGAGCATTTAATTTAAAGGCTTTCTCTGTTTTCTCTGTTTCATTCTCTTCATTTTCTTTATCTGAACATTCTATTTTTACCTCTAAACATCTGTGTTTTAAAAACCTTGAACCTTGTTTTTTTTGGCATCTCTCCTTGTTCATCTCCATCACCCTGCCCAACACTAATGTGTATAAAATATAAAGGTAGATGCATAATGGTGTGTTTGTCTCAATAAAAGGAGCCATGCATCTACCTCAACCACATAATCGGGAGTGAATTTACTGCAGCCAATGACAAGCAACTTGTGTGAAGTACAAACTTTCCTTTATGATCCATTAACCACCTCACCCATCTTTTCCAGTTGAATTGTGGTGGAAAGAAACAACCCTAGGGCAGTCATCAAGAGTACCAGAAACGGTCATGGTTCATTTAATATATCTATGATTGTTTTATGCAAAGCCACCCAAAGTGTTCTGAGAGTCTATGGGACAGCAGATATATGGTCAGTTATGATCATAAAGGAATTCTCTGAGGTATGCACCATGACCATGTCCCATTCTTTTGGGATCTCAAGAGTTGCAATTGTGCAACTAGATAGAGAGGGCTTTATGATGAGTGCAACATGGCATAAAATGAATGGGGTTGAGACCTAATGCACGTTTAAAGCCTATATGTTTGTTAAGAAGGTGCAGAGCATTGTGGATTTACAGGGCAGGATTATCCGATTCAAGTGGTATCACCTCAACACATGGATTTCCTCCATAACTGCACAGCACACAGCTTTTATTGGCACACAGAAGCTTTCCATATCCATTTACACATCTCTGTTACCTGATGAAAGCTCATGAGCTGTTGAATTATTGAATTACACTCGCCAACAGTGCTTCTGATTAGAAATATAAATTAATCTGGAAACAGAAGATTTAGGGGAGGACAGTGGGAACACACTATGCTAATAGTAATTCCTAGAAGAGCAACAACTGGTGCCTGTGTATGAAAAATTACATTTTTTCAGAAGACTGAGCTGACCCATGATAGACCTCAGTAACCATTCATTTGTAGGCCAGCCAAAGATAAGCTTTCCCGATTGGGCCTCAGAGAGACGGGGGTAAAGTTTCAATCACCTAACAGAATCTTTAGCATCGGCATATGTACCTAGAATGACTGCTGCATTGCTCTACTGGGACTGAAACCGGAAGGCTTTGTTTAATGCTAAATCAGAGTATGGGGAGCAAAACCAAACATGTTTTATTTAATGCCATATTCCTGTATTGGGACTAAAACCTGCATGTTTATTTTATGCAGTATAACTGTACTGGGAATAAAAACTGAAGCTTTCAGCCATTTGAAAACTGCAGAGAAATATTTCTGATTTCCAACATGAAATAAATGTGAAATAAAATTAGCAGAGACATGGTTTGTTTACTGATCATTGCCTAATTCACCATGAAAAGACTTGTTTCATGTTTTTTCTACTTCTGTGAATTAAAGGAACCACAGTTCATTTGCAAAGCAAGAAAACAAGAAATGTTCTAATATTTATGAAAATTACCTTTTGTTGCTATGTGCAACAGTGAAGTGTTATCTTAATAAAGGCTGGGGCTCAGTGGAGGTTCTAAACTGTTGATTACTGTGAGTATACTCTGTAAGGACAGTGTTGGCCATAATCAGAATACAGACGTGGTTGTTTCTCAGTGGCAGTGCTTGTAGCTTATACTGGGGTCTGACTCCAATGATAATCCTTGGAGCCCTGGTCTGCAGCCATGGTGTGTCTACTGGCAACCAACCAGCAAAATGGGCCATGCTCAGCTTGTTCTGTTGTTGCTCAAACATAATTCTGAGCAGCTCTTATTTTCATAATTTTTAGCATAAACAGAATGTAACAAGATCAGTGTGATACCATCTTCTCACACCACAGTGATCTGCTGTTCTTCACAGAGCCAAGACCTTTCCACTACAAGTTTATACTGCCTTATAGGGTCAGCATCACCAGCAATGGTACTCTTCAGCTCTCACATTAGTAAGCGCCAACTGAGACTGTGGCTGATACAAGAAGCAGTTTTGGGCCGTATTGCCCACTGTGTGTTTTCTACACTCCCTTTGTTGTCTATGGCAGTCACGTAAAAAGTGTCATGAAGCTAGTTATGATAGTAGTGCCTGTGTTTGGGCATGCAAGTATCAACTTGATGAAGAACAGAACCAATCCCCCTCTTGTTGCATCTGGTGGTTATGGTTTTAAGCCCCAGTTATTTTCATGCAAATCCTATACACATGCAGAGGGCAAATATCCTCATTACTGTGCCATTTGAATAACCTCTTGTATTCTTCTGAAATCTAGTACAGGCAACAGCTCTCCATCTTCAATGTAAATTGAAATACCACTTCTTGGAGCACTAATACATTTTCTGAACTTATAGTTCAGCACCCAGGGCATTGTGAGCTGGAAGTTGACTCTCTTATTCCCCCATCTATCTTGAAATCATGCTTGAGCCACATTCATTGCAAGATTTAAATTTCCATTTTCTGTCTGGAAATATGTCATTTAAACTGCAGTTTAATTGGCTCCTGAAGATGACCATAGTGTGTGTGTGTGAATGTGATAGGGACCTTAGATTGCAAGCTCCGCTGGAGCAGGAACGGATGTGAATGATGTATAATCTCTGCAGACTATATCAGATAAAGGAGAATAATATTGTAAAAGCATAATGCATTTAGCTCACTTGATCTTCTTATAAGCACATCCCTTGCCGGTATTATAAATGTATTTATTGCATGCCAGTAGACTCCACATTATGTGGCACCAGATGCACAGTGTATCTCTATTAATAGCATTATATGCAGTCGGGGATGTGGCCCCTCTTTTTATTAATATACCACCAAAAAGGCCAACATTTCAGGGGGATTTAACCTCCCTTCATCAGGTTAAATACCGCCTGAAACGTTGATCTTTTTGATGTTATATTAATAAAGAGAGGGGCCACATGCCCGACTGCAGATAATAGTGTGTGTCCGTGAATTTTCTACAGTTGCTAAGGGACCTTGTGGGGATGACGGAGGACCAGCACCATCATTGCAGGGAAAATGGAGTTGCGGGAGAGCGGTAGATATAAGACATTCTATAAATACCATGCCATGGATGAGCTAACCCCAAGCAGAGTATGGCTTCTCTACATTCCACAATAATCAAAGGAACAGTATATTTGTTATAAGAGAATGTTTATTTGGGAAACCGGGAACCCTCCTTTTATTTGCACCAAGATCCTCCAGTGGGCTTTGCTGGTGTCTGTAGGGAATTACATGTGCTTCACTGGTGGGGTAAATAGAAAGTACTTTTTTTAAGCTAAAATCTGATTATAGAGTTACAGCAGTAATAAGTAACATGTGGCACTGTATCGCCAACAGCTGCTGGGAGATAGATCGTACAGTAACAGCTGGAGAGCCATGGGTTAGACGTTGCCAAACAACTGTAGGCCTGTCTGCCCATATGATTAATACTGATACTTTGCTTTTGCCAATTTGGAACTTAAAGAAGCACATGGAGTTACTAAAGCATAGTAGAACATAAGCTACATTGTATGTGTTGATAGCAAATGTACTTTGTACATCTAGATCTATTACTTTTTATGGGGCAGCCACGTGAACTTCTCAACCATGTATGCTGGAGCATAATGGACTGAGGATATTAAACACAAGTACATGTATGTGTAAGTGTGTGTATCATCTGGTTCTGTCACCTCTTCTAATGCTGGGAGATACCGTTTGGGATGCAGTGCTGTGGTGCAAGTATTATAATATTCAGTTCTCTGAAACAAAAGATCTGCAACCGGAAAACTTCAACTGTCCTGCTTGCTGAAAAGAGGGGACCTCCTGGTTTCAAACATGCACAGATAGACTGCAAGGCTTTGTCACTGTGCTGTTCTATGGCTTCTACTTCTGGTTGTGATGTGGCGGCCAAATGCTGGCTCCATGGAATCTTGGTGGGTGGTTGGGTTACAGTGATTCTGCTCTGCCTTATTGGATAGCAACTTTCTGCACCTTCTTTTAAAGCTATATTTCTTCACGCCATTGACCCCTGATATTATGTTTACCTCACTGCACATAAAAGAGACAAAGAAAACATCTGACACTCAGAAGATCAAGTGGTACTAAAAGAGATGTTCTCAATCATTTGTACACATAATGCTGTAAGGGTTTGTGTGAAGATTTAGACACTGGTGTCACCCATAATTTATATACAGGGAGTCCTCCAGTTACATACACCCGACCTACATATAACTCATACTTACATACAGAGGCTATTACAGTAATGCACTGTGGTTTGCTTGGCCTTTATTAGCATTCAGCTTTAATAAACCACCTGCCCCAATCCCCTCTGGTGTGTGTTGTCTACTGCGGAACACAGAAAGGTAAAAATAAATGTGCACAGAAATGTAAAATTAATAAGTAAGTCAAACATCTGTCTTGTTGCATTTAATAAGTAAATGGATATGTTTCGACTTACATACAAACTGAACTTAAGAACAAAGCTACAGATGTCGTACTTAATTCAGGGACTGCCTGTATAGCAAGGCACAAATGTACCAAATTAGCAAACTTGTTTCAGGTTCCATGTGTTTGACTTAAGCTGTGAAATATGTGCAATATATTATTGTTTGTCCAGAGCATTTGCCTTTCCACAGATTTGTATAATTCCATGTTACAAGGTACTGTCGTATTGCTAGAGCATTTACTCAAGGAAACCGTACAGCAGCCTTAGCGGATTATGTCTGTAGTGGATTAAGCTTCTTATAGACAATGGGCAAATAGAGGCAAGAGATATGGCAGTATGTCTAAATGGATAAACTGCAGAGAAGGAATCTCCTGGGAATGTTATTAGCCCCCAATTTAAAGGATTATTGTGTATTGTCTCAATCAAAAGGTCATCATAGTCATAGTAATGTGACACTCTCTCTCTCCATTATGAGTCTATATATGCATAATTAAGCAATAAAACCCACCTTTTCACATTACAGGTAAAGAGAGAGTGTTTTATTGCAACAGAAATCTTTTGATGAAACATAGTAATAACAATAGAATTGTATATATATATAAATACACTGCTTTACTTACCTTACCTTACTGATCTTTGTTTGCAGCGGTTTTATATGTTCCTAAACAGTTAGGCAAATTTAATTTAGACCAAAAAGCCTTTTTTCTATGTTACTGTGATACGAGTAGCAATAATACACCCTAATGCCCCTGTAGACAAAAAGATCCAGGAGGAGCAGGACTAGTGCCAATACAAACCAGCTCAGACCTTAGTACAATGTAGACTAAATCCCTTACACTGGTAATTTATTACACTAATGTATACTGATACATTTTACATCCCTATTATTATTTTAAAGGAATTTCAATCCCAAAAGGCTTGAAAGGACTTCCCTAGTTTGTTTGCTTCAGGTGATCTAATAAGGGTCATATCAATCCATTCTGTGTAAACTGCCTCTCTGTCCCATAGGGTTCACACTGCATAGCCAGGGCCAGATTTACATAGCAGGCGCCCCTAGGCCCGCTGTCGTTTGTTGCCACCATCTGCTCCCTTTTATTTGCTCAAATTTTTATCATCGGGTCCAGAGCAATGGGTGGCGTATGGGAAATTCTAAAAACAATCGTATCTCCTGCGCATCCCCAGTGTTTTTGAACCAATCTGGGTGTGGTTGGGCAGCATCCTAAAATCCTGCTGCCCTTGGTGGCCTCTCCACAAATCTGGGCCTGTGCATAGAATATAACAGAAAAATGATTTGAAATACAGTGGTGAAGTGGTGATGTATGGGGGTCAGTTGCAATTGATATCTCTTTACATACTGATAAGACCAAACAAATAAAGTGGCCATACTTGAGTCCACTCGGTAGAGTATCCAACCTACATGACCACCTTTCTAATGCTGGCCTGCCAAATCACCTTGGACCATAGATACTGATTGGGATCATTAGGCCAGCATGAATTTACCAAAAGTAAAGTTTGGATGAATATTTGGGTTTTATAACAGAGTGTTGCTTGGACATTTGGTAAGGCCCCAACCACTAAACCCTTTACAATATTGATGAAAATACGTATGTACTGTATCAGCCATTTAGCTGTATTTCCAAAAATATTCATAAGGGCAAATAAGCATTAACTGCCAAATCTCACCCTAAATTACCCCCCCCCCAGCCACTCTTTGTGCCCACCCTACATGGGTCAGACCTTCAGTTTGGGAAGCATTTTTATAAAGTCAAAAGAAGTTCTTATTACTAAACTGTGCATGTATATTTTCAGTAGATATACAATCAGAGATGCCAACTTAGATCCAAAGCCACCTGGCTGCATCTTGACTTCTGCTGCCCACCTCCTGGCTAGTCCTCCATTCTGCTCCATTGGCGCTGTCAGAGGATTTTGAGTGACCTTTCTATGCTTTTTAATGGTGGGTACATTATGATTTGGGTACAAATTACTGACAGAGGGTGATAGGCCTGTTACTGAGAGTCAGTGTTGGACTGGCCCACCGGTATACCTTGTGTCAGTGGACCCTCATGCTGCTAAACTTTTGGCCTATTTCTTGGCCATTCCCTATTTCTATGAGAACAAAGAGGCTAAATAGATGGAATAATTGATTATAGTTTATAAAGAAAACAGACTAGGAGAATAGAGATTGAATGAGGAGATGAATAATATTAGTACTGAAAGTGGACCCCTGGCCTAAGGTTTTATGGTGGGCCCCTGGTCTAAGGTTTTTGGGTGGGCCCCTGTTGTCCCAGTCCGACACAGTGACCAGATTAAATCAGCAACTGCCTAGAAAAATTATGGATGAGCTGACATCTGTACCGTTTGTAGCATTATTTATAATAAATATACATATTTGTAACAGACCAACCAATATAGCATGGATTTTTTCCCCTATATTAAAAATGATACCTGCAGGCATTATACTGTATTTATAACATCAATATCCTTATGTTTAACATTGGAGCCACACAGTAACGCTGGATATAGTCAATATATATCTGATCTGAACTATAAATATTGACGGTGGCGGTGGGGTATCTGTAGAGCAGCCCCTTGGCAAAGGCAGTGCCTCTTGTTCCTGCTGGGATATAATGTCAGGCTCTTGATAGAATGGCAGAACTGCAGGGAAGCTTGGAGCAAAGGAAGCAGCCCCCAATCCAGCAGGGCAGCGATTATTAATAAAAACATTGCCATTACACAAGAGATAACGTGCTGCACTTTATTACAGAAACGCTGGGATTTTAATGAATTCATTAGTGATTCTTTTCCCTTTAAAGCCCTCGGTGGGAGTCCAAGACAGTGAAGGGAATGAATGCATTGTGTGGAAGCCAGAGGTATGTTTTGCTTCTTGTTCCAAGACAAGCAATTTGTATGAGGAGCTTGTCAGATACTAATGACCAGATTTGTCCAAGAATGTAACATATGAGAAATATTAATACCCTTATTTTAGTATCCTTTGTGCTGCCGTGTCAAGTGATCCCTTTTATTTAGTATCTTTTGTGTGTGTGTGCAAATCCAGGAGTGCCAGCGGGATTCCCGGAGCCGGGGTTAGAAGAATAAAAAGCTATAGAATAACAGTTTAACGACTGATCATGTATAGAATGAGCAATGGGCCTTTTGAAAGGCAAAATAAAAAGAGATTGAGAGAGAGAGACAAAGGCCAAAAGCATAAAGTGTTTTCCCAAAGTGCTGCTTATGCACAGAGATTAAAGATGCAGAGAAATCTAATCAGATTTATCTGTACAAAAGAGATTTGTGGTTTGTATTGTGGAAATCTATGATTGGAAGTTCATTACATTTGTACATGCAGAGCTTTTGGCCAAATTTGTTATTTAGAATATTTGGATGCTGCTGTACAAACTGTTCTGCCTACATATTAGGAATAATAACAGCAGATATAATCTGTTTGGGATCAGTTGGTTGGTTGCAATAAGAAATTCAGAGTGCTTTGCAGTGTTCTCCTGGTGTCCGTGATTAATTGACATTTAAACCCTCAAAATAAGTGCTCAGAGCTCTCCTGTGAGCAGTTTTGCAATTTGCAACAGCGCTGCCTGCAACTGGACACAGCCAATAGAAAATGAATTACTGAGAAAAGGAATGTTTTGTGATGTTTCTCTGCCTAGAACTGGCCAGGTGACTCTTCTCTGCTCACTAATGTAATTTTCTACCAGCTGCAGCCAGAGAAGAAAAAGAGCTTACTACTGTTTGCCGGAGGAAACATCACAGCTGCATTTATGCAGGGTTGTTAGAGGCTTATATATCAGAGGGTCTATATCAAGGGTTAAAACAGAAAAAAGTATATTTATTCTATTCTATAAGTGAATATATAAATAAATAAATAACCAAGTCTCTTGTCCCTATGAAACTGTATCCCCATTCCTCATAAATGCCTTAAATGATTTACTGAACCCCTTTCTCTACTTCATTTCCCCTGAGCAGATCAGAAACGGTTGTCTTTAGCTTTGCCTGGCATATGACTGGTGAGAAAATGACTTACAATTGACTGATGTCATGTGATCAAGTGGATACATAACAGTTCACGGACATCACAGACAGAAAAGTTTACTCATGGTCAGACTCACTCCAATCGCTGACAGACTGTTGCAGACGGTGGCTCCCCTCAGTCTTCTGCAATGGAGCCAACAATCAACACAAAAACCACAGAGAAGTTTAATGAAACTACTGGAACAAATAGGCCTAGTTTGGGAACAGACAGAAGGAGCAATACAGCGAGTGGTTAGTACACCGTGTGTGATTGTTAAGACCTGGCCCTGCTGACAAAAAGGAACAGTGTTTAGCCAAAGGTCACCAGTCATTGGGCTAAAACCAGCATTGCAATCAACATTATCAAGCCAAAACATAAAGGAGAACTAAATAAGTAGGGCAGAAATGCTGTACATTATTTTGGGCTTCTGTACAGCCCAAGGCAACCACAGCCCTTTAGCAGTAAAGATCTGTGTCTCCAAAGATGCCCCAGTAGCTCCCCATCTTCTTTTCTGCTGATTCACTGCACATGCTCTGTGCTGCTGTCACTTACTGAGCTTAGGGACTCACTCACAATATACAGTACACATAGAATAGAAATGTCACAATTTAAGGCTAATTAGTAATTAATATAGATTATTTGTACATTTCAGTTGATTATCAGCCCTGTACAATCAGCTTATATGACATCTCTCAAGCATCAAGATTTGCGGCAACCCCTAAGCTCAAAGCTCACTGAGCATGTGTGTGTCACTAAGAAAATCCAAAATGGCAAACTCCTACGATGACTTTGAAGGCCTGGATCATTTTCCCTATAGAGACGTCGAATCTTTAGGTTGGATCACTAAGTTCAGTATATGAAATAAGGAATTTCTAGTCTTATTAATTTTTAGGATTTAGTTCTCCTTTAACTGCCTGGCACGTGAAGGGCTAAGAAGGGCAAGCGGTGCTAGTATAGATCAATGTTTTCGATAAGCACATCATGATTTGATGAAAAGTGAGTCACTGATTTAGTTGGGAACAATGGGAAAATATGGATTATAGAATCAACTTCATATCAGTGTAAAGTAGGCCAGTTTGGTCTATGCAGATAGGCCACTGAACTCCAGTAGGCCAACTGGCTGAACAATCGGATCCGCTGGGGAGTAGAAGACAGTAGTTGCCTATGACATTCAGTAAACTGCAACCCCGTTTTTAGTGGGATAGGGGCTATTACAGGGGAGACCGATTAGGGTATTTGTGCCAGCTCCATGATATAAATCATAAAGAGTCATTTACAAATACAGTGCAGCGTACAAAGTACCCAAACCTACCCAACCCGTGCGCCGCACCCAGAAACAATAGGAGCACTTGTACACAATTCAGAAGAAGCAGAACAGACACAATGGTGTATACGGTTAGTATATGGAAGTGCAAGGAGCTTGTTTGCTTGTAAGTATCTTGCATCAGTATTAACAAAATCGTAATCCACTTTAGCTTGACCAATCTTTGTACATGACCCGTGATATCAGGCGTGTCCTGTTTTTTTTCCACGTCATTATCTTTATCACATATATTTTGGCTGCATTATATTAAAGGAGATCAGCAAAAAACTGTTTATTACACAGTGAAAGAGAATGCAATTCTAAGTAGGGATGCACCGAATCCAGGATTCGGTTCGGGATTCGGCCAGGATTCTGCCTTTTTCAGCAGGATTCGGATTGGGCCGAATCCTTCTGTCCGGCCGAACCGAATCCGACTCCTAATTTGCATATGCAAATTAGGGACGGGGAGGGAAATTGTGTGGCTTTTTGTCAGAAAACAAGGAAGTAAAAAATGTTTTCCCCTTCCCACCCAAATTAGGGTTCGGATTCGGTTCGGTATTCGGCCGAATCCTTCGTGAAGGATTCGGGGGTTCGGCCGAATCCAAAAAAGTGGATTCGGTGCATCCCTAATTCTAAGCAACTTTCCAATATATATTCATTAAATATTTGATGGTTTTAAAGTTATTTGTAATTGCTACAGAATCCAAACGTTCTGTTCTTTTGTAGGAGAAATCACTTCTCCTCCAGGTCTGCTGATTTGTGCAACTCTGTTTTAGGAATCAGAACCAGCAGTGCAGAAACTATAGACAGCCAGACTGAGAATGTTAAACGTACATGGCAGATTTGATTAGAATGACGTTTTCTTTTCTTATGCAAAAAAAAAAAAGTGAAGATCCCCCTTTATACTTGATGAGTGTGAGTTGCATACATTTCTGTCAAGGCCATATTTTCATGCACCATAATGTAATGTGTGTCTTGTGAAATATGCAGAATGTTTGAAACCTCTGGGAGTATGGGATACCTTTCAAAATATACACTGCGTGTTCATTTGGTAACATAAGATTCCTTTTACAAACAGTGAAGCACATGGATACATATGGCAGATATTCCAGAGGTCATGTAACACAAGCAGGCCTGGGAGAAGCAGCAAGTTTATTCATAGTAAAGCATACAAAACACAGGGTCAAGGTCTGTACATTACATGCCCCCTCGGATCCCACTAGTGAGAGTAAAGAGGAGGCAGGTGGTCTGAATCAGCTGCCCCAGGCAGGTGTGAATAAACAGTTTAGGAAAGAATGCAGGGAGAGGGGCTGAGAATATATAAACCTTCCTGCTTGGGGACATGTACAAGGGGATAGATCCCAGGTTTGGAGAAAGTGTGAAGGAGCGATGGAGCCATTCTCTGCAGATGGATTTAGCGACATGTCAATGAGGAGAAATCATATTTGTCTAACAGTGTACCTAATCTTTCTAGCAACTAGGAAATTAAAGATAATTAAAAATAATGCTGCAGCAGCTAAAGGTTCATGGAGCTACACAAAGAAAGTGCTGCGACTTGTTCTTAGCAATTAAAGTAGTAAACCCTTGTGTGGCCAAAGGGGTGTGCAACTCATTGCAAACCCATTTGGCAGTGAAAGGGTTGATGTGAAAAAAGGCCCTCACATTGGAGGGAGAAGGACAGTAGAAGGTATTTTGCCCTGCAGTCAGTGGGGCTGTGGGTTCAGCCACTCCTTTCCCTCAGCTGCTCAGCCTGTGGTGTCTGGGGTAGGACAAGGTAGAGAAGGTGCACCTCCAGCTGGTGTATTGGCAGGTGAGGGTGCAGGTGTGGCCATGCTGGGGGTCTTGTCACTGTCCTTCGAGGGAGAAGGGGTCCCCGGGTCTGTCTGTTCAGGAGCTCTCAAACGTTTCATCATGGTGGTTACTCTCACTGCTTTCTGCAAAAGAAATGTTTGCCAGCACCCAAGTTATAACTTATCTGCCACCTTCAGACACACTTACAGTTGCCTTTGCAGTTTATTTCTAAACAGGCAGTAAAATATTGGAACTGAATTGCTCAGTCCATTAATGGCTCCAATCAACAGAATCGAGTGTCAGATGCAATGCCCGCAGAAGTGCCATGTTTCCAATCACATGACTGAGAATGGAAGCATTGGCCTTTACAGTGATAAATGAAAATTGAGAAACATATATGTCATTGTCCCTAAAAATGTCCCCATGGAGAGCAGCCCCTCTGAAGTGTATGTTTTACTTTTACTGTTACACCTCATTGCCTGATTTCAGTTTAAAGGAGAAGGAATGTCTTCATGTGCTTGGGGATGAAAATGTTAGGCGCCGCCAAGTGATTGTATTGACTTACCTGAAACCCAGGCCAGCACTCCTATCAGCAGAAAACTGCACCGGCCCGGGGTTATACCAGTGAGGACCACCTCTTCTGTCTTCCTCTTTCTTCGCCCGGCTGCGCATTAATTTTTTTACTGTTATAGAGCTATGGAACCTCTCTGCTGGTAAGGTAACATTCCGTATATAATGTACATATTTTAGGATTTAGTTCTTAATTGTTTTAATTGTGAATTACCTTATTCTTATAAGAAGTAAGGGTAGTTGCATGATTGTTCCCCTTTATTAAAGGACATTTGAACTCAAAAAATTATTTTTCACCTAATAAAAGAAAACAATAAGCAACTATAAGCAACTTTCAAATTTGAATTTCTTAAAAATGTAGGTGCTTTAAAAGTTATTTGTAAATGTAATTGCTATAGAAAACAGCACGAGACTGTGACCACGAGTCCTCTGCACTCAACCCATTATCAATATATTTAAGACATTGAGACATTTTGTGCATAAAGCTACTTAAAAAATTCCTTACCCTTTAATCAAAACAGGGATTGTTTGTCCATATATTGCAATATATTTAAGCTGGACAACTACGTCAAAGTCTTACCATATCTGACCAGTCCTACACTCAAATTGCATCGGATTCATTAACAATTCTATTGCTTCATTATACATTTTACAAAGGGACTAAGTTTTACCTGCAACTTAATTGATGCTTTCAAAGTAAAACCCCCAAACTTGGTTGCCCTTTTATTAGCCACCAGTGACTATAGCTGGGAAGATTGGCCAGATATGGGATGTCTTTGATACAGTAGCTGTATGCACAAAATGTCTCAATGTCTTAAATATATTGATAATGAGTTGAGTGCAGAGGACTTCTTGTATTTGTCTATAGTTTTTTTTGACAGTTACAGGTAGAAATGTCATTAAATTAAATTTAAAGCAAAATGAAAGCAAACTTTTTATTGGTTGCCATAGGTTACTGCCTGGTTGGAAGAGCAAAATTTGGAACAAATGGAAAGCTGCATAATTGTAGCTGGGAGAAAGGATAAACAGCAAAAAAAAACTGACTTTGCAGGAGAAAAGTATCTCACCCAAAGGGCCTTACCTTCCACTTGGCTTTAGCAAAATTCTTCTCAATCTGAGCACATACTCCATCCTTTATGTTCTTATCGGATGCTGCATTTCCTGAAATCCTGAGTCACAGAAATATAAGTCTGTTAATTAAACAGCACTTGCACAATGTTATGTAAAACACACAACCTAAACACAATTCTACTGTATGGCATGGCACTGGTGCATTATTGTGGGGTGGCCAACCAGTTTTAGCACTGACCAGAGATATATAGCCCCTTTTGTACTGAGGTATTACTGGGGCAATGGAAGCATGGTTAAAAAAAGTTGGACACGGGTTTTTTGGAGAATGTTTACCCACTTTCTGGGAGCTATTTATTGAGTATCAGTGCCAAATATAGCTTTGCAGTGCTTTCATCTAATTATATTAACAAAGTGTGAATAAAATGATATATAGGTGTAAAACAGCTTTTTGTAAAGGATAATAATAATTTACAATAGAAAAGTTCACCATTCATGGCTGATGGCATCTGCAGCCGTCACTCTCTGGTCTTGTTCCACCTCCATCAGACGGGTCACTAGATCTTTTGCTGCAGCAGAAAAGAGAATTATAATTCCATTCTGGTTAATCAGAAAGTCTAATGACAATAAAGTCAGTTTTTGCATTGTGGCCTGCGTGGGTCTTGACACAACTCCTGCTACACCTGTTACTGGATTATTACTTTGCCATTTATCGTTACTTCTATAGGGTTTGCTGTAGCCACAAGCACATATTGCTGCAATGTGGCCCTGTTGGTGAGTGTTAATCAGCATATATATAAATGTCTACTCAGATGCTATTCCATGATCCTTTTAGTAGAATGGTCTGCAATTTAACTAAATATTAACCAGTAACGTAACTAGAGGGGGGCGGGCCCTGGCGCGGAACGTGCAGCCGGGCCCCCGTCCCCTTCCGTGTGCCCGGAAACACTGAAGAAGTCAGTGGCACGCGAGCTGCCTGGGGGCCCTGAGGGGGTGCGGGCCCTGGCCCAATCGCACCCCCTGCTCCCACGGTAGTTACGCCACTGATATTAACCACAGATCCCAATATTTGAGTTTCCCATAGAGTTAAAATTAAACAGGATTCCAGCTAAAGAATAGCAAAGGATTGGTTCCTTGTGAATAGGAGAGAGAATTGGAAAGGCTGCAGGTATCCGTGTTTAAGAATAGGGATGCTTACAGATCTGTAGACAGATGTGTCCCTTTAACACATATTCTAGCATGGGAACCCATATGGTTTCACTAATATATTACATGCTTTTGTGGACCCCAGAGAGTGGCTGTTTTTGGCCCACCCAAGAAAAAATAGGAAAACAGGAGAAAAAACCCACATCGGCAATTAATAAGCTTCACTAAACCACTCGGTGACAGGGCTGAAATACACAGTGTGCATATGTATACATGGAAACCATGGTTGGTCAGCTAATAACTCTTTGCCTTATCTAAGGCACAATATAAGTACAGCACAACCTCAGGGATCAGAAAAGCCTTGTTTCCATATGAGGCTACACATCTGATTGCAGTCAGGAAAACAAGCCTATGCTCTATTTATTCCATTATATAACATTCTAGCCACATGGCTCATTACGATCATCTTGGAATGTTCTAGCGCCTTGCTTGCCTGCAGGTGATATTTCATCCCAATATGGAGAGTCAAACTCATAATCCCCATGTAGAATTTTCCGGAATAAATTTTTGTCATGGCTCTCGTAGTCCTCTTCTTCCAACTCATCATAGAATGGGGGGTTTCCAGACAGACTACAGCAACAACAAAGAGCTTTGTGTTAATTTGGATATGCACTTTGATCCCAATGGATCTCTGTCACTGGCATACAATATCACTATGTCAGATACTGATAACCTACACATAATTCCCTACCACACAATCACACAATTGATATATGTCAGTGAAGACACACAACTTCCTGTTATTTTGACACAACATCACTATTTGTCACTTTAAGACACGTAGCTATCTGTCAATTTAGCATAATCAGTGTAGAGTGTCACCGGAGACACATTAGATCTGTCACCCTGACACGTCCGTCACCATCTGTCACATAGAAACACATAGCTATCCATCATGGAGACATAATGACAGTTACTATGAATCATCAGTGAGAGACGAGTCGCTGTCATCATGCCGTGAGCAACTGTCTGTCACTGGAGGCTACCGATGTGCAGCATGCCAAAAATAAAAATGAGGGCATAAGACCTAAAATTGGAACAATTCAATACATTTTGTTGCCATTATTATAAAGACTAGGGATGCACCAAATCCAGGATTCGGTTCGGGATTCGGCCAGGATTCGTCCTTTTTCAGCAGGATTCGGATTCAGCCGAATCCTTCTGCCTGGCCGAAACGAATCCGAATCCTAATTTGAATATGCAAATTAGGGGAGGGAGGGAAATTGCGTGACTTTTTGTCACAAAACAAGTAAAAATGTTTTCCCCTTCTCACCCCTAAATTGCATATGCAAATTAGGGTTCGATTCGGTTCGGCCGAATCTTTCACGAAGGATTTAGGGGTTCGGCCGAATCCGGTGCATCCCTAATAAAGACCATTAAAAAAAGACTGGGATAGCTTCATATACTTTCTGCCCAACGTCATCTATCCTTTTTTTTAAAACTTTTTCAACAAGTTTGTCCTTTCTGTTGCAAGAAAAGAATTCTCATTATGTCAACTGGGTGTCATTAAATTGGGTTTTGCAAATTATGACAAAAATGTCAGGGGGCAATGTTAATTAGCCCAAGTGCTTGGCTTTGAATATATTCAGTCTTTTTTCTAGGTGTCAGAATGAAGATGGAACACATGTTGCCTGAATGTAAATCATTTCTAAGGTAAACATAGTAATAGTGAATAAAGTACCCCCTCTTGTAAAATATAAGGATATTATAAGTTACCGAGGCGTTTCATGACCATATAAAAACACGAGGCCAAAGGCCGAGTGTTTTTATACAGGGCATGGAACTCCAAGGTAACTTCTAATATCCTCATATTTTGCAACAGGGGGTACTTTATTTATTATAATACACAAATTTCAGTGAGTCATGTGACAGAAATGACATCAGAACTCACCGTTTATAACTGATGACATCAGAACTCACCGTTTATAAGGATATAATTTACAAGATATTCATGGCTTTTGTGTATTATATATATATATATATATATATATATATATATATATATATTTATATTTAGAATTAGGACATGCACACATATATCATTCATTATAAATAACTGCCACTCACAGTATATACATGATGACTCCAATCGCCCAACAGTCCACGGGCCGTCCATACCTCTGCCGTGCAACCACTTCAGGGGCTGGGAAAATCACAAGTCAGGAATATTGTGATCCATTACCATGTTTACTGTATAACCCAGCATTCAGTATCAACTGGGTTTAGGTGGATTTCCATGAATGGTTCTTACCCAGATATTCTGGTGTCCCGCATGGCTCCTTGATGAGACTGTTGGTCTCCACTTTGGCCAAGTGAAAGTCACTGATCACTATTTTCGAATTCTTCATGCGGTTAAAATACAAGAGGTTCTCAAGCTGTAAAAGGCAGTGAGAATAAAAGGAATGGAAGAGAGAAATAGTTCCTTTAGCTGATGTTGACTGGATACAGCACATATTTTACAGAGATACCTTCTGCACAGCAGATGATCTATAAGTCACCAGCAATGCAGAGCTCAGAGAATTCTTCAGTGTAAGGTTCTGGTGGCTGTTCTTTACAAGGAATTCGTCATTTCTAATTACCAGAGGCCTCATAGCTTTTTGAAAGCATAATTGTAGCAAAACCTCCCAAGTAGTACGTAATAAAGGTAGATATAACCATGCAGGATTTACCAGGCCACCTATCTGCCATTGCTCTCCACATCCCTGTCCATTTGGCTTTGGAAGCATTAGTGGGAATCCAATGAATCCAGGGATCATTTAGCGATCCCAATGAATCCCTGCAATATTTTGGGTTTTACATGTGCATGCGAGGGGCTCACCTTCAGGATTTGGCTGAAACTTGTGGATTTGGATCACCTTAAGAATCAGTAAATACTGCATATAATTATGTGCTCCCTATGCAGCTTTAAAAGGTTCTCAGAATGGAGCAAGAATAAGATCCATATTTCAGACATTTTTGTGAGTGAGAACAAGACAGTTAATTCTAAACTGAATCATGCTGCGTCTGCATCAAGTAGACTACAGAATGTAGGGTCTCTCTCGGTTATACCCCACACCTACCCTTCTTACCTTCAGATTTCTGTGCACAACACACAATGAATGCAGATAGGCCACAGCCTCCAACACTTGCCGGACGACATTGCTTGTGTCCCTCTCCGAATAATAACCTTGATCCAGGATCCAGTCAAAAACCTCACGCCCTGATGCCCTGCAAGGGGTGCAAATTGAAATGTTTTACTTCCCCTTAACAAGGTTTATGTCATTTTATTCAACACCATAATGGTTTAATGTAGGGATGCACCGAATCCAGGATTCGGTACGGGATTCGGCCTTTTTCAGCAAGATTCAGATTCGGGCAAATCCTTGAGTCTGGAACCAGATCCGTATCCTAATTTACATATGCTAATTAGGGGTGGGAAGGGAAATCACTTGACTTTTCACACAAAATGAGGAAGTAATAAAAAATCCCACTTTTTCTCCTTCTTGCACCTAATTTGCATATGTAAATTCAGATTCATCCAAATCTTTCATAAAGGATTTGGGGATTTGGGCAAATCCCAAATAGTGTATTCGGTATATCTCTAGTTTAATGTACCACCTGTAACATAACAACAAATGGAAAATTACCGAATCGAAAGCACCAATACATCTGCAGGACTTACAATTTGCCAAGGTGCTTGACATAGAGGGTCCTTCTGCATTTGTTTTGATTTAAAGTAACCCAAAGTGTTGTACCTTTTGCTTGGGTACAGGAGAGTATACACATAGGGTTAAACGTAAAGTCAGATTTGAGTTTGAAACATACAGGTACAGTTATGGGACCTGTTATCCAGAATGCTCGGGAACTAGGGTTTTCCAGATAACAGATCTTTCCGTATTTTGGATCTTCATACCTTAAGTCTACTAGAAAATCATGTAAACATTAAATAAACCCAACTATTAAATAAACCCAAATTATTGCTTCCATTAAGGATTAAATCTCAGTTTGGATCAAGTACAAGGTACTGATTTATTAATACACAGAAAAAGGAAATTATTTTAAAAAATTGGATTATTTTGATAAAATGGAGTCTATGGGAGCCGTAATTCGGAGCTTTCTGCAAAACGGGTTTCCAGATAACGGATCCCATACCTGTATATTTACTTTTCTAATCTGTCCAGTAGTTGGACAAATAATTCTTGTGCCCTCTACTGCTTTTTTGCCAGTCATGGTTTCCTGTGAATGGAAGATAAATAAGGAATAATGTCTCTGTTTCTTGTGTATTCAGTTTCTTTTTCCCATCTTGTGTTGTGTGACATGAAATACAATACTCACAGGGAGTCATTAGCTGATCTGGTTTCCAGTTGGTCTAAATGCTTTTCTTGGACAATATCTGCTGCAGCTGAGATCATATGATATATATATATATATATATATATATATATATATATATATACAGCATAGAGAGAGCGAAAATATGTGTTAAAATGTGGGAATTTAAAAACTCCATTGGATCTTTAACAAAACATAATTTTACTGAATTCTCAACCAAAGAAGACACCACAGAGAGAGCCATGGGGCTTGTATATACCATTAGAGGGCTGTAATACTATTTATTTCAATTCTATATTTCTATAGTTACACGGGGTGTCATTTTTCAGGAGAACAAAGTATTGTGAAAACATTTTGGCGCTGATCACTGTCTGAAGTAGAAGTTACTGGGGCCCACACACAATCTATAAAGGTCCTCCATCCCCCAAACCTTGGCTAAAGGAAACTGTCTGACACAAATATACTGTATTGCTCATTAGTTTGGACCCCCACTGGGTACTCTAGATTCCTGGAGCTGCAACTGACGCCAGGGCTGCCTTTTTTGTAATTAACTCCCTGGGGCAGATAGATGCCAATGGAAAAACCACCCTACAAGTAAGTGCTTTATTTAAGGGGTCTTTATAAAAGGGAGAAGCGTCTTTCACAGAAGTATTGATATACAAAGAGTTGCCTTGTTGATTAACTGCATCGTTGCATACTCATCTTTTTAGGCTATGGATGATATGCCACCTAGTGGTCAAAATCTGTATCTGTATATGGTTTCTCAATACATTGCTGGGTATTTACCCAATACTGTGGAATGGCACCGTCTCATTGGTCAGATCGGCAGCTGTGTGATTTTGGAGTAAGCAGACTGTTGATAAAAGCTCAACACCTTTGAACACCCTAAGGGTATGGGCACACAGGCAGATTTGGGGAGATTTAGTCGCCGGCGGTGACAAATCAACTCTTCTTCGGGGCAACAATCTCCCCGAACTGCCTTCCCCTTCTTCCTGCCAGCTATAATGAAACATTACCAGCGGGATGGCACTTGCGACGCTTCAGTTTCCGAAGTTGCCCGAAGTCGAGTCGTGAGGCATCTTCGGGAACTTCAGATAATGAAGCACCGCAAGTGCCACCCCCCCGGCGATTTTTCATTATAGCCGGCGTGAATGTAAGTGAAGGCAGTTCGGGGATAATGTCACCCTGAAGAGGTAATTTGTCACCGGGGCGACTAATCTCCCCGAATCTGCTCGTGTGCCCTTACACTTAAAGTGGGCATAACTGCAAAACTTTGTTTCATACAATATTCGGTACGTCTATGGCGAATGATAAGCCAACCAATATCGGCAGAGGACTTGGATATCAGTTAACTCAACTATCGGCTGGCTGGGAAATTTTGATGGGGCACCTTTGAAGGCACCCGAGCATCGGCCACTGTTAGTGCTGAATAGTCAGATACAGGTAGAATTCTATTGTTTCTACCCATATATCTGACAATTTAGCTCTAACAGTTAGTATTGAAAACAAAATCTTTCCTGCGACAAAGATATTAATTGTAACGTCTATTGCCACCTTTAGAGACCTTTTTTGTTGTATGCAATGTGATTGGACAGACAGGCAGATGTGAGCTTTGGGGGTAAAATCAATGGAATGATCTATCTCAGCACCTTTGAAACACCTATGTATATGGTTTCTCCTTTGCAGCAATACATAGCTGGGTAATTCTCTGATACAGGTATGGGACCTGTTATCCAGAATTCTTGGGACCTGGGGCTTTCTGAATAAAGGATCTTTCCATATTTTGGATCTTCATACATTGTGTACTAGAAAATCATGTAAACATTAAATGAACCCAAATAGGCTGGTTCCGCCTCCAATAAGGATTAATTATTTCCTAGTTTGAGTCATGTACAAGGTACTGTTTTATTATTACAGAGAAAAAGGAAATTGTTTTCAAAAATTTGGATTATTTGGATAAAATGGAGTCAATGGGAGATAGCCATTCTGTAATTCAGAGCTTTCTGAATAACGGGTTTCTAGATAACGGATCTCATACTTGTATCATGCATTGTCATTGGTCAGATGGCCGTCGTTTGATTTTGATGTAAACATCAAATTGAAGGGCAAATTGAAGCTCAGCACCTTTGAAAAGCCCTAAGAATAGATTTTATATACTTTATATGTTCATGGAACACCGTGGTGACTAGGGATGTAGCGAACCGCCGCCGATGTGTTCGCGAACGCCGGCAAAATTTGCGAACAGTTCGCGAACTGTTCGCGAACTTCGATCATCCGAAAATCGTTCGATTCGAACGATCGAAGGATTGTAATCGTTCGAGTCGAACGATCGAAGCCATTGGATCGAATGATTTCATTCGATCCAATGCTTCGATCGTTCGATTCGAACGAAAATCCTTCGATTTTAGCGCTCGAATGGTCGAATGGTCGAACGATTTTGACGCGAACGCCTATTGGCGAACGTCGCGCGACGTTCGCGAACTTGCGGCGGACGCGAACAGCCGATGTTCGTGCGAACAAGTTCGCCGGCGAACAGTCCGCGACATCCCTAGTGGTGACTTATAATATTCCTATATTTTCCAATCGGGGGTACATTATTCACAAGAAATATGATTAATCATATGGTGCTGTTGATATGTCATCATATATCAGACCCTCTCCTTTGTTAAAGAAGAGTGACGTGTCAGTACAGGGGTAATGACAGCCTAAATTTCTAAACTTCCCTTTTCTTCTTTCTCTTCATCGTTTTTACTAATTTCAAAGAGGCATTTGGGATCTTGCTGTGCTGTAATGCTTGCCTTTCAAGTGACATGTTGCTTTTATCTTGTCTTCCTATTACTCATTGGAAATGACATCACAGCTCAAGTCAAATGACGCAATACCTTAAATGATACTGTTTCTTTATAATCCCTTTATTAATACACATTGATTCATGTGAGTCATTGTCCTGCTGCTGGAGAGTTACCAGATGTACCATAGTCATTGCTATTATTTAACTACCCGCAAAGTGGCCTTGTAATTATCTTTAAGTTCCTAAATAAAGGAAGTAGGAAGATATCCAAAGCAGATGGCCAGAGAAACAGAGGCTAGAGGAACAGACCCATATCTCCCGACATTTGGGAAATAGAAAGAGGGACAAAAAGAAAAAGAATTGACCATTCCCATTTTTGTGGCCACACCACCAAATTACCATGTTCATTTTACAAAATTTAGCAGGTTATGAAAGTCTGAACACATTTCTGTGGTTTTTATGTGTTATTACTAGTGATGGGCGAATGTATTCGCCAGGCGCGATTGGGCGTGAAAATGCACTGACGGCAAAAAAAAATTGACGCAGGCGGCGGTTCAGACCTCAAACTTTGACACCGGCACCCATTTTGACGCCGGCGAATTGTCGACAGCGTCAAAATTGCTATGTCGCGAATTTTTTACTAGTTTCACGAATCTCGCAGGAAATTTGCGAAATTCGTGGCGAATCGAATCGGACAAATACGCCCATCATTAGTTATTACAGTTTGGCTAATGAGGATGAATTGCCTTTTAAGATGCAAGTCACAGTTTCCCCAAGAGACCTGCTTATCTTAAATTGTTACAATTGTTTCTTTGCTTATCTTGAATTGTTACAAATGTATCTAGGTGCACCTGCCACATACACTCTGCCAAAAGCCAATTACGTTTTAGAAACATTGTATCTTTTTCTGGCTGTTCAGTGCAGAAGATCAAAGAGAAAGTCTGGACATTTCAGTAACAATCCAGGATTGTGGGTTGAGCTTTTTTTTATTTTATGTTATTTTGCCAATTGAGTAGAATGGAGGGGAATACAGAGACCTTGTTACAGCTGCTGGGTTAAAAGTTATGCACAATGCATATATTCAGATTGAGCCCATAGCTGTTCAACACAGAACTCAATGGGCACAGTCACTTGCATCAGACTTTCAAATCATATTCCATAGTTTGCCTTTTTCCATTATTATTATTTTCCATGTTACCTCACTACAGCTGTATGCTTGCCCCCCAAAGGTTTTCATGAGATTGATACATATGGGGAAAGCACTGATATTCCCATTGCTGACAGGGTTTAGGCTAATAATGATGAATGGCACACAGACATGTTAACCATGAGCAGGAAATATGGCAGTCAACTGCAGACACCACTCATGACCTATTAAAGAATCTTAGCAATTTTCACTTATACGTACATTGCCCTTTAAGATATTTAAAGGAGTTGTTAACCTTTGAATTAACTTTTAATATGACATAGAGAGTGATACTCTAAGGAAATTTGCAATTAGTTTTAATATTTTATTATTTGTGTTTTTTCATAGTTATTTAGCTTTTTATTCAGCAGCTCTCCAGTTTGCAGTTTCAGCAATCTGGTTGCTGGGGTCAAACTTACCCTAACAACCATGCATTAATTTGAACAAGAGACTGAAATATGAATAGGAGAGGGCCTGAATAGAAAGTTGAGTTATACAAAGTAGAAATAACAATACATTTGTAGATTTACAGAGCATTTGCTTTTTAGATGGGGTCAGTGATCCCTATTTGAAAGCTGAAAAACAGAAGGCAGAAAAAAGCAAATAATTAAAAAACTATAAAAAAAATAGATCATGAAGACCAATTTAAAAGTTGCTTAGAATTGGTCATTCTATAAAATAGTAAATGTTAACTTAAAGGTGCACCACCTCTTCAACCTTGCACCACCATTTCATCACCTGACAGGAAATAATTCATGTTTTAAAGGGCATGTAAAGGCAAAAAATAAAATCCCATTTTTACTTTCTTTAATGAAAAAGAAACATATCTCCAATATAATTCAATTAAAAAATGTGTACCGTTTTTATAATAAACCTGACTGTATGCAGTAAAATTCTCCCTTCATTTACTGCTGTGGATAGGAATTGTCAGACAGTCCCTAACTGCTGATAGGGAAACAATCATACTTATGAACAGCAGGGGGAGCCCCCGCCTTACTTCCCAGCCATGCAGAACTCAAGCAGCTTTGTTTGTTTCCCTGTAAAGCATTGGATTTTATTTTGCCTTTACTGTTTCCAACTCCAGCTGCAGGGACAAAGATCATGGAGCCAGATTAAAACAGATAAACTGTGATTCTATTTGGAGGATTATTTTGCTGCAGCCACTGGTTCTGCAGAGTTGGAGAAAGTTTACATTAAACAATACAAAAACTATAAAATCCACATTAGATTACATGACAACACAGGACCCAAGCAGTCTGCATATTCTGATTATTTATCAGTCTTGCTGTATCGCCTTCTGACAGATATTATTTGACTTGTGCTGTTTTGATAATTTATGAGGATCCATAAGCAGCCCAGACCACACTGAGCATGTGCACAGTCTTGGTCTTACAAAGATATTTCACAAAGTTACAAGATTGTGACCCTCTGTGGCCAACTTTGAAAGTATACATCATTTATAAGGTTTGTGGTGCAGTAAGGATACAAAATACAGCATTTCTAGCGTTATTTTAGTTTAGACTTTACTTCCCCGTTAACTTTAACAGGAAGTGTGGGAGTAATGGACTCAGCTCTGCCATTCGTTGATTGATGTAACCTAGGATGTACGCGTGCCCTTGGTTTGAGTCTCAGCATGGTGACTTATATAAGCCAGAGGGATGAACTAACAATGGCAGCATTCAAGTATTGATTTATATGAACCAGTGTTTTACCTATGGGCAAGCCTTGGGCCAGTTACAGAGTCATTAATGAAGAGCAGACTCTCCCCATGTATTTAGCATGATGTGGGCACAGAATAGAAACAAGGGCAGGATGAGAAAGCAGTGTCTATTACTGTTCAGCAGTTCATGGGTTAATCAGCAAGCTAGCAACAACTGACATTGGGATCATTACACATTCTAATGTGAATATACTTAATCATTAGTCATGAAAGGCTTGACTTGCACCCAGTGAGAGTAAATACTTAGCACTAGGGCTAATATACCAGCTGTCAGTAAATAAGTTCTGCTAACTCCTCAAACCACTTGTAGGTAATGGAAGGCAAGCACTGTCTCCTCCCTTAACACTGCATTCTGCTTTTCCCAAATAATGGGCTTGGCATATAGAATTATTTGGTTTGCCATTTAAAGAAATGACAATTTACAGTGTCAGTGTGTGTTTTCATTATAGAGTAATAACAGTTTTTTTTTTCTTTTTTTCCCGCTATCTCTTTACAGCTTTACATAGAGTCAGATGTTTATTTCTGCCATGCAGCGCCCTAGGTTTACCACTCGGTGTCAGCACTTGCTTAGTGAATGCTCTCACTTTGGAACGCTATCTGAGCAGAGCATAACTAAAGGTGGCCATAGACGCACAGATAATATTGTAAAAATCTAATATTCATTCTATATTCGGTTCGTGTATGGTGGGAAAAGAGCCGACTGATATCGGCAGAAGACTTGGATATTGATCGGCTCATCCATCGTGCTTTGAAGGCACCCAAAATTGGACCATTGTGCTACATCATGAGATAATCGTAGAATTCTATTTTTTCTACCTACATATCTGACGATTCAGCTCTACACATGTGTATTGAAACTAACAATCTTTCTTGGAAAGATCTTTTCCAAGAAAGATCATAATTGTAACGTCTATGGTCACCTTAAAGGGCATATAAAGTCTAAAATAGAATAAGGCTAGAAATGCTGTATTTTGTATACTAAATATAAACATGAACTTACTGCACCACAAGCCTAATCAAATAAATGATTTATGCTTTCAAAGTTGGCTACAGGGGGTCACCATCTTGTAACTTTGTTAAACATCTTTGCAAGACTAAGACTGTGCACATGCTCAGTGTGGTCTGGGCTGCTTAGGGATCGTCATAAACAAAGCTGCTTGAGTTCTGCATGGCTGGGAAGTATGGCGGGCCCTGCTGTTCATAAGTATGATTGTTTCCCTGCTCAGCAGTTAGGGACCGTCTGACAATTCCTATCCACAGCAGTAAATGAAGTGAGAATTTCACTGCATACAGTCAGGTTTCTTATAAAAACGGTACACATTTTTTTATTAAAGTATATTGGAGATAGGTTTCTTTTTCATTAAAGAAAGTAAAAATGGGATTTTATTGTTTTGCCTTTACATGCCCTTTAAGGAACAAACCAAATAAATAACGACTCCTATAGGGGGCAGAACTGTAGCACCCACAAACTCCAAATACTAAAACTCCTTGAATGTATATGTTGGCAGTGCAACTCAGAGCTACTATGAATATAGCTGTTATAGTTTTATGCACAATCCGGTAAAAGCCCAAATGCTTTCCAGATCCCTGTATATGTATATATATATATATATATAGCAACAAACAAGTGATTGTAACCGACTCCCAATATTGGGGAAAATGGCCCAGGTGCATCCAAAAAAAATGAATATCCACATGAAAAACTGGAGCACTCACAGGACTTATGAATGACCAACCCACTCCCTGTGATGTCATCAAGTGTCATGGGTAGATGCAGGGCAGAAGGATGCTCGCACTCGCAGGTCTTACGAAGAAAATGTAGGTGTTTATTAGACAAAAAGCGGCTAACGTTTCGGCTAGCACTCTAGCCTTTAAAAACTCTAATATAATATAATGTTTATTTCATTGTGGAGAAGCCCAGACCTATAACCCAAAAGTATAAAGTATAGACCACTTAACCCCTGATGCCTAGGGGAATAGCCAGCCCCCCTCTGTAGATTGTGGTGGCCATTATTACTTCTGGGAATCTACTTTCAGGTTTGGGACACAAATGAAATACTCAAAGATATAAAACTGTGTGTCATGTATATCAGGATGCAAGCCACATAATAAAATGCATTTGGTTCAGATAATAACTAAGCGTTGCCATCTATTAACCCTAAACTGATGCATCAAATCTATTTCAAACTCCTATGTTAATGCTTTGTTGCCGTGGCTGCAGAGCCATGAGATGATATAAACCCCGGCTCCTTGTACTCTGGCAGCGACAGCTCCAGCTTTCTAACAACATCGGAGAGATCATTCTCCATGCCTTTGCTTGTCAATTGCAGCCCATGGAATGATCATCATGGGCTTGATTAGTATGTGCATTAGCCGCATCTATAACTCTTATTACCTGTCTAGCAGCTACTAACAAAGGACAGAACAAATGCAATTTGGGATACAGTTAGGTCCCTAAACAAGCACCCACCAAAACATGCGTCTGCATCTGCTGAAGCCGGAATCTTTGTATCCTGCTACTTTGATGTCCTATGATCCCTGTTCCTGAAACATTGAGGTCCTTTAGCCCCAGATGGAAGGGCAAAGTGTTTGCAAAGGCACCTGGAGCAGCAGTTTCATCCAGGCTGGGTTAATCCATCCCCGGGGCACAACCTATGTAGCATTTGTGGACCAGCTGTGCACCTGATACCCCCTGTGCTTCCTAACATTCATATAAATGGAAACCACCCGTCAAAGCTTGTTATAGTTAACCTAAATATGCACCTATGAGCATTGTTGGCCCATTAAACGCCTCATGCGGTTCCATCACATCAGTGGTTTCCTTGTCCATCTTTATTCCAAGGGGATTAAGATAAAAGCTTTATTGGATAGGCAAGAAGTGAGTGCTAATAAGAGGACAAAGAGCAAACATCACTGGGAAACGGGGAGTTTAGTCAAGTGATGTCGTGACCATTAAAGGGCACCTATCACAGACAAAATCAAACACATATTAACAATCTGACCAGTATAACATAAACACGTTTAATCAAACTACATATATAGTTTTTTGAAAAAAACTGCAGGTTTTAAAAAATCCCTTACTTTGTCAAATGGGTTCTTTCGCTGAGGGAGGCCATACTGAGACTATAACAGAGACTCTAATATGCAAATTTCAGGAGCATGCTCAGATTGTAACACTGCTTTGAGTATTCTACCCAGAATGCCTTGTTTTAGTAAACTCCTCCACTAGAAGTATCATGAGATTTCCCTATCTTGTCCCCTGCTGGTGATGTTATTATGCAAATGAAGGGCACACACTAACTTCCAGCAGGTGGCAGCAATACTGAACAGCAGCTAACACACAGGTTTGGCTGATTTGAAAATAGCTTAAAAGGGTTGATAAGCAAACAAGGAATTTCAACTGAGCACGTGCGAGATTTCAGAGCAACAGTTGGCTGGGAAGATATAGGTAGGAGCAGCCAGTGAAATCCAAGATGCCTGCCTCAGCTAGAACTGCAGTGGAGATGGGGGAGATCTTGCAGAAGGAATAGTGAGCTGATCATTTACATTATACAAACAATTCTAACTGTTTTAAAAATCGGATTTCTTGAACTTTCACATAGTGTATTAACTTAGGAAATGATTTAGTTATGATTGGTGCCCTTTAAGATACCCTTTAATACTGAAGTTCTTAATCTATGGGTTAGGAAGGTCACCTTTTGATGCAATGAAATGCCATTCTTCAAAAGACAATGCCAGTTCAAAACATAAAAGGGAAAAAGCCTTTAAATGTTACTTTTTGCAATACTTTTTACAGGTTAAAATTATCTTAAAAATACTGTATTTTATATCAGAGTTCTTATGGGTTGATCTGAGAAAACCAGACCAGACAAGCAGCCTTTTATAACTACAACCACCCTAAAAATATCTTATATGATATAATTAGGGTTGCCAGATTTTCTGGAAAAAAATACTTCCTTCCTATATTTTTGCCGTTTTCAGTCTCATTCGAATCAAGCATAATTTTTACCGGCCCGGCCGGGTGGCAACCCTAGATATAATAAGGAAATAAAATTATGTTAAGGTGTATAATAGGCAATCCTGTTGGTAAGAGCACTTAGTATACCCAATGAAAGGATGAGCTTTATATTTCATTGCTTTCCTCCAAAGCGCTTGAACTCTAACAGATGTGCAGCGACTGGCACAAATGTTTGTCAGTTATAATTTGCAGGACAACAAGTTCAACCGCTGGAATATTAGCACAGAATTGTCTGCCCACATCAGTCAAGATTTAAAACAAAAGAGGCACAATTATACAGTGTTGTGGGTATAATGGCACAAAAAATAATACAATATATAATAAGGGCACGATTACATTTTCAGTACACAGTCAGTTCTAACTGCTGATTGGCTGCTATTGTTACACACGTATTGAAATAGTCCCTGCACATTGTAAAATATAAAAGACAGCATACGGCCTACACCAATACTTTTCTAGGAGGCATGATTGATATTGGCTATTGGTTGGTTTTGGATAAGTCCCACCACTACATATATTGGCGCTTAAATCTATTAGCTCATATTCTCTGCCCTTTCTTCTTATTCCCCCACCTTATATGTCCCCTCTTCTACTCTTTTTACATTTTATTTTATATCAGCTTCTCAAAAATTCTGTTATGCTCCTTGCATTTTTATTGTATGGTATCTCTCTGTCTTCCCATCTACTCACCAATCCCATCCTTCCCTTCTAACTCTGTAACCTTCTTCTTCACATTTCTTCCCTTTTAATATTTTATTCTGCACCCCCTTTTAAAGGGAAAACTATCTCCTCATAATGAATACTTAAGCAACAGATATTTTATTACATATTAAGTGGCATCAGGGCCACTCTTGACATGAGGGGAGATGAGAGCCTTGCCTCAGGCGGCAGCAAGTGGCCAGTTACAAAGGGGCAGTAAAAGGCCACCTCTTGTAACTTTAAGAGACAAATTTACAGGTTTTAACACAGAAATTTGGCTCCGCTAGTACAGAGAGAGCTATTATGCTCATTGCACTAGCACATTGCAGACCCATTTGACCCATTTTAATTGTGCATTTGGAGAGGGGATGCCATCGCCTCGGGCGGCAGCAGCCCCAGGATCATATTAGAATCTTACCAAAGTGATGTAGGGACCCATAGGGTTAACCCTCCCCTATGGTTAGGGGCATGCTTACTAAAATTGGAGATTAATATCTAGAGAGATTTCTGGAGATGTTGCCCATGGCAACCAATCAGCAATTAGATTTAAACAGCCACCTATAACTTAGAAAACAAAAGCAAAGATCTGATTGGTTGCTATTGGAAACATCTCCAGAAATCTCTTCAGATATTTCTCTCCAATGTTAGTAAACATGCCCCTTAATGCCTACATGTCCTTGTTCTCTGGTTGCTGGACAAAAGCCCATGTATCTACTTTTGCTTATTAGCATAATGTGTACAGTGTATGTATGATTGGCCCAGAGACTGATACCAAGTTGATGGCCACACTTCAGCATAGTTCTGGGCAGGGGGTGGAGCTTCTTCTTTCCCCTGACACTCCAGGAGGGAGTAGCATCACTGGGAGCCTGGAGCTTAGGCTCCAGTAAAGGGAAGGCCCCATGGGTGGTGAGGCCCTTGGTGAAGTCAGGGATACAGGGACCCCAGGAATGAGGAGTAGTCAGGACAGGGTAGTTCTGTGTAAAGCACTTTCTATGAAAGTTTGTGAATATCAAAACCCTGATTTGTGCTTTAACAGAGAAAAGCCTGTTGCTGTTTGTTTAATTCAAGAACCTTCTGAAATCCAATTATTTTATTTAGTCACACAGAGGTGTAGTTGCACAACATCATTCCTTCACACACTTCAGTATAGTTCTGGGCAGAGGGTGGAGCTTCTTTTTTCTCCTGACACTCCAGGAGGGAGTGGCATCAATGGGAGCCTGGAGCTTAGGCTCCAGTACAGGGAAGGCCCCATGGGTGGTGAGGCCCTTAGTGAAGTCAGGGATACAAGGACCCCGTGAATAAGGAGTAGTCAGGACAGGGTACTCTCGTAAAGCACTTTCTAGTGAGGCAGATAGAACTAGTGAGCAAGAGCAGCATGTGCTCCAACTATGAGGGATAGGAAGGGGGTACCTTTCCCCTCAGGCAAGACTGATCCGTAGTGTAGGGATCACAAAATTGAATAGGGATTTAGGTTTAGAGATTTCCCCAATCCAGCGTGTAGGGATCCAGTTTACAGTAGAGAGATCCTGAGGGTGCATCTATCCATGTGGTACGCTATCTCCACAGGGATGTGACAAAGTGCTGGCTCTGAAATGCTTGTTACCTTACATGTATGTGATTGGCTCAGAGGATTGTGAATATCAAACCCCTGATTTGTGCTTTAAGAGAGAAAAGCCTGTTGCTGTTTGTTTAATTCAAGAACCTTCTGGAACCCAATTCTTGTATTTAGTCACACAGAGGTGTAGTTGTACAACATCATTCCTTCACCCTTTCATGTAGCAAAGGCCTATCCTGTAGGGAGAGGGTCGACTGTAACTGGAGCTCTGCCTGTTTCCTAGCCGAACAAGGCCTAGCCTAGCCTAGATGGGACTACACTGGTAGGGAGAGGGTCGACTGTAACTGGAGCTCTGCCTGTTTCCTAGCCGAACAAGGCCTAGCCTAGCCTAGATGGGACTACACTGGAATATATATTTGAGTAAATATGGCCATTTACATATTTTACATTGTGATGGTCTATGTGCTGCCTCTTAGATCACCTGACCAGAAATACTGCAGCTCTAACTGTAACATGAAGTGTGGGAGCAAAAGAAACAACTTTGGCCTTCGGCTTTGGCTAACATGTATGGTTTGTTTTCTTTATTTTTGTGCACTGTGAATTGTAGGATCCCGGGAGGGGGTGGCCTTAAATAATGACCAAATAAAACTATTCTTTAAATTAGATAAAGTGAAGTATTTCATTTTTGTTTTATAACAAGCCCAAAGGAAAAATGTAGTGGCTGAAACTTGAACTAATAATTTCAATATCAAGGGGACATGCTCTCTTTAGACAATCATGAACCCACAGCATATGAGGACTCTCCATGGAGAAGCCTACGGCCACCTGACTGCCCAAGAACATGGTGGCAGATAATGACACTAGAAGAGAAAAAAAGATGTAGGACAGGCAGTTGTCCACATACCTTTCACCATATAATATATATACATCCTCTTCAGTACTTGAAATAAGTGATAAGACCAAGGCTCATTATCTTGCCTCTAAAATCTAAGTATATAAAATGTATATATTTAAGAAAAGACAAGCTGCAATATTCAGATATGCAGTCTAAGGGTATGCGTTCATGTCTTGATAAAAGCAAAGATAATGGGTACAACTTATTCCATTTGGTGCAATCTTGGAAGCAATTTAATGTGACTTTTCGTTTCCTGCCATTTTGGTTTACAGCCTTGTAATAAAGTGAAGAGTATTCCTGCTATTAGCCTCAGGAAAATCTACATGTTTATGACTCATACAACAAATTATCTGCCTGGCTAATAAAAACTTCACCGTAAATCGTAGCAATATCATATAAATGTTGCAGTTACTTACAGTTCCATGAAGATAAAGTATTCCTTCCGTGTCTCAAACACATCCACCAGTTGCAGAATGTTATGATGCTTAACCCTGTGGACACAGGCAGGTTATTAATAGGGCTCAATACATGGCTAGATTGCAGCATAAACATTGATAGTTTTCATTGTGCATTCTCTATATAGTGGGTTTGTGGTAGCCGAGGATGAGTAGAGTATAACAGTGCTTTATTAGCAGGTTCATGCAGCCATTACACTTCAACTCTAATACTTTAAAACAGTCTAGAAAGTACTATGTACACAGTATAACTCTTGTGCAAAGTGACACCTACAGGTCCTTTGTATAGACACCACATATTTAAAAATGCAACTTATAATAATTGTCATTATATAAAAATTTGGGAAATTTAGGTCAAAGTCAATCTACCCGGACTACTTAGCATCTAGTCTGCCCCTATACCATGCCCACTTTAGAGTTAGCTGCTTGCCCCCCTGTGATGTCCTCTTCCTGGGACTGTTTTGGTAGATTCATTGCAGTTGTATGATTCATCACTAATGCATCCAACGTTTAGGGCCCCAACGAAACGTTGGATGCACGAGTGATGAATCAATAAAGATTCTATAACACAAGATTGTAAGAATTACATATACAAATATATATATATATATATATATATATATATATATATATATATATATATATTTTTTTTTTTTTTTTTTTCTAATATATAGAACATGGAGGAGCACTCACACAACAAAAACAAAGCATGCCTGGGTGCAGGTAAAATGTTTACAAAATAATTTTTAATAGACAAGCAAAAGAAATTCCAATGTGTTGATCACATCATAGTGATCTTCCTCAGGGAATAAAGAGGAAGATCACTATGATGTGATCAAAATGTTGGAATGTCTATTGCTCTATTAAAATAAGTTACTCTAACTGAGCTTGTTGAGTGCAGTATTTTTTTGTTTTATATATATAAAAAAGGCCCCAATTTGGGGCCTGAAACGTCGGATATATGTACACAATAAAGAAAATTAGATTTTTTTCACAAATGGAGTGCGGGTCTTTTCAACAATTCTATATATATGTGTGTATTTGTTCTTGGGGAAGGGCACTTACATTTTTAGGATGTTGATCTCATTCTTAGCCGCTTTCCGTACTTTGCGCCCATCTCTCTTCAGAAACCTCTTACAGGTGTAAAGCTTCCCCGAAGACTTCTCTTTGGCTCGAAAGACTTCACAGAATTCCTCCCTGGAGGTAAGGAATATAGGTTTACATTGCCTTTGCAGTGAAATATTAGCTGGGAAAGAAATATATACCACCAGGCGTTGCAGTATGACGGGTAGTATCACTAGGGCTGGCAGAGACATGGTTGGACCTACCATGGTCACCTACTATATTAGAATATAACAGGCAGTACCACCCTGCAGTGTTGGAGTATGACTGCCAAGGCATCATGGACTGCAGACAGTTGTAGAGTAAGAAATTGTATCACCATGATATGTAGTGCTAGAGTATAACTATCATTAGAGTATTCTCCTACCTCCAAGGACTACATTATAGGTTTTAACATGTAACTGGCACTATTACCAGGACCTGGACCTTTAGGAAATGATTGGCATAATCACCAGTGACGTCCATCCTAGTTGGAATATATTGGCCATATTGCACCTTGTCTGTTCCAATAAGAGGGGCAGTGCAGTTGCTTTCCTGCACATGTATTTTCAGAGTGCCATCCCCGCTCTCACTGCTTCCCATACTCACGTTTTAATAAGCTGCCCGAGGTCATATCTGTCACTCACTTCTGTGGGATGATTGTAATCCTTCTTGTCACCTAAAGTCACACATCCAAACGGCATTGCCTGCCTGCAAGAGAAGAAGAAGTGGTGCCAGATGTGTTAGAGACTTATAACCCTTGCCACTGGGCTCTGGAAATAAATTCCATCAGGGCAATAATTGCTCCATATCAACTTTAGGATATTATGATTATTGGGTCTTTACATCTGAATCATTAGAAGGAATTTAAGAAAAGTTGTTATAAATGGATTGGGAGGTTGCAATTTTGTCAGGCCTTAACATATAGTGCAATTGTAGCAGTTGGTTGTTGGTAAACCTAAACTGTTCTCTTTACATATAAACTGGACTCAGGTATCTTTAGAGGTACAGACCATTACTCTTAACTCAACTTAAATCTCCTGGTGGTGTCACAAAAGGGAGTGTCCTGCCACTGACATCAATAGGGAAGGCACATTGTAAGATGGCAGCAAAGGTAACGCTCAGTAACTCAAGGCTGCAAGTCTTGCAATACCAAAAGCTGCTCCTGCCAACTGCCTGAATCCATGTCAGCTACCCCACTTTGTAACCTGCGTATGTACAGTCACCTTGATTGCTCACAGAGTGGTCCCCTTGCAAGACCTGTCAACCTTCTGTTGTTAATAGCCGGGCCTTAACTGACTGGAAAGTGATCCAAGATGAATTTTAATGTGCCATGCCCCTTAAGCTAATATGTAATAATGTAATAATGGTTGTTGCTCCTCAAATTCTCTTTATCTTTTCATATTAGGAGCCTCAAACAGTATTCTTTTGCTTCACAATTTGCCTTAAATAAACTCTAACTCGAACACACATAGCCTCATAATATATAAACCCAACAAATGCAATTTTAATACATATGCTGTTATATATGCATTTGCTCTTCTATATCTCTTAAGGCAAGTCTAAATGACTTCTGTATCCTATATGCTCTTCTTGCTGCAACGTATATGCCTTGAACCTCGTGTTGCCTTAAGAAGCTATTTACCTTAAAGATGAATGTTCTACAAGACAACATAATGGACAATTATAGCATCTGTTTCCAGCACCTAATGTCTTTGGTTCCAATGGTTAGTTCTTTTCTAGACTTATCAGGCTTTACAAGTAATAGGCAGATTTTGCAGATATAGTTATAACTGGCCTGCCTGGTATGACAATTTACTCCATAAGAATCTGACTTTAACTAGTTAAATTGTTCTGAATAGAAGAAAGTGCATGAAAAAAGCATGAGGAGAGACAGGATGAGAAACAGGATCAGGTAAGAACAAAGGTGAATGATGCAGAAGGGAAATAGGTCACAGTGGGAAAGACAAGCGAGTCTGCAGATGGGAAGGAAATGAGAGAAACAAATTCGAAATGGAAAGGTGGGAAGAAAGAGCAAGGCAAGAATAACTGCATGTATTGTATGTCTGTCGCAACACTGAGATTTTTACTATGCACATATTCCCCCAGGAGCCTAGTGCTGCAGAGCAATGCTTAGTGACAGCCTGCACTCACTGACCTGGAAAGGGAGCACTTCGGGGAGGAGAGCCTCACCACCACTAGAATTAGTTCCACGTATTAACCCTATCACTGCTGAAGGGCCATCCATGCTCTGCACAGAGGTAAGACATATTGATACAATCATGCAGCATGATTTAATAACAAGAAGAGTCATGTAACGTCTTGGACAGTGATTTAAACCAAAGTGCCGGAGCAGTGCTAACAAGCAGAATTATATAAATGCTTAATGACAAAGTAGCTAGGAGGATGGGCTAATAAGATGCACACTGAAAATCCTCAGTGATATAAAAGCGTTCTTAGGGAATGATTCAGTACACTTAGTGATATAGCATTAAAGGGAAAGGGTTGGTGGGGGGGGGGAAAGTCAGCTCTGAGGCACCAGTGCACTTTACCATGGAATGGGCCCTGCCTACATATTCAAAGAACCAACTATGTCTTGAGCTTTTGAGTATTCCCATAGCCTGCCCTAGGCTTGAAAGCCAGATAGGATAAGGTTCAGCCTGACCTAGTTAGAGAACTAACAAAAATGAAGTATTTTGAGCACTCCTTGATTGCACCACATTGCAGTGCTGTGGATGAAGCTTTGCTTTGAAAAATATTGGCATACGTGGCCCCATGCTCACTTTATGCAGATCGATAACATGGATAGTGACTGCTTTCAAAGATCCTTTGGGACATGCCTTAACTACTGGTGCCCTCTCAAGGCTTTTTACCACTGCTCTAAACATAACAACCCCCCTTCCCATTGATCTCCTCACTGCCTACTTTATACATCTGCTCTACTATACTGTGCACTGCACAGGGTTAATTACATTAATATGCATGAAAATAGGTACTAGTTGCACTTTACAGAGATTCACTTTTTCCTAGAGAATTGTGCTGATTCTGGACATCTGCAACAAGCCATAAATAATTTAGAGAAATTTTAAAGAAGGGTCACAAACTGTGCACTACTTCTACAGGAAGCGTCTCTTTAAAGGTCTCATTGATGACAAGGGGAAGGGGAGAAAAGCATTTCAATGAAATAGGGACTAAATAGAGTTCTAGAGAGAAGGGAATACATTGGTACTAACGGGCTCATTGATACCAGTGGATGGTGTAGTGGTCTTTAAAGCTGAAGACCTGGCATGAAGACTGGATAAATGTAATGTAAAGAAGAGAATAGCTCATTTACAAGTCAACAGTAACGTTCTGCATCTGAGAAAGGTGCGAACAAAGTTACATTTTACATAAACACTAGACTAGAGTGTGTGAATATAACACCCCCATTTTATATTTAGATTGCATTTATATGTACTACCTCACTGGTACCCAGACATATTGGCCTCCTCTTTCCACTTTTGGGTCTTTCTGCTCAGGTTTAGATTCAGATTTATAGCGGTTATTCTGAGAATTGAGTATAATAATAATGTCAAAGGCTGTTTCTATTGCAAACAATGTTTGCATGTCTATGGGAAGGCTGCTTTAGCATCCATTATCCTCCATATCGCCAATGGGTTGTGGGCTAGGGTAGTAAGAAGGATTCCAGTGAACAGCAATGTCAATCTTGAAGGTCCAAAGGGTTTTGTTTTATAATCCTCGTTAGGATGCTTATCAACTTTCCTTTTTGTGGAAATGGAGTAAGCCCTTATCATCAGTCCTAAATTCTTTGGATTCTTTGGATTCCGAATTCTAATTCTTTGGATTCTGAATGGGATTGAAGTGGAGGCTGAAGAGGGAAGGTTTAGTTAATGTAGCCATAACCAAAGCATAATTTATTTGGGACCTCATTTTAAGAATTGTTAAGGTAATCTCATCTCTCTTTTGAATCCAATGCACTTGGTTTATTGGAATGATATTACTGAATGAAATTGAAATTCATATTTTCACTAATCTTAGGCAAGTTTTACTGAACGGGAAGTGGCTGCTGTCAGTAAGTTTTGATGACCCTAAGAGGACATCTGGGATGAAAGTCACTGTGTGTGTGCCATTCCCCATGGGCAAATAAATTGTGAGATAATAAAGGTATTGGAATTGATTACTATGTGTGATGTCTGGGAAAAAATATATCTTCAGACCTTGCAGGAAGGCCAGGAGACATGGACTGAAGGTATAACAGTCTGGTTCCTTCTGTATGACAAGCTTCATGTGACATGTATTGGATAAGATTGCATTTGAAAATAGTGCCAAACCCATACCTTTAACCCACTGCAAAACACACATTTATTTAAAAATTACATTAGTTAACCCCCCTAAAAGCAGCTGACCTAGACTTGGGTATCTTTGGCTTCAATTGAGCCAACCTTCAATAAGGCAGCCACAGGTAAGGCACTCTGTTCCAAGGCCTTAAAATGAATCTCTTGCTTTATGCCAAATTTTTGAAGCTCTTTCCATTAATTATCTGAAGATAATGAAATTACTTTGTTTCCATGGACGATTGTGCTACACTGAAATACTTTTATTCTATGGAGTGCCAAGCATACCGCTTATCAGAGCTATGAAATTATCCCTGGCATCTGCAGTCAGGGGAAATAAATTAATAGTTACGAGTAGAAAAGTCTCTCAACCATTCAAGGAACCATATTATTTACAATGCTTCTGCACAGTATGTCATTGGTTTTTTTTTTGTTACAGAGGAGATCAACATCAGTTTTCAGACAATTGTATCTTTAAAAATTACTCAATAATGCTCATTAATGGAGGGGATGAGGCGTGCAAAGCCAAAACATGCCTTTGTTCCTTTAGTTTATGAGATGACCAGTTGTGGCTGTTTCACAGTGGACCATAATGGCCTACAAGTACATGAACAAGTGGCACAAGAGAACTCATCACTATGGCGTCCCATAGTGAGCTTCATTCGTCGATTATAACTATTGTGTTGTTGTTCCTACTTATTCATGTAAAATGTCAACAACGACAATGGATTTTTTGAATATAAAAAGTGGGTAAAAAAAAATCTCATGGAGGAGGATTCAGTATTCAGCTAAAACCTTTGGAATCAGTGCATCCCTAATAAGTATCTAGACTTCCACAATGAAATTGATGATGACAGTGTACACATGAATGCTATAATAGGATCCTAGCAAAATAAAGCAGACTATATTAATAATGAACTGGACATATTGCTTCAGAGTTATTTCTGTGTTTTCAAACTGATGGGTAGTGTTATAAGTGGGTGCAGTTGAAGAAAAAGGGGCTGTGGACGTAGTCTCAGTTGTTATGAAGGGCCTGAAAGTGTTGTCATGGCAACCTTCCTCTATTGAACCGCCATGGTAAGAACAAGACTGAATGCTGTATCCCTAAAACATAGCACCAGATGGGCGTCATAATGAAAAAGGCTAGGTATTGCCAGAAAACTATTTAAAGCACGGCTACATAAAGTATGGCTACAAACCATATCATGACAAGCTAGGCATGTAACATTTTCTTGTACAGGCATATTGGCTTAAAATATGTATGGCTAAATTAACAACAGGATCCCGTTTGGGAAAAGGGATATTCTCAGAGCATTTCAACCTTTGGCAAGTGTGGTGGAAGAAGCCAGTGTGTGCAGGGATGCTCTCTTGTTTCACAACTGGTATGGATTATTCTTGCAAACCTAGAAGCATGTGGAGATGTGTAGATCATTCTCATTCTTTATTTATACAGCACTGACATTTTTACAGTTGTAAAAAAGATGTTTTATCAGTCTAGGGAAAATTCTTTCTTTGCTAGGTATGTTATCTTTCTTTCCTATTATTATCTTTGGCATCAAATACCATTTTATCCAGCCAGGCCAGAAAAACATTGGCCAGGTTGTCAACCCTACATTTATTCAACTGAAGTTGTCAAGCTAATTTTCCTATCACAGACAAAAACAAAAATGCACACTAAGGTCAATTTATCAGGAGCCTGTTAACCTATGTTTTTAACTGGGGGATAGGACCACCTAGAGCAGGGATTCCCAACCTTTTTTACTGTTGAGCCACATTCAAAAAAGAGTTGGGGAGCAACACAACCATCAAAAACATTGCTGGGGGTGCCACATATAAGATATAATTGACTATTTGGTAGCCCCTATGTGGATTGGCAGCCTACAAGAGCCTCTGTTTGGCAATAAATCTGGTTTTCATGCAACAAAAGTTGCATCCAAAGCAGGAATTAAAAAAATAAGCACCTAGTTTAAGGCCACTGGGAGCAACATCCAATATGTTGGTGAGCAACATGTTGCTCACAAGCCACTGGTTGGGGACCACTGGCCTAAGGCAGTATATTCAGTCAGCGCTATAGGGCAAGGTTCATTGAAGTTGTGAAATTGTTTGAAAAACAAATCTGCTATATAGGGGACTAGCATGTATCCCAGTCAGGTGAAGGTAAAGTACTTGTGCATTTTCCATGGTTCTTCATCCCTCCTCAAGCTAAAATCATTTTAAGTGATAATGAAAATTTCTCTGCTTCTGTGGCACTCGGTACCCGATGAATCTGCTGCTCCAGAGAGGTGCACTTTTAATGTTTTTTTATGTGCAAAATAACTGTTTATAATGCAGGAGAGAGTCTGGCTACATGTCCCTTTATTATACCAACTGCAGCCTGACTCACATTGGTGCCATCAGGACTCTGATCAGTTACAGTATATTGTAGAAAGCAGCCCTGTTATGGGCCACAAATCATAAGAATAATTTAGGTAAAGCAGCCAACCCATTTTTCTAATATCTTATATGTCACCAAGCATCAATATCATTGCCCCTAAGCTAAATACCAAAGTAATCAATGCATGTATTAAACTAAATGTAACAATTAGTGGAGAAACCAACTTTTACTATGCAGAAAAGCGGATTGCATTTAACCACAACTATTCACTTAATGGAAACCAATGAATCTGCCTCTCATTAATTTATGATTAGCCCAAATTTTTTAAAATGTACAAGTGCTTTACAGAGCTTACACCCAATTCCTAGCAGTCCCTGTCCAAGTGGAGCTTACAGTACTGTTTGCTTTCTTCCACTGATAAACTGATAAATAGTAGAAGATCTAGTCAAGTCAAGTCAAGTGGATTTTATTGTCATTTCAGCCACATACAGTAAATACAGTACATAATAGAAACAAAATAACATTCCTCCAGAACCCCCCGGTGCTATACAACAACTCTAGTACACGGTCATGATGGGCAAAGTGGACATTTCAGTTCCTTAAGAATATATTCAGCCTTGGGAGTTGAGATACCTGATGGCTTGTGGAAATAGACTGTTTCACATTCTGGAAGTCAGCGCTCGAATACTGCGGTATCTTTTACAGGATGGCAGGAGGGTAAAGAGATCATGTGCAGGGTGGGTGCTATCCCTGACAATGCTGGTAGCCTTCTGGAGACAGCGGGTGTGGTAAATATCCATAATGGCAGGAAGCGAGACCCCAATGATCTTTTCCACTGTCCTCACCAGCCGCTGCAGGATCTTGTGATCTGATACAGAGCAGTTTCCATACCAGGTAGTGATGCAGCTGCATAAAATGCTTTCAATAGACCCTCTGTAGAAGATAGTGAGAATGGGTGGTGGAAGGTGGGCTTTTTTCAGCTTTTGCAGAAAGTAGAGACGCTGCTGTGCTTTCTTCACTATAGAGCTGGTGTTAAGGGACCAGGAGAGGTTCTCCGCCAGATGTACCCCAAGGAATTTGGTGCTCTTGACAATTTCCACCGGAGATCCTTCAATGTACAGTGGAGAATTATCCCCACGTGTTCTCCTGAAGTCAACAACTACTGTATTTCCTTTGTTTTGTTTGTATTCATAGACAGATTGTTGACTTTGCACCAGTCCGTTAGCCATTTCACCTCTTGTCTATATGCTGACTCGTTGTTCTTGCTGATGAGACCTACTACGTTTGTATCATCAGTGAACTTGATGATGTGATTGGATCCATGACTTACCACACAGTCATGAGTCAGCAGTGTCAACAGCAGTGGACTAAGCACACAACCTTGGGGAGCTCCCATGCTCAGTGTGATGGTACTGGAGGTGTTTTTTCCCATTTGGACTACCTGAGGTCTCTTGGTCAGGAAGTCCAGGATCCAGTTGCAGATAGAGATGTTCAGGCCCAGCATGCTCAGCTTAACACTCAAGTGCTGAGGAATGATTGTATTGAATGCTGAGCTGAAGTCTATGAACAGCATACGTACATATGTGTCTATTGTCTAGGTGGCTAAGTGACAAGTGCAGGGTAGTGGCGATGGCATCGTCCGTTGAGCGATTAGATCCAGAGATGGCAAGAGCAGGCCTTTGATGTGTCTCATGACCAGCCTCTCAAAGCACTTCATTATGGTGGATGTTAGTGCGATAGGACCATAGTCATTTAAGTGGGACTTCTTTGGCACAGGAATGATGATGGACTCCTTGAAGCACCTCGGAACAACAGTGGTGCTCAGGGAGATGTTGAAGATGTTGGTGAGAACATCTGCCAGCTGGTCTGCACATTCTCTGAGCACTCTTCCAGGGATATTGTCTGGTCCAGAAGCCTTACGTGGGTTGACTCTGCGGAGAGTGTGCCACACATCAGACTTGGTTAGACATAGCACCTGGTCGTTGTGTGGGGGTATGGTCTTCAACACCTTTGTGTTGATTATCGAACCGGGTGTAAAATGTATTAAACGTATCTGGAAGGGAGGCATCATCATCACAGACTGGTGTTGTCATCCTGTAGTTGGCGATAGCCTGAACGCCTTGCCACATGTGCCTGGTGTTCCCGCTGTCTTGAAATTGGCTATGTATCCTATGACTATATGCACTATGAAAATGCAGAAAGCAAAGATCCAATTGGTTGCTACAGGTAACTTCACTTGGGCAGTTTAGCACCTAGCTTTGTAAATCAACCTTTAGTGTCATATATATATTTATCGGGAAAATAAAATTAAACCAGCAAGATTGGAAATATGGGAAAAATGTGATAAGAAAGAGACAGATAGCGAGAGAGAGGTACACACATAGATACATAGACAGATAAGATAGAACATAGATAGATACAGACAGATAGACAGAGAAAGAGATGGATAGAGGATAGATGATAGATAGATGATAGATAATAGATGATAGATAGTAGATAGATAGATGATAGATAGATAGATAGATAGATAGATAGATAGATAGATAGATAGATAGATAGATAGAGAATGAAAGATAGATACATAGATAACATAGATGAAAGAAAGAAAGATAGATGATAGATAGATGATAGATAGATAGAGAGAGAGAGAGAGAGAGAGAGAGAGAGAGAGAGAGAGACGTAGATAGGTAGCAAAGTGTCCCGTTATAAAATGGAACGAAGGACTATCACTGCTTCCTTCTTTTCATGTAATTAATAAAGTGTTTATTTATTGTCCATCCTCAGGGATGTAGCACAGATGCTTATATTTTACCCCAGGTCCACCATGAGAATTAAAACAACATGACAGAATACCCTTTAAATAGACTACACTGTAGACTCCCTTGGAATGTTACATAGAACTTTGAATCACTGAATCCTTTACCCCCGCTGCCATAGTGCTTGTGGACTCATTATACAGAGAACATATGTATGGCCCAGGCACAGCAGCATCTGTCAGATTCAGAGCAGAGAGCTTTAGAGTCCCATTTCCATTAGACTTATATATATATATTTATATAAAGGATCTGTTATCCGGAAAATCCATTATCCAGCAAGCTCTTCCAGAATTAAGAAATGGCTGCCTCCGAATGACTCCATTTTATCCAAATAATCCAAATTTTGAAAAAGACTTCCTGTTTAATAATAATACAGTATCCAAACTAAGATATAATTCATATTTATTAGAAGCAGAACCAGCCTATATGGTTTTAAGATCCGTTATCTTCTCATATGATATATATCATATGATATTATATATATATGAGTATATATATATATATATATATATACGTATATATATACGTATGTACTCGAGTATAAGCCGAGTTTTTCAGCCCCCAAAATATGCTGAAAAACTCTACCTCGGCTTATACTCGGGTCAAGCGTAAAAACGGTCGCCTGCGCCTTAGAATAGTAGCCGGCGCCTAAGAATGTTCGCCAGCTGCATTTCTCACCCTCGGCTTATACTCGAGTCAATAAGCTTTCCCAGTTTTTGGAGCTAAAATTAGGTACCTCGGCTTATACTCGGGACGGCTTATACTCGAGTATATACAGTATATATATCCACGAACATCAAAGATCTAACACACCCATGTAAAAATAATTCACTTTTCATTATATCATAGTCCAACGTTTCGGTCCTCATTGGGACCTTTTTCAAGAATGGGGTCCCAATGAGGACCTAAACGTTGGATTATGATATAACAAAAAGTGAATTATTTTTACATGGGTGTGTTAGTTCTTTGATGTTCATGGATATATACATATTTTAACTGTGCAATCTGTTTATACATTTTGGCCTTGGAGTGCGGATAACATATATGTTACACGCCACATTAATTAGTATCAGAGCATTTTAAACTTGCAGAGCCTCCGTGTTCATTACTTACAGCCTAAGCACTTAAAATATACAACATATATATATATATATATATATATATATATATATATATACAGTGCATGTGTGCTTCATGGCATAACACGCTCTCAACATGCAGAACAGGGGTGCTGACACGAATACAGTGAGTCACAGCATACATATGGGTGGCCTTGGATCAGGTACATGCGGAGGATGCAATGCAGTTAACTTTATAGTGGGGTTAAATCTGGGCGTTACCATGGTAACCAATCCACAGCCTCTGTAACTAGCTACTGTTATTAAACCATCAATTCCTGAGCTTCTTGCTGACACATGTACACCCTTGGCAGGGGGATACAGAGGATACAATAGTTGAACAGGGAGATAGGGGAGTACAGTGCAGGGGACAGATACAGTATATAGATATAGATAAGTGAAGAGGAGCAATGATTTGAAGATTGGATAAGTGTGGTGTACAGATAGATAGGGATGTCGCGGACTGTTCGCCCGCGAACTAGTTCGCGCGAACATCAACCGTTCGCGTCCGCCGAATGTTCGCGAACGTCGCGCAACGTTCGCCAATTTGGGTTCGCCTTAGCTGGCGCTTATTTTTTACCTCTCACCCCAGACCAGCAGATACATGGCAGCCAATCAGGAAGCTCTCCCTCCTGGACCACCCCCACACCCCCTGGACCACTCCCCTTCCATATATAAACTGAAGCCCTGCAGCGTTTTTTCATTCTGCCTGTGTGTGCTTGGAAGAGCTAGTGTAGGGAGAGAGCTGTTTAGTGATTTGAGGGACAGTTGATAGTAACTTTGCTGGCTAGTAATCTACTTGATACTGCTCTGTATTGTAGGGACAGAACTCTGCAGGGATTTGAGGGACAGTGAGTTTAGGTTCGTTAGCTTTGCTGACTAGTAGTAATCTACCTTCTACTGCAGTGCTCTGTATGTAGCTGCTGTGGGCACTGCTTCTGATCTCATCTGCTGACTGCTGTAATAACCCAATAGTCCTTGTAAGGACTGCTTTTATTTTCTTTTTTTTTTTACTTTGCTACTGTAAGAGCCCAGTGCTATTAGTCTAGCTGTGTTGGGGAGTGGGACTGGTGTGCTGCTCCTCCTAGTAGTTCACCACTACCAGCACCAACCAGAGTCAAAATTGTTACAAAGTATCTTATTTGCACCTGTTAGCTGTTCTGAGCTCTCTGCCAAAAGCCAATTAAGTTAGAAACTGTTTTTTTTCTGGCTGTTCAGTGCAGAGAAAAGAGAGACTTTCCAGTACAAAAGAGGGACAGGGGGTTGAGTGGTCAAAAGAGGGACAGTTGGGAGGTATGCAAGTGCCACCTAGCTGTGTGAGCTTTTTCACATTCTGTCTAAATAACAATAATAATTCCGTGTCCGTAAACATCACCTGAGTGATGTTTTTACAGCAGCAATAATATATTCTGTATCCACTACTGTATACGTTGCCCTTGCAGGCATTGTTTGCCCAGTCTTTAACCAAGTGCCACCTAGCTGTGTGAGCTTTTTCACATTCCGTGTCCAGAAACATCACCTGAGTGACGTAGTGTGATTTCTGCCCTTTACAGCACAAAAGGCAGCGCTGTGTCAACAATGTATTTTTCAGATACATTTTTGCCCTTAATCCCCCTCTGGCATGCCACTGTCCAGGTCGTTGCACCCTTTAAACAACTTTAAAATAATTTTTCTGGCCAGAAATGTCTTTTCTAGCTTTTAAAATTCGCCTTCCCATTGAAGTCTATGGGGTTCGCGACGTTCGCGAACCGTTCGCATTTTTGACGCAATTTCGCGAATATGTTCGCGAACATTTTTTCCGACGTTCGCTACATCCCTACAGATAGATGTGGGTAAAGATGGATATCACTTATATGAAGATAAAAGGCTCATTTGTTATATGGTGCAAACTGCTGCCAGCCTTCCTGTGTCTGTAATCTTGCTCCTCTATTACAATATGAGATGCTGCATGTAATGCTGACTATCAGGTCTGGACTGGGATGCAAAATAGATGCAGGCCTTTTAAACACAGAGGTCCGAAAAGCCCCCACCAGCCCACTTAATGGTGACTATGGCATCTTACAGCAGCCCCTCTGGGATGACCCACAGAATGCCAGTCCGGCCTGGTGTCTAGATGAAGCGATTGGACCCGATACGTCGCAATGCGACTAAACGCATGCGACATGTCGGATGTTTTACAGAAAACGGAAGTGAAGGATCCGACTGTCGGATGAAAACGCAGCGTTACATTTTCATCTTAACTTTTAGTATGATGTAGAGATTGATATTCTGATACAATTTGCAGTTGGTTTTCATTTTTTATTATTTGTGGTTTTTGATGTATTTACATTTTCATTTAGCATCTCTGCGGTGTGCAGTTTCAGCAATCTGGTCCAAATTCCCCTAGCAACCATGCATTGATTTGAATAACAGACTAGAATATGAATAGAAAGATGAGTAATAAAGAGTAGCAATAACAGTAAATTTGTAGCCTTATAGAGCATTTGTTTTTTAGATGGGGTCAGTGACCCCCCATTTGAAAGTTGGCAACAGTCAGAGGAAAAAGGAAGGTAATTAAAAAAAACTATATAAAATAAATAATGAAGACCAACTAAAAGTTGCATAGAATTAGCCATTCTGTAACATACTAAAAGTTAAATCAAAGGTGAACCACCCCTTTAAAGGGTTGGTTCACATTTAAATTAACCTTCAGTATGATATAGATATAGAGAATGATAGTCTGCATTGTTTTTAGAGTTATTTAACTTTTTATTCAGCAGCTCTCCAGTTTGCAATGTCAGCTGGTTGCTAGGGTCTAAGTAACCCTAGCATTATTTGAATAAAATCCTGGAATATGAATAGTAGATGGGGTTAGTGACCCCCCATCTGAAAGCTGGAGTGTTTAGTATGTTCTATAACATAAATATAACAATAAGGGGCCGATTCACGAAGGGTCGAATATCGAGGGTTAATTAACCCTCGATATTCGACTAGGAACTAAAATCGTTCGACTTCGAATATCGAAGTCGAACGATTTTGCGCAAATCCTGCGATCGATCGATCAAAGGATTTTTCATTCGATCGAACGATTAAATCCTTCGAATCGAACGATTCGAAGGATTTTAATCCAACGATCGAAGGAAAATCCTTCGATCAAAAAATCACAGGCAAGCCTATGGGGACCTTCCCCATAGGCTAACATTGACTTCGGTAGCTTTTAGCTGCCGAAGTAGGGGGTCGAAGTTTTTCTTAAAGAGACAGTACTTCGACTATCGAATGGTCGAATAGTCGAACGATTTTTAGTTCGAATCGTTCGATTTTCGTAGTCGAAGGTCGAAGTAGCCCATTCGATGGTCGAAGTAGCCCAAAAAAACTTTGAAATTCGAATTTTTTTTTATTCGAACCCTTCACTCGAATTTCATGAATCGGCCCCTTAATGTTAAGATGAATCACCCCTTTAATTATATTTTGGTATACAAATGAAACATGTTTCTGCCCTGTCCTTATTTTGCTTATTTAGAGAGATATTATTTACTCACACTACTGGCTTCATCTTTTCTGATCAGAAATTATGTTTTGTTGAGATCAAACGCTCTGTCACTTGGTTTCAAAGTTCTTTTGGGTACCTTTAGCTTATACTGTATAGCAGTGATCCCCAACCAGTAGCTTGTGAGCAACATGTTGCTCTCCAACCCCTTGGATGTTGCTCTCAGTGTCCTCAAACCAGGTGCTTATTTTTGAATTCCAGGCTTGGAAGCAAGTTTTAATTGCATTAAAACTAAGTATAGTGCCAAGTAAAGCCTCCCGTAGGCTGGCAATCCACATAGGGGCTACCAAATAGCCAATCACAGTCCTTATTTGGCACCCATTTTCATGTTTGTGTTGCTCCCCAACTCTTTTTAGATTTGAATGTGGCTCATGGGTAATAAAAAGGTTGGGGACCCCTGCTGTATAGCATCTAGCAAACTGCTTCATTGCATAAAAAGTAGTTTTGCTGTGTCGATTCATTGGTGGTACTGTATGATCACTTCTCTGTTCTTCTGGTAGAGTGCTATACTGCCCTGGAACCTCATTGTTTAGTGTGAAATGTTAAAATGTATCATTTACATGCCGTAGAGAATAAAGCCTTTGTTCTCCAGATCCAGCTGATATTTATTGTGTAGTTCTTTGTGCTGTTAATAATAAATCCTAAAATGTCCCTTTGGGCTATTCTTTGGCTGCAAAGTGCATCTGTAGCAAAATCACTATATCTTCTTCCATCGAAGTACATTTTTCTGTAGAAAAAAAGTTTCTGGTTTTTGGAGAAATATATAATAAGATCCGGAAGCTGGAGTTGGAGCTGAGCGTGGTTTTTCAGTAACCCTGGTGTTGAGAGATTTCATATCCCATGAGAATTTACCTGTCTAGCTGTGCTCATAAATAGCTTAATATTCCAGTAGAATCAATTCGCATGAGCCATGCTGCTAGAATCATATTGTCAAAGGAGAATACATTTGCAGCAGCCACAGCTCCTAAATTCCTTGTAGTCCCTGGAGAATATTGAAGCATTAGGTTATTATTATTTTGCAGTTTATCGCTTGAATGTCCTCTCGTTTTGGCATGGTGGAGAATTTCTTCTGTAGGGTTTCCTTTGATTTGGGGAGAACTAGGGGTCCCTCATTCTTCTGAGTACCCTAGCACAGAATATTCTTAAATAGAATATTCTTTGGTATCTTTTGGCATTTAAAATTAACCTGTGTAAAATCATATACAGTAGGCAGCATAATTTCCCTTATTAATCTTTTCTTTGCCAGTTTGACTGAGTTTGTGCTTGGCAGATCTGCTCATTTGTATGCAGATTTACCTACCAGTACTATTCTTCAGGACCACTTGTATACACAGATTGAACCAAGACCCCATAACTTGCCCCATCTTATTTTGATTTTCTTCCAAAATCATTGCAATATAGTCTCACATTGCTAAATTCACACAGCTCATCCAATATTTCTGGAAATATAAATATAGTCCACTGGCCTTCAAGGAAATGTACCGTATGTTTCTGCCTCAAATCACTGGGTTTTTGGGCTGGATTATGTTTAGGCCACAGTGTACATACATGCTTTATATATCACCCCACTAGAAAATCTTCTATTGTATTTACTGTATGTTTTAGAATACTCCGTTGTTCTGTAGAATCTGATCCAATCTACTATCCCTAGAGAATGTTCATGCAGCTGCTGTGGTTCATCCGGCTGATTTTTTATTGTTCATGGGAAAAGTTCTTCTAGGGGGCCATTACTGTTGAGCTCCCTTTTTTCACAAGGAATGTTCTTGTAGTGATTCTGCTCTACAGATGCTTATTATCCCTGCAACATATTCCTTCACTAGACTTTCTCCCACGAGCCTTATTGTCCCAGGATAACCTTTGTGCTATAACCTTGCTCCAGAATGCCTTACAGCCTATAAAAATGTTGTTGCACTTCTGTTCAGGGATTTACTGTCTTTGGAGAGCTAAGTACACCGCGCCTTTTTAGCCATGACTAATGGTGATGGGCGAATTTATTCGGCAGGCGCGAATTTGCGGCGAATTTGCGTGATTCGCCGCCAGCGAATAAATTTGCGAAACGCCCGCGAAAATTCGCGGGACAAACTCGCCGGCGCCGTTTTGCGAATTTTTCGCCGAAAAAAATTTTTCGGCGAAGCGAAACGGCGCAAATTCGCCCATCACTAATGACTAATTTCTTTGCTGGAAGAAGGTTGTAAGTGCGAGTATTCTATTTGACAAATAGGTTTAATTATTTCTCATAGTTGTTGAGATATGTTTTATTTGTGGCTACCTCAACCCAAAATTATGTTTCTGCTGCAAACAACTCCTTAATGTTCCTCTGAATTATGATCTACATTATGAAAAGATGCCTACAGGTCCCAAGAATTCTGTGTAATAGCTCCCACCCTACTTACAATTTTGTGCCCTTTAAAAAATAGATTAGCTGTAACAGCAGTCCTGAATTTTTATCTGGAGAAACCCCTATTCCGAAAAACCACTTGAATTCTCCTCCTAAATGCCATGTATTCTCTCCACATAATCCTAATTACAGGGTTTAATATACATTTAGGGTAATATACTGTAATAAAAAGTTTCCAACATCTAGCAACCCATAGCAACCAACCACATTTTTTTTTTCAAAAAGCTGATCATTAAATGGTACCTGCTGATTGGTTGCTATGGGTTGCTAGATAAGTAACAAATGTAAGACTAGGGATGCATCAAATCCACTATTTTGGATTCGGCAGAACCCCCGAATACAAAGATTCATCTGAATACGAACCAAATTCAAATCCTAATTTGCATATGCAAATTAGTGGTGAGAAGGGGAAACCATTTTTTACATCCTTGTTTTGTCATGCAATTTCCCACCCTGACCCTAATTTGCATATGCCGAATCCAAATCCTGCTGAAAAAGACCAAATCCTGGATTCAGTGCATCCCTATGTAAGACCATTTATTACATTGCTGCAGTTGTGTTTTATTGCAGGGGTGCCCAAACTTTTTGTAACAAGGGCCAGATTTGGTGAGGTGAAAATATGTAGGGGCCGACTATTCAGCCCGACATTCTTTGAACCATTAACATTAAATTACAGGAATCAAGTAATCATAGCCGTAATATTTGGGCACATTAGTGAAATGATCTGCCACTTGGTCTATACTGCTGCCTGTGTGCTGAAGGTGTTAGCAATAGACACGTACTGGCACATAGTGACGCCATACTTCTTTAGTTTACTCTGTACTGACACATCAGTACGTCTATTCACACCTTTAGCCCTAAAGAAGTATGTGAGAGTGGCGCGTCTCTATAGACCATCAGTATAGACCAAGTGGCAGATCATTTCACTAATGTGCCCAAATATTACTGCTATGGGATTCCTGATCACACTGTGCTGGGGGGCCTCATTATTATTAATTTCATGATGGAGGCTGAGGGCTGGTGTAAATTTGAAAACGGGCCGCACTTTGGACATGCCTGATATATTGCCTTAAACAGGGGGTGGTCGTTTCGTTTGCTCAGGCTTGGCAAAAGTCTGCCCTGCTTTAAAAATCGACCATAAATCTAAATCTTATTTAGATAGCCTTTGTATACTTCATCATAACACTTCTCTGGGACTTAACAGACAACTAAATTACCAGAATAGCAACAAATGAGCCCAAACTCAATCTGTCCATCAACATCCAAATTCTATTTTGAAAGGGACACTATAGCTCTGAAAATATCAGATCTCTATAAAAATGTATCACGTAAAACAGCCATTTTAAATACTACATTTTGTCCCCTGGTTGATATACGTGCTCAAACAAACCAAGAGCGCACACACACACACACCTGCTTGGTAAAATCAGCCAATAAATGGACAGGAAGGTGTGTCTTTCGCTCCCACGCTGCTTTCTGTCACAGTCAGAACTTTCATTACTTCCTGTCAGGTGATCAATAGTCCCTCACAGAACATGGCAAAAAGTGGCAATATTTACTGATGTGTGTAAGCCAGTGATAAGACCATTTAATAGGTCACTTATTAAGATATAAATCATCTCTTGGTTCGATTTTCATTCAGAACATAGCCAAGCCATGGCTGCTTAGTACTGTGTGGTTCTTTTAACATGAGCCTGTGCTACTTTGTCAGTCCTTGGCACAGTTAAATGCTCCGATACACAGTGTTACAAAGTCACAGTACTGTCCTGTAGGAGGGAGTGTAATAAAAGCTCTCTTGTTGCTGGCGTGTGACACGTTTTTCACATACCCCGCGTGCCTCTGCAGTGTTATTATCTAAACTCTTCATGGATGCACGACAAAACATGTCATTAGAGTCTAAATATAAATCACATCCTCCCCACAGCTGGAAGTGTTTCAACTCCTCTTCTCTCAGGGGTATCCCCCATACTGTACAGCTTTGACGTCCCACCAGCATAATAGGACAATAAGGTCATTCATCATGATCAATGTGCCTCCCGCATTTTATTTATATTCTCAGTCTCTCTGGCGGCTTTGGTGCAAAAAGGAACAGGATCACAATAAGAAATCTGTAATGTTAGTGTCTGCAACAAACAAGCAAAAACAAGTCTTGTCTTTACCACTTAAGCTATATATATATATATATATATATACTCCATTGACAATACATTTGTTCTGTGTTCATGAACTCCTGGAGTGTGTCAATTATGGGGAACAACTATCTATGATATATGTAACAAAAGTACCCCCTATTGTGAAATATAAGGATATTATAAATCACAGAGGAGTTTCATGACCATTTAAAAGTACAAGGCAGAAGGCTCAGTTCTTTAATACAGGTCATGGAACCCCGAGGTTACTTCTAATATCCTCATATTTTCCAACAAGGGGTACTTTTTTATTATAACACACAATTTTTAGTGTCAAGTGACAAAAATGACATCACTGACCATTTATAAATGATGACATCACTAGTCACGGTTTATATAGTGAATAAAGTACCCCCTCTTGTAAAATATAAGAATATTATAAGTTACCGAGGAATTTCATGACCATATAAAAACACGATGCAGAAGGCCTCATATTTTGCAACTGGGGGTACTTTATTTATTATGATACACAAGTTTCAGTGAGTCATGTGACAGAAATGACATCAGAACTCACCATTTATAAGGATATAATTTACAGGATATTCATGGCTTTTGTGTATTATAAGGATATCATTTACAAGAAATTCATTGCTTTTGTGTATTATATAAGACCAGCACACAAGTTTTGGCTTTACAATAATGGACTACTGCTAGAATGTTCAATGATGTTGTCAGGATAATCAGTGAGGAGCAATGGATAGATATTGCTCTCAAAAGCAGTTGCATGTACACATAACCTTTACATCATTTGCACTGTTTTAATTAATGTATACTGAAAACTGGTCACACAAAGATATTCCAAATGCTCCTTATGGGTGTTGTGACCTTCTGCTGTATATTAATATTTATTTTCTGCAAAGCTGATCAGTATCACTTCACAAACAATCCCAGGCAAGGAGATGGGATTTAAACATAGGTAATTTTGAATTTTGATGGTATCCTCCCACACTTTAATTTGTAAAGGGTTCCTTTCAACAGAGTAATGGCACAGCCAGGACCATCCAACTTCCAAGATCAGCACAGATTTTACTCTGGAGAACCACATCAAGTTCAGTGTTGTTTTATTTTTTCATGCACAACATGTTTCGGATACACATATCCTTCATCAGGTGCTGATGAAGGATATGTGCATCCGAAACATGTTGTGCATTAAAAAATAAAACAACACTGAACTTGATGTGGTTTTCCAGAGTGAAATTTATGCTGATCTTGGGATTTAAATCAATGCTTAGCCCAATACATTGCATTTTTCAGGGTGACAGGACTGCATTTAGGAAGTGTGTGCAGGTACCTTTCATGGGTACATCTGGGAGATGTATACTAGTGCCTAGTGAACAAACAAACTCATCAAGGTATTTATTTGATCCAGGAGAAAGCTGAGATGAAGGCGAATCCATCTCAGGTATTCAGAGAGTTCAGAAAGTGGAAGTGCAATAACTAATAGATCTGAATCATTCTACTCGCTACCTGAATGCATAATGTCTCTCATGCTGCTACAGTGCATCCTAGGACCCCAGAGCCTTCTCTGTTCCTTTGCTATAATTTTTTTTATATAAATCAGACCTTTGCACGGGACCTAGCACGCATTGACATGGCAGGTATCAGATATCTCGGACCTCACACACCCTAATGATCCCAAACTCAGAAGGAAATAGATAAGTAGCTTCCTATAATGCTGCTGAAGGTCCATTATAATATAAGTAGTTCAAGGATTAAAGTTATAGAATCCTAACCATGATAATATATGTCAATTTTATACTGCAAAAAACTAAACATTGCTAAACTATTATTTACTAACAGCACCCCCTTTCTTAAAAGTGCCACAAATCCCTCCTTTGGGATAAGCCTATAGCAGAACACAAATGAATCAGCATAGTTTTACCCTCAGCACTCTCTGTAATGGATCAGCAGAGCTTTTACCCCCATTACTCTTGGCATGGATCTGGACAGCTTCTTTGGCAAAAACCTTATTGATGATTTTGGATTCAAAGTATTTACTATATTAATCAGGATTTGGTGCACATATAAGGGTGGTACAGGGCTGAGGTCCCCAAACTGGGTCATGCTGTGATGGTTGATTCAGTTAATGCATTTAAGAATGGCTTGGGTGATTTATTGAGCTAGTATAATATCCAAGGTTATTGTGATCATAAGATATACAGTTAGGTATCAGTATATACATATATGTATGTGAGTTTATAGATAGATCTGTATAGGCATATAGTATTTTTTTTTCAACCTAAATTAACTATGTAGCCATGTAACTCTAAGAACTATCAGTGTATTGTGCTAATTTTATAAGAGAAGAAATATGGAACATTAAGGGGCACAGTTACCAAGGGTCGAATATCGAGGGTTAATTAACCCTCGATATTCGACCGTCGAAGTAAAATTCTTCGACTTCAAATATCGAAGTCGAAGGATTTACCGATATCGAACGATTCGAAGGATTTTAATCCATCAATCGAAGGATATTCTTTCGATCAGAAAATTGTTAGGAAGCCTATGGGATCTTCCCCATAGGCTAGGTTTTAGGTGGCGAACTAGGGGGTCGAAGAATTTTTTAAAGATACAGTACTTCGACTATCGAATAGTCGAATAGTCTAACAATTTTTAGTTCGAATCGTTCTATTCGAAGTCGAAGTAGCCCATTCGATGGTCGAAGTAGCCAACAAAAAACATTTGAAATTCGAAGTTTTTTTCCTCTATTCCTTCACTCGAGCTAAGTAAATAGGCCCCTTAAACTATGTAAAACAAAGATTTTTTGGAAAAGTTAGTCTTTTAGGTTTTCCTTCTTGCCGGTCTTTTCACAGTCTCTCCACTGTCCAAGAAAAATCCAAAATATGCAAAAGCAAGACCAGCGCCTGTGGCAACAGAAGTTTAGAAACCAATATGGTGCAGTATTTCTGTTAGAAGGGATGACACCCAGTGTTTGGTTACAATTAACTCTAAAGGTGTCTATTACTTTTACTCTCTCCCTTTTACAGTACTTCACACACTGCTCTAGTGTCCCTTTGTGGTAAAATTTATTGATATCATATCACATAAACCTTAGTGGACCTCCACCAAATAGCAGCAATTCCTACTCACAGACCAAGGGTATGAAACTTGCACGTAGTTTGAATCCCTGTTCTGGTTTAGCTCAGGCTCCGCACCAGTCTCCTACTCGAAAGTGTGGGAAGAGAAGGAAACCGAAAATAGTACAGTCCTGTTTTATTAAAACAATTTTTTAAAAACAATTGCACTCACGTTTCTGAAATCAAATAATCGCATATAGTCCACATAGGGCGCTCTCTTCCAGGGGTGGTTTTGCCGGCTCTCTTGGTATCACCAATATATATGGTATACCACTCTGTGGTATTGTCTGCAGCCCCTATGTCATGTGTCCTTGTTGCAACTGTTGTACTGCACCATATTGGTTTCTAAACTTCTGTTGCCACAGGCGCTGGTCTTGCTATTGCATATTTTGGATTTCCCTTAAACTATGTGAAGCCTTAGTATGGCTTGTTAGATTTGTAATGGTATTAAAGGATATATTATTTATAGATATAAATTATATATTGGGGGCATTTCTGGGGAATAGAAAATGCATGGCTAGGGCAGATCTGGGGCATGGCTAAAATGCACCAGGTTTATAACACAACAAAGTTGGCATCTCTTTAAACATAATATCCATAGTCAAAAGCAGAAAACCTTGTACCTTGTACTTGATCCAAACTAACATATTATTAATACTTATTTGAAGAAAAAACAGCTTATTGGGTTTATTTAATGTCTACATGATTTTCTAGTAGACAAAGTATGAAGACTCAAATTACAAAAAAGATCCTTTATCTGGAAAACCCCAAGTCCTGACTCCCAAGCATTCTGGATAACAGGTCCCATACCTGTAGCATCTATTTATATAAACACACACATAAACAATAGCAACTGATGATTTTTCATATTGTACATATTGTTTCTGTTACTGCAGCTTATTACATTCCACCGTATACAGTACTTTCTAGTAAGAAGTCAAGAAGACCAAACACAGATTATAGACTTCTGTGTTCTCATGGATTTTCCAAAACTTTTATTGCCTAAGGATTCCTGAGAAATCTTATTAACAGTTTAAGCATTTCAATATGATATATTTAACCACTTTCTTCCACTGCCAGCAAATAATCACTTTTGCATGTTTAAGGAAGTTTCATGATTACAACAAACCCGAGGGCTCATTTGTGATAACATTTGCATAGTAATATTCACCTAATTTTTGCCCATGGGTTATGATGGGATAAATGTTTGCAAAATATAAACAAACTGTTATTGAATCTGCTGTCTTGGGTTAAGGTGAACTACTTTGTAATGACTCTTGACTTTTTTTTTTAACTGTTGGGTGATAGGAACACGCTAATTTAAACATAGCTAGCGACTCTTCAACCTGAAGAATCTTTTTATAACTTGTTAGAACCAACCAAAAGATTCTGTAGAGACACAATATACATTGTGTAATTTATCAAAGCTATTTGATTTTGACAAGGTCAAAGTAGACCAACTGCAGGACTCACAGACTAATTCAGGCCACCCATCTGGTTTTGTATAAGTCCATTACTGTTTCTGGAAGACAGACTAGGAAGTTTACTTCTTTCATGTTATAGGGGGTACAGTTCTTCCATGATGCTTCAATGGCCTTCTCTATGGAAAACATTTAACATTTCCCAATGTAACAAGTGTAAAAATAACATGAGCAGTTTCTGGAGTAGAGCCCACATCTGGACAATTTTTTTTATTGCATTTATTGAGAGAATGGATAACCAGCTGAATGTTGCATATGTTTCTTCTGACACATGCTATTTGTCAAGCCTAATTTTACATTTACTTTTATGGTCGAATTTGAGGATTTTCAGTTTAATTCAGATCTGGCTGAACCTGAATCTTAGGTTTTCCTGCTGAAGTCAAAGTGCAGTTGATCCCTAGAACTGAACAATAGATGTTCACAGATCCAGCTTAGATAAGGTGATAGACATTCTGAACATCTTGAAGTAGTTGACAGACACAACATTTATGAGTCTCAGGAGATCCGTGATTCTTCTATCACGTGGTTGACTGGTGCGAATATGGCCTTGCGGAATGTTCTTGGGTCAATGTCTCTAAGATCCTCAACAAAAAGTCTTCTGCAAACAAAGCCATGGCAAACTGGAATGTCTGGAACAGTGTTTTATTAACCATGTTTCTAGACACCAAAAGTTGAGGAATCGGTTCCATGACCAAAAACTAATTAACATCTAGTTTATGTCTTATTTTTGTTATGATTTTCTATTGCAAAAAGACATTTCACAGTGTAAAGCATTAAGGAAAGCGATCAATAACAGCAGGGAGCCAACACATATCCCAAGGCTGTCTTTATTAACCCTAAGTGCTTATGATGCAGAAACAATCTTTCTCATTGGTCCAGTGAACTGGAAGAGTGAAACCAAAACTGGCAAATCATATTTGAATCCTTGTAGTTGTTAAACACCAGTCCTGCTACAGGCACCCCAAAGCCTTTGTTCCTTAATGAGCAAGCAGCTAGAATCAGGAACAGTTTAGGGCATTAACGAATGTAATAATTGCAATACACTGCTTTGTCTGCACAGCAGGTTTTGCTATTCAGCCATATGTAATACTCCTGAACAAAAATTAATGAAAAACACAGATTACACCAGGGAGTGTTCTAGCATTCTATTCTGAACACTTGTGAACTCTGAGCATGCCCATGCTATCTGAACTGCACATTGGGAGTTGTAGCACACTGAAGGTTGCATATCCATATCTGGTGTTGTTGTGCACAAACATGGCTTTTAAATGACAACCCAGGCTAAATACCCTTCAGCAGTGATAATGATAGGTCTCATTCAAAGACACAGGAATTCTCAACAATACGTCCATTGCTAAATGGTTCAGCACTGACTCCTACCTCCAACAACGACTAAATTATCATGTATCACAAGGCAATTTTTAATCTGTTTGCTCCACTCTGAAATTTACAAATCCTCTGTCTGGAGGTCTGGTCAGTGACATATGTATAACTGAGCTACAAGCTGTGCATGGCTCATTAGCAAGATATCTGTTCAACAGTTAGGTGCATTGACTTACATATACAAGGACAGGTGTGGATATGGCCTTGCAGAATTTTATCAAGGAGTGAAGTTCCACCACTAGAGTGAAATTCCACAGCTCTCAATTCATTTCTATGGGATTTTGAAAGGCATATTTATCAATGGATGAAAGTGGAAGTTCACCCTTTGATAACTACGCCTTTAAATGTCTCATAGAAATGAATGGAGAGTGACGGAATTTCACTCTAGTGGCGGAACTTCACTATTAACTTCACTCTTTGATAAATATACCCCTAAGATCCTCAAAATAAATGGTCTACGTGGGGTGGGGGGTACAGTTTTTTTTGTTAAAGGGTTGAATTCTCCTTTAAATAACTTGCCCACTTCTTTCAAATAAAAAACAAATGAAAGGGCTACACATTTATTGTTATTGCTACTTTTTATTACTCATCTTTCTATTCATGCCCTCTCCTATTCATATTTCAGTCTCTTATTCAAATCAGTGCAGGATGGCTAGGTTAATTTGATCCCAAGCAACCAGACTGCTGAAACTGTAAACTGGAGAGCTGCTGAATAAGCAGTTAAATAGCTCAAAAAGCACAAATAATAAAAAATGATATCGGGCAGATGTTGATTGGCCAGGTTTAAAAATCCCATTGGTTCAACCGCCTGTATCCTCATCATTGTGATCTGACCGTTGGGACCTAGGGCCCATGATCGTATCTGCCCCAAGGTGGACATATCAGGGAAAGGTCTCTGCTTGTATGGCCACGTTAAGAAATTATTACAACAATGAACACAATTATTTACAATTCTGTACCCAAGTCACAAAGCAGCTTAACCAACCCAGAGGTACATCAGCCCTATTGGAAAGAAGTTGCCTACCCTCTACTATTAGTCTTCCTCCCTGTGGTGGATTAAGTCTACCAGGAGCCCAGGATTGTATTCTATACATAGGGCCTACTAGCCTTCCTGCCATACATCACCAAATGGGAAACCTGGCAGGCCTTCACAAGTAACTCAGTGCACAAAACACAAAGTCAAAAGGCTTTGACTAGTTGGTGTGTCCCCCAAAAATTTTGTGTAAATTCACATTTGTGGCTTGCTAGAGACAGGTCAAAAGTTTGAAGCCCCATAATTATCTATCCTTATTATAATCCACCATTTGACCCATGGTAAGCTTAGTGTACACTTAGGGGCCGATTCACTAACTTCGAGTGAAGGATTCGAAGTAAAAAAACTTTGAATTTCGAAGTTTTTTTTGGGCTACTTCAACCATCGAATGGTCTAGTTCAACCTTCGACTACGACCACGACTTCGAATCGAAGGATTCGAAGTAAAAATCGTTCGACTATTCGACCATTCGATAGTCGAAGTACTGTCTCTTTAAAAAAAACTTTGACCACCCAGTTTGGCATCTAAAAGCTACCGAAGTCAATGTTAGCCTATGGGGAAGGTCCCCATAGGCTTGCCTAACTTTTTTTGATCGAAGGATATTCCTTCGATCGTTGGATTTAAATCCTTCGAATAGTTCGATTCGAAGGATTTAATCGTTCAATCGAAGGAATAATCCTTCGATCGTTCGATCATACTATCTGCGCTAAATGCTTCGACTTCGATATTCGAAGTCGAAGGATTTTAGTTCCTAGTCGAATATCGAGGGTTAATTAACCCTCGATATTCGACCCTTAGTGAATCGGCCCCTAAGCTGCAATAGATGGTCCAAGCTGAATGTAGCGCCAATCAAAGCATATTGCATATACCCAACTAATTTACAGACAGTAATTATCAATCTAAGCTCAGAGGGGCCATGGGCCTTTGGTGCTGTCCATTTAATTAACTCTATGTCTATAATAACACCATGTTAAATTAGATTGCATAAACCCAACTCAGGCACGCCATCTGTTTCCTTCAAACAAGAATGTACTGTATAGTATGGCTAAAGTGTTGTTACTTACACAGGTTTATGTGTGTTTTATTAAAGCCGTAAGACATCATGGGGCAAATTCACTAAGATTCGTAGTTGCGCCAGGCGTAACTTTGCCGCACTTCGCCGCACTTTGCCACACTTCGCCAGGCGTAGTTTCGCCAGCGCTTCGCAAATTCACTAAAATCCGAAGTTGCGCTCAGGGGTAGGGTAAGGTTGCGAAGTTGCGTTAGCGTTGATTCGCTAAGCGAAGTTACGCTAGCGATGGTTAATTTGCATACGGCGCCAAATTCAAATTTCAATGGAGGAATACGTATCAGCACTACAAATGCCTAGAAAACCTTCAAAACATCAAATAAAAATCTTATTTTGCCCTACACATGTGCCCACTGTATTGGTAAGTTGCCATGAGTCAGGAAATGTAGGGGGGAAGGAGGGGAGCCCCAAAAAAATTTGGGATCTTTTTCAGCCTATCACCAATAATGTAGAAAACACGCCAGCGTTTTTTGGGACTTAGAAAAAATTTTGACTTTTTTTGAAGCAATCCTTATCTACTCTATTGCGCTTCGCCTGGTCTGAGGTGGCGAAGGAAGTCTAGCGTAAAAGGTAGCGTTCAGTATACTGCGCGCGGTAGTGAATTTGCATAGTTACGTCCGTAGCGATAATTCGCCAGGTGTAAGGGTGCGAAGTAACACTAGCGAATCTACGCCAGCGTTCGTTAGTGAATTTGCGCAGTAACGAAAATGCCAAACGCTAGCGAAGTAACACTAGCGTTCGGCGCTTCGGCGCTTAGTGAATTTGCCCCCATGTGTTTACTTGTTTGTCCTATACTGCCATTTATGCTAAATAAATATGGCACCTTGAATATCTGAACTCTGTTTGTATACTGTGCTGAATCTAATTTAGTTAAATAACAAGTCCTCTGCACTGGATTCGGCCAAATACTGAATCAGTATTTGCGTAAACACAATCAACAAATTGGCAAAATCAGACCAGACCTTACAATCAGTACATGGAACTGCGGCACATATATGGGATCCGTTACCTGGAAAGCCATTATGCAGAAAGGTCCAATTTATGAAAAAGCCGTTTCCCATCAACCCTATTATAATCAAATAACTCAATTTTTTTTTAAAATTATTTTTTTTGTTTCCTTTGTGTAAATAAAGCAGTACCTTGTACTTCATCCTAACTAAAGGCAAGTCTTGTATCATCTCAGAATCTTGTTTGTGCACCAGAATGGGGGACTCGATGTCCATCCCCATGCCCTGGCTACACAATTAAATAGTAAAGAGTGAGGGGGACAGTGGGGAGTGCAGTAACATTTAGGAAGTGCAGAATGGAAAGTCAAAGGGGCAGACAATATTTGATTGACAGCTGAGAATTTTAAATGAACTTTACAATAATTATGAATGTTTTAATAAAAAATAGAAATTGGATTTCATGTTTAATTTGAAAATGACTTTTATTATACAACTTTTTGTGTCTGGGTGACTTTAAGTTATGGAGATCCAAATTACAGAAAGATATATAGAAAAACTTCAGATCCCGAGCATTCTGGATAACAGCTCCCATACTTCATGCACACAATCGTCCACTTATATATTTATTTTGCACTGATGCTTTCCCTGCTTTCTGTTCTGGACCATAACACAAGGGATATATACCATAGTTGCATGTTGTAGCATGTTATCTGTATTACAGGAATTGGATCTTTAATCCACAAAGCTTGGCACCTGGTGTTTAATAAATACTGTAAAAGATCCTTCCGTAATATGGAGCATTTGGATAATAGACCGGATACCTGTATTTTCTAAATGTAGTTGTTGTATTTGGTTGGGAGCAACAACAGAACTACTGCCTTGCAGTGCATCTTTAACCTTATGGCAAACATTAGGGGGCCGATTCACTAAGGGTCGAATATCGAGGGTTAATTAACCCTCGATATTCAACTAGGAATTAAAATCCTTCAACTTCGAATATCGAAGTCGAAGGATTTAGCGCAGATAGTTCGATCGAACGATCGAAGGATTATTCCTTGGATCAAACGATTAAATCCTTCGAATCGAAGGATTTTAATCCAACGATCAAAGGAATATCCTTCGATCAAAAAAAGTTAGCCAAGCCTATGGGGACCTTCACCATAGGCTAACATTGACTTCGGTAGCTTTTAGATGGCGAACTAGGGGGTCAAAGTTTTTTTTAAAGAGACAGTACTTCGACTATCGAATGGTCGAATAGTCGAACGATTTTTACTTCGAATAGTTCGATTCAAAGTCATAGTCGTAGTTGAAGGTCGAAGTAGCCCATTCGATGGTCGAAGTAGCCCAAAAAAAACTTCGAAATTTGAAGTTTTTTACCTTCGAATCCTTCACTCGAAGTTAGTGAATCGGCCCCTAGGAGTAGGAGCAAAGGCAGTGAATACGAATATGTTGTGCAGCAGAATAGATCCCAACTCATCTAATTTTATTTTTCTTTAGCCATTGAAGAGATACACCTGGGGCACTTTATCCTTCTCTTTTTTTTTACCATTTGCATTAAATCCAAATAAACAGTTTCTATAACCCTTCAGTCCCAGCATTGGAAAATATAGAAAATGAATGGCAGCTTCTTAGATAAGGAGCCGTTCTACAATCAGAAATCTTATACAATGCACAGCAATCTTCTGATATATAGCAACCCATCCAAGCACACTTTGTAGTCATTCAAAATAACATCGTACCCTGCAGAGCAAGCCTCTTATAGACCCAGCGATCTGATGGCACTCACAGAAATCTTATTACAAGTGGAGCTCCTCTGGGGAAACTTTTATTGTATAGACTGTGGCCCTCTGAGCTGTTTTTGTTATAACCTGGAAAAAGCAATATGCATGCAATAATACACCATGCACATAGATCAATATCATGGCTGGCAGGCAAATATTTCAGACAGCACAAAGGCAGAGATATCTTGAATGTAACTGCATGCAGAATTGGTGTATAAAACCATTATGTACCATGCCAGCCATATTAATGATTGAGCCCTCTTAATAGTTTTGGAGTACAGACTGGCAGGGGAATGTTGGAATAATATAATGGTCACATTTTGAGCATACATGGTATATTACATATGCAGCTATTTTGTTCTGCAAACAGTGGCACCCAGATTAGTGCAACACATGAAAACCAGTGCAATATTACATAATGCAGAGCAATCACAAGTCAATGTAAAGGATGAACATATGCATGATAAAAATAATAAATATAGCAAAAAAGGGGAAAGGTGGGTTCACCACTAAATTTTAAAACCAATAGGCAGGGGTGCAATGAAACTGTGGTAATTGGTTTGAGTGCACAGGACCATTTGTATTCATATAAAGAAAAAAACTATAGAGTGATTGTGTAAATAAGAGATAACAGAACACTAATAAATTACCTACAGCTACAGTGCATGACATGTAATGCTATGTTTTATCCTACTGTACAACATTGTAACGTGCATATACATGTTACATATAGTACAATTCAAATATGCCAGGCAATTATCAAACAGCCAGGGGAATATTATAAAACACAGCAATTTTGAAACTCCCAGGGTAATACAAAGGCACACAGAACAATGCAAAGCGCAGAACAGCCTTGTATCATACAGAGTTAACTAATAGCATGCAGAGCCATTTTCTATGTCACAGAGCAACTGTATATTTGCCAGAGAGAATGTACATCGTGCTGGTAGAGGCAATGCATCTCAGTTAAGGCACTAAAGGCACTGAAGTCAGGTTAAAGGAGAAGCTGCACACGCTGGTGGCAGGTGGGACCTATTGGAGCAAAAGCACAGCTAGAAAGCATCAGGCTCCTTGTAACTATTCTCAATTAAACAAAATAAACTGGAAAAAAATGACATTAAAACATTCAAAGGAACTTTGCCCTAGGATATTCAGAGATTCAATTGAATTGATACTGGGGCAACGGCTATGAATGGAACAAGGGGGTTTGTGGCTTCCAGACAGCCGCTAGGGGCAATTAGGCTGCCAGGAGCAGCGGAGAAAATAAGTGGCTACTTAGCCAGTGAAAGGGAGAAAGAGAGAGGAGGTCTCCCCCAGGAGAGAAGACCTAATTCCTTCACAAATCCGTCTGAAACACTCTGCTGGTAGGTGACAAAAATCTGTGTCAAAATAGCAGCTCTAGTTAGGAGGGGAGACAAAAATACCCTTCTGTGCAGGGAGCATTAACCCTCACAGTGCCAAGGATAAAAGGACCCCACTGCAAAGCTAGTGTATATCTGTATGTAGTACTGCTCCATGCAACCACTGTCACTGCCAATATTCAATGCAAGCAATAGGCTGTGATGGTTGATGATCATTTTGGGCATTAGTCTGAGGGAGTTAAAGAGTTGAGGATAATTATGAACATGGTAATGAGTTGGAGGTCATTATGGGCATAGTAATAATGGGGTGATGTATTGGGTATCATTATGGGCATGTTACTGAGGGGGTTTTATGTTCTGAGGATGATTTTGAGCATGGTACACAAGGGTGTGAAGAGTTGGGGGTCATTATTGGCAAGCTACTGAGAGGGGTGATGAGTTGAACATAATTATGGACATGCTACTGAGAGGATTGATGGGTTGGTAATCATTGTGGGCATGGCACTGATGGGGTGATGAGTTGTGGTTCATTATGGGCATTTTAGTAGGAGAGTATTATTTGAGGAACATTATGGGCATGCCTCTGAGGGGTGTGATGAGTTGTACATCTTTAAGGGCATGCTACTGAGGAGGGTGATGAGTTGTAGATCTTTATGGGCATGCTACTGAGGGGGTTGATGAGTTGGGGATTTCTATGGGCATGCTACTGAGGGGGGTGATGAATTGGGGATTATTATGGGCATGCTACTGTGGGGAGTGGTGAGTTGTAGATCTTTATGGGCATGCTACTGATGGGGGGTTATGAGTTGGGGATCATAATGGGCATGCTACTGAGGGGTGTGATGAGTTGGGGATCTTTATGGGCATGCTACTGACGGGGGTTATGATCTGAGGATAATTATGGACCTGCTACTGGCGGAGGGTTGAAAGCTAACCATCATAAATGGAGTTGCAGATAAAGATGCCACCAGACTTCATTTAAACTTTCTTGGGTTAATAAAGCAAAACAAATTGCACATCTCTCCCCCCCCCGCCCCCATATTTTATGCGTGTGAATAAGCTCAGCAGGGAAGGGGGTTACATTTCAGTTTCATACACCTGCAGCACAGAGTTTATAGGAGAGTACAGTTTATGGTTTAAGGAGCACCTCCTGATGTTGTTGTGCTGTGATATACAGTTATAAAACAGGTAGAGGCCACATATTTTCCATTTCTATAAAACAACACCTAATTTACCTTTAAGATGTAGTGGCTCCTTCTGGAAGAATGTATAGCTCCTTTATTCACAGGGGATGCTGAGTTCCACAGCAGCAGTAGCCCAGACTCTTCCCTTGCAATGGCAGGCAGATGTGTCAAATCTCAGAGAGATCAGGGTGATGCTGCGTTCTCCATGTGCTCTCCTCCACTTAAAGCCCTTGTGAAACTTACAGCTTGGAACTGACACACAGACACGCCCACACAGGAGGGAAGGCGGGGCACCTGACAGCATCAGCAGCAAACTTTAAGCACCTCCCCTTTGCCTCTTATCATGTGCATCCAGCAGTGATGGAGATTCTGGGTACCAAATCCACATAGCTGCTCCCTAAAGCTTTATATTCCCCCTGCTGCTTCCCTGAGTAAACAACAAGATTTATACTTGCAGGAATGACTCTCCTTATACATGCAGCAAAGGCATATAGCACTAAGTGTGGATAAGAGCAGGCATGCTGGAGGAGGGGATAGTAGGCACGGCTGGGGGGGGGGCAGGCAGCAGCCAACCCACCCAGCCAGTAGCCATGAATATAGGCAGGCCTTCTGCTAGCCACAGAAGTGATAAATAAGGAAGGGGGGATTATATGCTGCTGTGCTGCCTGTTTGAATCAGATTGAACCGTTTGTTTTGTTGTTGCTTCAGGTTCTGCAAATTGGTGGAGACTAAACAAAGATAAACCCAAACTGCTGCCCAAATGCAACACATGAAGGAAGAAAGCAGTCATCAGTTAAAGTCAGCTTCCAGAGCAGAGAAGTAGTTCCACCCAATGATACTGTTAGGAGCTCCTGGAGGCAAGTAAGGTGGCCAAAGTGAAAGCCTGGCCACCAAAGGACCTTATGGGTTACAGCTGACACCTTTGCTTCCTCACAAGCGCCCACGTTGCATTATTTGGTTAGGAACCGGGAGAGCCAGGGGGTCCTTTTCTCCCCCAGATTAATATGTTGGTAAGAGAAAACTTGTAGAGCATCTGATTCGCATAGTGTGGTTTTTCCAACCAAGTTTTATAACTGTCAACAGAGGGTTCAAGTTAAATCTCACTGTAAACTTTGAGAAAAGTGCACAAGGAAGGTGATTTATTGAGGCAAGGGGCAGGAGAGCAGCAGACAGAGAGTGACAGCTGGGGAGGAGAAAGCAGAAGGGGAATGCAGTGCCAGTGCAAGTTCTGGTGAAATCTATATGCTAAGATCTCTCAGTTATTTGGAGAAGGTCCATGCAGCTGCCTATGGTCAGTTTGGACTGGTTGGTGTTGGGAAATTCCTTGGTGGGTCCTGGTTTGGTTGGGCACAGAGCATTAACTCATTACTACCTTTTTCATGCTTTGCTTGTGTTTTCCTTTATTCCAAGCATTATACCTACTTTTTATTTAGCATAAAAAAAGTGTCACACTCTGTTTCTTCACAAAGAAATAATTGATTTAAGGTGCTTGGGAGAAGCATATTCTTGGAAAAAGAACCTTGTGAGAAAGATAAGAAAGGGTTAACACAGGACTTTGTGATGGGATTGAAGACAGAGGCTAAATGTATTGCCACAGATAAACAGGAGAATTTGGGGGCTGCCAGGGTGAGTGTGCTAGGGAGAATTTGTACAGTATGCATAGGAGAGCAAGAGTTAATGTATTAAGCAGCACTAAGAACAACATCAGCCAACCATCTAATCTGGGCTCTAAACAGTTAAATATTAACTAAAAATAGCTGCCGTTTTGGAACAACACAGTGCTCCTTTATCAAACAATAAAATCCTTTAGATTTCCCTAGGAAAAAAAACCCAAAGCATTCCTTCTGAAGCCCACACTGGTCCCTATCACCTCCACATTTTATTATTGGCTCTATCACCAAAGCTTTCTGGATGACAGGTTTCTGGATAAGTGAACGAAGTTCCCCAAAACAAATTTTAAACAAACAATTACTATTAAATATGTATATATAACATGGACAACATATTGAGCACTGACACTTTAGAACATTTATACATTGTGTTGTGCAAAAACATCCCCTGATTAGAAACGTTTTACCAGTTTGAGAAATAGGCTAATGGCACATAGGGTGATTTGCCACCTTTGTTTAAATATGTGTGACCACAGGCCCCGAAATACTTTGTTTCCTGAAGATGTCCGAAGTTGCCTCAGTGGGAAAGCATTTCGGGGGGGGATTTATTGCGGATGACATATCTTGTCTGCCATAGCCCATAAAGTACGCAAAGACAAATCATTTTCAACTTGCCAGTGATGGACTTTTTAAAGGAGAAGGAAAGTCACAATCCCCATAAGTTAGGCATCCCCCAAATGATTGTAATCCCTATAAAAGATACCCTAAGCTCCTGTTAGAAGAAAACTGCCCTGGCCTGGGGTACTTCTCAGTGTGCACCACAGAGCGATCCTCTTCTTTCTTCAAAATCCCGGGGCTGACTTATGCACAGTAGGGTCAAAAATTCTTCAGCATGAAAATTTCTTAGCGAATTTTCTCTAGCGTTACTTTCTTCCTAGCAAAACTTCATTAACATACTTATGGTTACGTCAATTTAAATATGGCGGGTACCTAGAGGTCATATGTATGTCTTTATTAGTGATGGTGAAATTGCTGGAAGTGGCCAATTATTATTATTAAAAATATCCAAGGAAGCAAAATAACGACAAAGGTTCTCTATTTTCCTAAAGATTAGCCCACCCTAAGACAAATGTTAAAAAAAGCGTAAATAACGCCACCATTTTTTCTTTTAGGACTTTTTTGGAATACAGGATATGATGTCACTGACAAAGAAATATTGAGGATGTTGCTTCATCTTAACAATTCACTGGTTAGAACCACAAAGTAGACTTTGGTAAAAAGTGTAAAGTATTGGAGAGCTTACACTGAGCAAAAATTTGCCTGGTAAAATAAGGCGAAACTTCTCTAGTGCTGAGTCATTTTGCTAGCGAATAGTCTTCTTCACCTTTTAGTAAATTGGCGAATTCGCTGCAAATTGTCATTTTGGCAAATTTTCGTCAAAAAAAGACAATTTGTCTAATATAAATGTGCTCCAAAGAAAGAAGCTTTTAAAGGATTGCTCCATTGTGCTCTTTGGAACCCTGGGCCTGGGCAGTTTTCTGGTAAGAGGGGCACTGTCCCTTGGTATCTGGTAGATGAATACAATCACTGGGGATGCCTAACTTTGACAACCCCTCCAGTGATTGTTGCCTTTCCTTCTCATTGAAATGTAATCTAAAAACAAATATCTGGTTCAGGTTTCCCATGCATAATCAAGCATAGCACCAATTTACATGTATTAAACATTTTGCACCATTTGGGTAATAGTTATAGTTTGTTCTTCTTCCTGACAACTATTGGCAAAACCATTCCAAAAAGTATAAGAGCTTCCCCTGTGTTTGTTTGGCATTACAACAAATAGAAGGTAGCTCTGAAATACAAAGACAACCACAGTTTAACAGTTGTAATACTTTCTGGGAGTTTAAGCACAAAGCCCAAGATTCCTTCTACGCAATACAGCTAGCGGCTGCCAGGCATCTTTGCAAAAAACTATCAGGGCTCTAGGACCCCATATTGCCCCCCCCCTTCCCATGCAGTGGTTAATAAACCTCCTCCCTGCCAGGGTGGCCCAGGAAACTGAGAAATGAACATCATGCATACACAATGGTGTTACTTCTGGCTTAACCCAGTGGCATAAGTAGGAGACCACAGGTCACGGAGTAAAAACTGCACCAAGGCCCAACATCAGTGTGCTCCAGGACACATGCATGCCCTTACCATTGAATCATTGTACTCAACAACTTTGGCAGACCCTACTGCTGCTCCCCCAGTAGTGGCTCCACTGGTTTTACCCCAAAGGGGAAGCTGCCAACAGGCAAGCAGGAGTCAGTAGGCAGGTGGGGCTTGTAGAGGGTCAGGGAAAGCTTGGCATGCAAACAGTATGCATAAATGAAAGGATAAGGGAGATGTGTCAATTCTTTTGCTTCATTAACCCATGAAAGCTTTAATGTAGTTGGGAATCTGGTGGCACCTATATTCATTGTGAGATTAGTTGTCAGCCCTCTCCCTATTATGATCCCTAACTCATCACTGCCCTCAGCATCATACCTATAATGACCTCCAAGTCAACACCCCTCTCTGCATAATTCCTATAGCTTCTACCTATATGTATCTCCTCTGCGCCTCTCATGTTTATCCAGCTATGATGGAGATGCTGAGTATGGAATTCCTATAACTGCTCCCTATAGCACTTATTCCCCCTAAGCACTTCCCTGTGTAACTGACTAGATATCTGTAGAAATCACTAACAAGGTTACAATCACTATTGCCCCAAAGTTTTTAAAAGAGAGTGGCATATCTGGTATGCACAAGTGCAGATGGTTACTCAGCCACCCCAACAGGGAAAGAGATGCATATAGGGCAGTGGTCCCAAACCAGTGACTCATGACGAAAATGCTTACCAACCCCTTCAGATGTTGCTCCCAGTGGTCTCAAAGCAGGTGCTTATTTTTCAACTCCTAGCTTGTGTTGCAAGTTTTGGTTACATAAAAAACAGGCTCACTGTCAAACAGAGCCTCCTGTAGGCTGCCAGTCCACATAGGGGCTATCAAATAGCCAATCACAGCCCTTATTTGGCATTCCCAGGAACTTTTTTTGTCATGCTTGTGTTGCTCTTTTCACATCTGAATTTGGCTCATGCAGGCCTGGTGTTATGGAGAGGCCACCAAGGCCCGGACCTAGTGCAGCAGGATTTTAGGGAGGCATGCTGCCCTACCACACCCACATTGGTTCAAAAACACTGGGGAGGCACAAGAGATACAATAGTTTTTAAAATTTCCTGTACACCAATGCTCATTGATGATAAAAATTTGATTGAAGAAAAGGGTGGCGACGGGGCAACAAACGACAGTGGGCCTAGGGGCTCATGGATAAAAAACGGTTGGGGAGCCCTGATATAAGCACCAGTTTTAGTCCTGTCCAGTATGTCACAAGATCCCCAAAATTTACCATTGAATAAGACCCAATCAAAAAATAGTGTCCTGATGGTGGCCATCAGAAGTGTCATGCCCTCTTTCTGCTGATATGGAACCCAATTCCATATATCAAAAGCAATAAATCTAACATTTCTATTATTCTTTACCTTGCATTTTCTGTAATGCACTTTGCTTTAATGTTGGTCCTCTAAAGAGCAGGGGTAGATCTTTAACCAAAACAGGTATTTTAGGGCCCTATATTAATGGCATAAGAGCTGCAATTACTTGTACCAAGCACAGGCTACAAGGGAGGGGAGCACTGACATCCAAGGTGTTTATACTCTGTCATTATACAGTTAAATAGAATCCTCGAGTATGTTGAGGGGGAGAGATGGAACCCAAGGTTTTCACATGGGTGTTTATTTGCAGGGATGTATTTAATGGTACGGAAGCCCATAGCAAAACAGACTTTACAGGTCCATAATTTGTTTAAAGAAGAGCTGTCCAAGCTATGGGTCAATAGCTACTGTTGAACAACAAATTGCTTTATCCCATAGGCACAGTCCCTATATCCGACTGCTACTATAGACACCATGGCGCAAATTCACTAAGCGCCGAAGCGCCGAACGCTAGCGTTAATTCGCTAGCGTTTGGCATTTCCCATTACTGCGCAAATTCACTAACGAGCGCTGGCGTAGTTTCTCTAGTGTTACTTCGCACCCTTACGCCAGGCGAATTTTCGCTAGCGACGTAACTACGCAAATTCACTAACTTGCGCAGTGTACTGAACGCTACCTTTTACGCTAGACTTCCTTCGCCACCTCAGACCTGGCGAAGCGCAATAGAGTAGATAGGGATTGTTTCAAAAAAAGTCAAATTTTTTCTAAGTCCCAAAAAACGCTGGCGTGTTTTCTACATGATGGGTGATAGGCTGAAAAAGATCGAAAATATTTTTGGGGCTCCCCTCCTTCCCCCCTACATTTCCTGACTCATGGCAACTTACCTAGATAGTGGGCACATGTGTAGGGCAAAATAAAATTTTTAGTTGCTGATTTGAAGGTTTTCTAGGCATTTGTAGTGCTAATACGTGTTCCTCCATTGAAATTTGAATTTGGCGCTGTATGCAAACGAACCATCGCTAGCGAAACTTCACTTCACTTGGCGAATTAACGCTAGCGCAACTTCGAAAACTTACGCTACCCCTGTGCACAACTTCGGATTTTAGTGAATTTGTGGAGCGCTGGCGAAAATACGCCTGGCGAAGAGTGGCGAAGTGCGGCGAAGTCCGGCAAAGTTGCGCCTGGTGCAACTTCGAATCTTAGTGAATTTGCCCCCATCTCTCCATACTATCCCTGCTATCCCACAGTCACACTCCCTTCCCAGAGACTATTATCCTACTGCTACTAAAGGCACCTTCTCTCCCTACTATACCTGCTATCCCACAGTCAAACTCTTTTCCTGAGACTATTATCCACTGTTCAGGGTTGGACTGGACATGCGGGGGCCCACCGGGTAACTATACTCCGGCCCCCCCGCGTGCATGCGCAAACGTCTCGGTACACGCCGGTGTCTGCGCAAACGCCGGTGCGCATGCGCAAACACAGACGCGCATGCAATACCGGCGCACCAATTAATTTTTATTTGGGGGCCCAGACATCGGCGGAGGGGGGCCAGAACATTAGGGGAGGGGGGCTGGGACGGCGGGGGCCCATGAAGGCCGGGGCCCACCGGGTTTTTTCCCGGTTTCCCGCCGGCCCAGTCCGACACTGCCACTGTTACTATAGACACCATCTCTCCCTACTATACCTGCTATCCCACAGCCACACTCCCTTCCCAGAGACTATTATCCACTGTTACTATAGGCACCATCTCTCCCTACTATACCTGCTATCCCACAGCCACACTCCCTTCCCAGAGACTATTATCCACTGTTACTATAGACACCATCTCTCCCTACTATACCTGTTATCCCACAGCCACAGTCCCTTCCCAGAGATTATTATCCCACGGCTACTATAGGCACATCTCTCCCAACAACCACTTGTATTGTCTCTCCCACATTGCTACTAAAGTCACTTCTGAGTAGCCATCACAATAAAAGGTACATTTGTGATGTATGATGATATATTTACTTTACTCTTCCAACCTGCAACTAGTATCTCATAGTTAAATGGGTATGAATGGTGTATGTGACAATGTACTACAGAGCGATGCTAATACTGTGCAATTCTGCTTTCCATAATGTGCCAGAAATGAGATGATTCTGCAGAGACAGCAAATGTTCCCCCAGGAGATTGGACAGAAAATAAACATAACAACAACATGACATATCCCTGAAGGAGGGGATGTTAATAAATAGCTTATTCACTCTTATATCCTATGTAATAATGCTGTATTTCCATACAATGTTAATAAAAATGTCACTGCTTAATTATACAATAATATCTTTATCCTATTATAACACTGCAAAAGTCTTTACATGGTCAATAATTGGCCCCAGTGAGTGTATTTTCCATAGGAGTCAAGGCACTTATTATTTTTTTTTATCTAACTGGAAAAAATATGTAGAAATGATTAATACATTGTGTGTTTTGGGACCATTTCCCTTAATTCCATAATGACTTTTTTCCTAATGGAAGTGACTTATTTGTTCTGGATACAGCGATTCCTATTGGCTGGAATTTGGACAGAGTGACTCCAGGTTACCCCTTGGTTACAGAGACTGCTCCATTGATTTCTGTGAAATATTTCCTGAGATAATTAAGTAGCAATCACTTTCCATAAGGTCCAGCTGTGCCTTAATGGCCCATAGTATAATGACGCTGAGTATTATTGTCTGAGTGATGAATATACAGTATATAGTACGATACCTTCTTCTCTGACATGAGGACATATTTTAGTGGGATTGTGTGTGATTATTTTAACACATCAGTTGTTATCCAATATCTGTGTGTATTTATTTTATACATGGGTTTTTAGATACGGGTCCCGCCTTAGTAAGTATTATAGGTTTTAATATATATCCTGTATAGGGAAGCCCATTATTTTTAAGGGCCTAGATCAGGGGTGTCCAAACTGCGGCCCGAGGGCCACATGCGGCCCAGGATGCATATGAATGCGGCCCAGCTTGGTTCCAGAGGAAACGTCATGTTGCAAAGGATATAGGAGGAGGAGGGACTCTGCCCATTGGCCAGTTAGTAATAATAATATAATAATAAGTCTATTTAATATCCAGGTGTCCCATATTCCAGTGTATAGCTCCATCTGGTTATCCAACTGGCATTGTAGTTCTTTTCTGTGTATTTCCATTACTTTTACAAATCAAACGTGTTTGTGTATTTCATTTGTGGCCCCAGACAATTTTTCTTTTTCCAATGTGGCCCGGCGAGCCAAAAGTTTGGACACCCCTGGCCTAGATGTATTAGAACAGCTCCGAAGGTAGGCAGTCTCTATGAGTCGGTTCTGACTCATTGCAGCTTGCCTTTAGATAAACACTTGGCTTAACTGTGTAACTACCAGTGCGCCTGTAGGAAAGATAAATTAAGAGACTACTGCTGGCAGTCAACATATATGCTAATGGCGCAGGGGTCAGTTTCTCTGTTGGGGGAGCAGGGACATACAAAGGGGCAAATTCCCTAACCGGCAAAAATTCACCAGCGACGGTTTCGCAGCCATCGCAACACTTCGCCAGACACAAATTCTCTAGGACAACGCTACTTCACTAAAGTATAAAGTTGTGTCCAGGGCGATGAACGCTGGAGAATTTTTGCTAAAGTGGATTTGCGCTAGCGTTGTCTAATTTGCATACGGCGGGAAATTATAAAGTTACATGGACGTACAGTATATGTTGCAGCAAATACATCACATTACGCAAGTCCAGGGAACCTTAATAAAGAAAATAGAGTTGTTATAATGTCCTACACACGAGCCCACTGTATAGTTTATGTTCCATATCTTAGAAAATGTAGGGGGGAACCCGGTTACCCAAAAAAAAATTTAAGGAAAAGACGCCAGTCCTATGCACGCCAATGCACTTCGCCTGGTCTGAGCTGGTGAAGGCAAGTCTGTCGAAAAAGGTAACGTTCAGTAAAATCCGCATCTTAGTGAATTTGCGGAGTTACTGTACGTGAAAATTTGCCTGCCGATAGAGTGCAAATGATCGCTAGCTTCTGTCTCTTTCGCTAGCAAAGTTACGCCTGCAACTGTTAGTAAATCAGCAAAATGCCTGAATGACATCACACTGGCGAGTTTTCGCCCGATTTGGTCACCAACACACTGGGCCAAGTTAGAATGGTCCTATCATTACAGCCATTGACCATGGATCAGATCATAATGTGATCCTAGAGAGAACCGTAGGAAGAGAATCACATCTACTTTGTCATGTGTGCTTTTTTTAACCTGCCCATTAGATTCTCTGCATACATGGGTGATAGAAACACTGCTACCAGTTTAACACAGCCCTATATAACTGCACATTTCCTTTCCTCCCTGACAGTGAGAACCCAGCCCTGTGAAATGATGCTGAGTCTTTCCATGCTCTGTGCCAACATGCTGCACACATTATTCTTCTTCTTCTTCTTCTTATTATTATTATTATTATACAAAGTGCTCATTCTTTATTCACAGGTTCTGTATCATACGCATCCTGGTATACTGGACTTCTTGCTGTAATATAAATTATGGCAGTAATGAATGGAATGGTGCTAAGATCCTAAACACTAATAATGGACAATGAACAGGGTATAATGAAGGCAATTAATGAACAATCTGCTCTGTATAATGATGGGAATGAATGAACAATCTGCTCTCTTATCACAAGTATCTACTCTCCACCAACGACCATATTGCGTTATATAATGAAGTGAGTCGGTACTATGGTTCTCTTGTGTTGCTATCTGTATATATATATATATATATATATATATATATATATATATATATATATATATATATATATATATATATATATATATATATATATATTACCCTGATGCATTAAAGGGATACTTCACCTTTAAGTATGTTATCAAATTCTAAGCAAGTTTTCATTTGGTGTTCATTATTTATTATGTTATAGCTTTTTTTAATTATTTGCCTTCTTTTTCTAGTTTGCAAAAGAGGGTCACTGACCCCATCTAAAAATAAGTGCTTTATAAGGCTACATTTGTATTGTTATTGCTGCCTAGTAAAATACTAACCAGGCACTGAGAACCATAAAAGGTGAATTGTCGCCAGCGACCGATTTGCACACATCTCACCACTTCGCCAGGCGCAAATTCTCTACCACTACGCTAATTCACTAATATGCAAAGTATATTATATAATATGGCCGCCAAATGCTGGTGACTTTTTGCTAGTGTTACTTTGGCAGTGTGAACATTTCATAACGAAGATGCGCTAGCATTCGTTTGTGCCTATCGGAAATTCGCTAGTGATCTTGCGCTTAGGTCAATTTGCATAGGGCAGGAAATATAAAGTTGTTGTCAGGACTTTTGCAGGCAATTTCACTTCAGAAAAGGAAAAGTCGCCAGCATTTTTGGAACTTTAATGCATTTTAGGGACACAGGATATCATATGATGTAAGTAACAGAAGATTGAGGAAGATCTAGCTTCTTTTAAGCACTTGGTCTGGTCTGAGGTTGCGAAGTCAACTCTGGTGGAAGAGGTAACGTTCAGTAAAATCCGCACAGTGAATTTGCGGAGTAGCGCCCATTTGCCGGAGCGAAAATACACCTGTCAATAGGGTTTGAAACTTTGCTATCAATAGTCTGGTTCGCTAGCAAATTAGAGCTTGCGCCTGTGAATTGGCAATGTCCCTGTGGGTCTCAGAATATCACTGTCTACATCATTGTACAAGGTATCTCAAAGGTGAACAATCCCTTTAAATCAGCCCTCAGATGTTTTTAAACTACAGTTTAATGGCTGCAGAGAGGTGTACAAAATTCCTCAGCACACCACTTACTTGATTTTCAAGGGTGCATACACTTCCTGGCTGCTTCAGAAACCAAATAGTATCCAGTGACTTTGTATGTGCTGTTTTTTCTGCTGCAGTAAATGGATTGAAAATGCAATGGCCATAGGTGTGCTCCTTCCATACAAAGTCCCTGTAGAGAGGTGTAGTTTAGCCAAATCTGAAGGGCTTGCCAGCAGTTCTCTGTACTCTGAATTAATGTTGATTTTTAAAAAAGATGAAAGATTCGGCCGAATACCGAACTAAATCTGAATCCTAATTTTCATATGCAAATTGGGGGTGGGAAGGTGAAAACATTTTTTACTTCCTTGTGTTGTAACAAAAAGTCACGCGATTACCCTCCCGCCCCTAATTTGCATGTGCAAATTAGGATTCAGTTCTGCTGGGCAAAAGGATTCGGCCGAATCCTGCAGAAAAGGCCAAATCCTGGCAGAATCCCGAACTGGGTGCATCCCTAATAAATATTAATAATTTAAGTACAGGACTTTTTTTAGGGATAATTTATGATAAAGTATTCATTTCTTTTTAAATTGCCTTTCACTAATTTGTCCAAAGGTAAGCAAACACAAAATTAAATTGATTTATAAAATAAAGTGCTATATGGTGTGGCCACACATTATAGATGTGAATGTGATTCTCTGAACATTTTTTGTCTCTATGGTGAAAGTAGTGTGACAAAGGATGCTGCTATTGCCATGGCAACCAATCACAACAATCAGGGCCGCCTCAGTGTTGTTCTTTCAAGGTCCCCTCTTGTATGAGGGGGATCGGGGGTAACAATAATGAGAAGGTGACAAAGCAGGGACGGCAAGTGGAGCTTCATCACGACAGCATTTGTATAGGGGCTCTTGAGGGATAGATATGTGATAAATAGGAAGATGATACACACTTTACATAGTGGCAGTGATGGATAGAAAGCTTATTAAATTATTTCTCCATGTTTTCATTTATTCCCCTCAATATCTGTTTCTGCCATGTTTCTGGCACATGCTCTGTCAGAGGGAATTTCAGTGATAGGACTTCAACATTGTAATAATGATGTCTTCAGCTATGTGTAGACACAGTACAGGATAAGATATATATATATATTCTCAGTATATATATTTATTTCAGACAAGTCCTTACCCCTTTATACCATGAATGCAGACATAACCAAACCTAGTTTCTCTGTGCTGGATATGGATTGTGGACCTGAAACTTAGTTTAGACGAGGAACAGGCCTATTCTTTTCCCAGCCTTGTGGACAGTTGATATATCTATATAAGAATAAAAGCAAAGTCCTAACTCAAAAGGGTGGTAAACCTTTAAGTTAACATTTAGTACATTACAGAATGGCTAATTCTAAGCAACTTTTTAATCAGCCTCCATTTTTATATTTTTTTTGTTTGTGAATTAGTCGTCTTCTTCTTCTGACTGTTTCCAGCTTTCAAATGGGGGTCACTGACCCCATTTAAAAAAAACAAATGCTCTGTAAGGCTACAAACTATAGAGGAAGCAGACCCCACATTCGCGGGGGGGGAGCCTGGAGAAAAGGGGGGCCCGGACCACAGGCTCTGTTTCCTACATAGTGTTGAAATCCCCCTCCCTGCCATTTTCTTTTCCTTTAAAGTGACTTGCTTGCAACTTAGCGAAGACGCTGCTAAATAAAAAGCTAAATAACTAAAAAACCATCAATAATAGAAAATGAAAACCAATTGCATCTTTTCTCAGAAAATCACTCTCTACATCATATTAAAAGTTAATTTAAAGGCGAACAACCCCTTTAAAGGAAAACCATACCCCCACAATGAATACTTAACCAACAGATTTAGAGTTTTTATCATATTAAGTAGGATATAAAAGAATCTTACCAAACTGGAATTTCGATATTAGTAAATATTGCCCTATTACATTTTTTACCTTTAAGCTGCCATTTTGTGATGGTTTGTGTGCTGCCTCAAGATCACCTGACCAGAAATATTGCAGCTCTAACTGTAACAGGAAGTGTGAGAGTAAATAAACAGAACTGTGCCCATTAAGTAGCTCATGTGATTAAAATATATGTGCACCCTTGCCTTTTTTGTGTGCACTGTGAATGTTATAATCCCAGGAGGGTGGCCCATAGCAATTTTCTGTTTAGGATTACCCAATGGCACATACTGCTAAACGGTATATTATTATGAAAATGGTTTATTTACACGAAGCAGGGTTTTACATATGAGCTGTTTATACAATAGATGTTTATAGGGACCTGCATTGTTCAGGGGTATAGTTTTTCTTTAAGAGAGAACTTACTGTATTAGTGCAGCACAGCCTTTGACATTACTCTACTCAAAGCTGCTAAGTAAAGATGGCCGCCAACCTAATGGCAATATAGGGCATAAATCCTGCTACTGTCTCTTTTCCTTGCCTCATGATTTTTTTATACCTTCCAGCTGAATTTCTTTTCTTGCTCCCCTCTTGCTCCTGCCTTCATTATTTCTCCTCATTTGTGGTCTTTTTTTTGGTGCTTCTCATCTTTAGCAGTCAAAATCCCACTTTTTTTCTGAGCTAATTTCTCTCTTTCCCTTTGAGTTTGTAGCTTCCAATGCTTTCCCTTCAGTTTCTTTCCTTTCCTAAAATTATATTTAACAGGAAAAAATGACTTCCCCCGATAATTAGGCATAGTTGGAAATTAGGTCTGCATATGTCCTGCAGCTATTTTATTCACCATATCTATTGAAACATATCTATTGAAAGGGGTGGTTCATCTTTAAGGCCCTCTCCTATTCAGTCTGTGATTTAAATCAATGCATGGTTGCTATGGTAATTTGGGCCATAACAACCAGATTGCTGGAATTGCAAACTGGAGAGCTGTTGAATTCAAAGCTAAATAACTCAAAAACCACAAATAATAGAAAATGAAAATCAATTGCAAATATCACTCTCTACGTCATACTAAGGGGCACATTAACTTAGCTTGAGTGAAGGATTAGAAGGAAAAAACCTTTGAATTTCGGAAAAAAAAATTTGGCTACTTCGACCTTCGAATCGAATGATTCAAACTAAAAATCGGTCGATTAGTCGACCATTCGATAGTCGAAGTACTGTCTCTTTAAAAAAAAACTTCGACCACCTACTTCACCACCTAAAACCTACCGAGCACCAATGTTAGCCTATGGGGTAGGTCCCCATAGGCTTTCCTAGCAAAGCAATGTGTGATCTAAGGAAAATCTTTGATCGATGAATTAAAATTCTTTGAATTGTTCGATTTGAAGGATTTAATCATTCAATCGAACGATTTTCCTTAGATCGTTCGATCGAACGAATTGCGGTAAATCCTTCGACTTCGATATTCGAAGTCAAAGTATTTAACTTCGATATTCGACCCATAATAAATGTGCCCCTAAATGTTAATTTACAGGTGAACAACCGCTTTAACACTTTGTCAACACATTTCCAATATTTTAGTGATTTGTTCCATCCGTCCTTCCACCAGGTACACAAACCTGCATGTTGCTCCTTCTGCCTCTTGGATCAATATGTAGCTATGTGATCCTTTCTATCCACAGTCCCTATTTAGACTTCCCTTGCCACAGAACAGTTTGTAACAGACGCTGGTACAATAGGTCTGGCAGTTTCAGGGTACAGGCATATTTAGGGGGTCATTAAGTGCTATAAATAAAAATAATGGCTGATCTTCAGTGAATTCTACTAGTGGTGGCCATCTTGGCACACACCTTTAGTAAAACCTCTTGACTTTTACTGTTAATGTACAGCAAAAGAGTCCTTTTCATGATGTAGTACCTGGCCGTAATGGTCACTGGATGATAATAGCATATGGATCATGGTCACAAAGATATTAAATAAGAGCTATAGATAGATTAAACTTCCCTATGTGACCCCCTGTGGGGTATCGGTTTCCTGGGAACATGGAGTGTGCAAATTCCTGAAATATCCTGCATATACTCTCATATACAAGTAACAGGCAGTGACGCCTTTCTAACACATAATAGATTTAAACTTTGTGACTTATAAGATTGGTCATTTAACTTTACCCGTAGGAGATATGTATGAAGGAGGTACGTGAGCCCCTTTAGGTTCTTCATGTTACAACATCAAAATGAAATACAGAATATATATACAGGTATGCAACCTGTTATCTAGAATTTGTGTGTGTGTGTGTGTGTGTGTACCCCAAAGCCACTGGAGCAATTACATATGTATGAATGCCTCAAGTGTCACATAAATACTGATCTCTTGCCAAAAAGAAAGGAAACAAATAACAGCGGAACAGAAAATGCATTGTCTTTGTCACTGTCACTACCTCCCTGTTAGATTATAAATGGGAAATGGTTTATTGCATTAGTAGAAATGTAATGTGGAAGCCATTTGTCCATATGACATGTGGCAGTCAATACCGCCCAGGGATCAAGAGGGATGAGGCAATAAAACTGAGGGATACATTGTCTATGGGGCAAGATGATTAAACTATGTCCCCACCTACTGATTTTCGGTGAATTATAAGATTGGCATTGGCAAGCCTTTGGAACAGCAACATACACTGGCCAATAAGTTGCTGACTTGGGCTGGAGGGGCCAAGTCAGTGGTTTTACTGGCCTATTTATGGCTACTTTAAGAGTTTAATCTCTGTAAAGCGCTGCAGAATATATTGCCGCTATTTTAAAAATAAACAATAATAGTAATACCAGCTGCATAGTTTGCAGCTTCTGTGCCAGTGATATATCTGGGTACAAGTGTGGAGCTGATTGGAAATAATAAGTAGAATTTATAGGGGCACATTTACTATGGCTCGAATTTCGAGGGTTAATTAACTTTCGATATTCGACCATCGAAGCTAAATTGTACTGCAATTCGTTGATCACAAATTGCTAGGAAAGCCTATGGGGACCTTACCCATAGGCTAACATTGGTGCTCAGTAGGTTTTAGGTGGCGAAGTAGGTGGTCGAAGTTTTTTTTAAAGAGACAGTACTTTGATTCGAAAGGTCGAATAGTCGAATCGTTCGATTCAAAGTCGTAGTCGAAGTAGCCGATTCGATGGTTGAAGTAGCCATCCTTCTTCCTTCTAATCCTTCACTCGAGCTAAGTAAATGTGCCCCTTAGTGTTAAGAGTGCTAAGGAGGGAGTTTCTGAGCTGCCCCCCCCAAAAAAAACACCACTTACAAAAAAAATGTTAAGTTGCTTTAATGGCTCCTTTATAAAGCAGGCTCCATATAGGCTGGAATGATTAATGGTCATGCTTAGCACCCTGCTGTGACCAGCAGATAAACATAGGTAATGAGTGCTGGATAGCATTTGCCATCCGAGGGTGAGGATTTTTTTTTTCTTTACAGGACTAATAATTGGCCGTTTTTGACAGGATTGCAATAATAGCAATTTATAGCAGCTAAGGTCAATATACAGTGAGTTCTTCGGTGAGATTCTGTTGCCAAGTGCATAAAGCAGATTTAAAGGGATACTGTCAATAACTACTGCTTTTCAAAATGAAGCTGAGCCAGAGATCAATGCAGGCCATTACATGTGTACTTTAAATATTCTGCACAGCTATATAGAAATATCTGTGTAGCGCTATAGTAAACTGACTTGTGCTAGGGCAGTTTACTCTACTTTCCTTGGTGGGCTGAGACCACCAATGAGCTCTCTTTCTCAGGGGTAAGCCCTCGCAACGGTGTGGAGGCAAGGGTGTAGTGTAACTATAACCTGGTGCAATAGCACAATGATGGGCGCCAGTAGTTCTTTAACAGTTGAACAAAGAACAGTATTTATTGAACAATAGCACATAGATCATTTAGCACATTGATCCACAATGGAGTATAGAACATACACAGCAGCATAAAGGAAGCATATACTCACAGCACGTATACGCTGAATCCCCACAAGCTAGGGAATATACAGCAGAGAGTAAGTTGACAGCATGTGATGGGTATTGCCCAGTTTTCAGGATATCTTCCAGTGGCAGACTAGGGGAACTCCTGACATCCCTATCTCAACACTTGGTTCCTTACTCTGGGTCAGTAATACCCTGGGATCTTAATCCCTCTAATCTCCTCGGCGGAGCCTTGAGCTGCTCAACTACATAACCTCTCTATCACTCCTAGAGCGATCTATAAAACGAGTATAGCTGTCTAATTACTAGGGCCAAGGCGCCTAGGGTCAGCACTATCCATTCCCTTCCAGTCTGCTTGGTTGGGCTAAAGCAATGGACCCAGAGCACATGGTTCCTAAACCTTTTATACTCTGGCACAGTGCCATCTGGTGTACACTGTGTGAACTGCAGGGGTTACATAAGCACAAGGTCCCCATAAGGACCCACTGAGGTGTCCATATTACTAGGGATGTGCCTGTCTGTAAAGTGTAAGGGTGTCTAAGATTTTCACATCCCTATATCTGGAAATGCAGAAAATGCCACACATATACAGTATTTGATCCGTCTGATAACCATGATTACATTGATCTACCTAATCCCTTGTGCGCTTTTAAAACATTGCCCAAAAGACACAATTTTCCCCACCTAGTCTATATTATTGGCTTACCTGTTCACATGTTTGCAAATGCACAAAAAATGCAGAATTAGGTTTTGAACAAAAAAAAATATTACATAGGGACATATTTATCTAAAGGTGAATACAATGTTCACCCTTTGGGCCATGTCACAAGTTCGGTGTTTCTCTGTTGGCATATCAAGCTGCCATACTTTCACATTTCTGCACCAATATCTACCCCTCTCTGTACTAACAGGCCAATGTTGTGCCTCTTGGTGCACAGTGATTTAGAGTGTAAGGAAGCGGATTGGTATTTCTCCCTGGTTTAAATACACAGGATGAGTAGAATGTCATGTGTGACATGGTCCTTTGATTAATATGCATTATATCCTTTGAGTTTCTTCCCTGGAGAACTTTATGTTCACCCATCAATAAATAGTCAACTTATGTGTGGAGTGGAGAGTGGAGATGCATAAATATCCCATATTTTGAGGTGGGAAAAATATAGGGGGCTCTTATTGTTTTTTACTGCTTTGTGAATCCTGCAGGAAAATAATGAAACATTAAAAAGTTACTCATTAAACAATACAGGTATGGGATCCATTATCTGGAAACCCGTTATCGACAAGGTGCCTAATTACAGAACGGCTGTTTCCCATAGATTTCATTTTGTCCAAATAATCCACATTTTTAAAAATGATTTCCCTATTTTCTGCTAAATTAAAACAGTACCTTGTACTTGATCCAAACTAAAATATAATTAATCCTTATTAGAAGCAAAAGCAGCCTGTTGAGTGTATTTTTACATGATTTTTTGGTAGACTTAAAATATAAAGATCCAAATCATTGAGAGATCTGTTATCTGGAAAACCCCAGGTCCAGAGCATTCTGGATAACAGGTCCCCTACCTGTAGTTTATAGCAATAAAGTGGGTAAAAACGAGTGTTAGAATACACCAAGTATTGACAATCAAATGTAGCTACATGTGAGGCAATGTCTGCTTCTAGGAGGTGTAATATACTTGCTGCTGTTGTGAGGGAGGCGTGCGATGCCTGGTGTTGTGAGGTTTGAATGAGGGGCATTTTGTTGGGTTCAGGGGCTTAACTACAGAGGAAGCAGACCCTGCGGGTGCAGGGGGGGCCAGGAGGTTTAGGGGGCCCCATCAGGCCCAAATAATGAGCAATTTCAATATCTATTGGTAGAACAGGATAACCTCTGGATATGTTTGGGGCCCTAAAACGAATTTGCTGTGGGGCCCAGTGACATCTATGCCACTGGTTGGGTTGCATGTTATGGACAGGTGAATGTTAGATGCCCTCTGCTCTGGCTGGGTGGAACTTGGTTCTTCTGTCTCTGTCTGGTAAGGTGGAAGCAAATATCCTTCTAATGTGAGCAAGATTCTCACTGCTATGAGGTGTGGGTGAAATTAATTGTTGTCAGCGAGATGCCTGGTACATAAGGTGTGAGTGAAATGTCATCTGCTATAGGAAGAAATCAGGGGCACTGCGCCAAAGTGGTGAGCTGAGAAACTCACCTCAGATGGTAGCGCCCCACTAGTTACCAGGGGCGGCAAAAATTCTCCAAGAATTTAGCTCCTAGATCTCTACATAGTTGTACATAGTTGTTCAGACATTCCAGAAATACTGGTGGATTTCTTATCAGTTTAATTTTTCTTTTATTTTTATATATGTAAGAATTAAAGGGGGTACAGAAAGAAAAAAGGGGGGTTAAGGTAATTACATAAACAATGTCAAAGGGAAATAATTATAACATAGAGAGCACTCCATTACTACATCAGATTATAACTTCTTAGTAGTAGAAAGGTTTGAATTTAAACTTGAAAAATTTGATTCCTTCTCAATCATTAAGGTATTGGGTCTGTACTACATGTACAGAGATGAAATGATGTATGCCAGAGGGCACAGTATACGGGAAGTTTGCCATTGCAGGTGTGTATTTTCTGATCACGTCTGTGTCTTGCCCAGCAAATGGTGAAGACAGAGTAAGTCGCTTAGGATCATTGGCACTAGAGATGGCGCGAACTGTTCGCCGGCGAACTTGTTCGCGCGAACATCGGGTGTTCGCGCTCGCCGGAAGTTCGCGAACGTCGCGCGACGTTCGCCATTTTGGGTTCGCCATTGTTGGCGCTTTTTTTTGCCCTCTCACCCCAGACCAGCAGGTACATGGCAGCCAATCAGGAAGCTCTCCCCTGGACCACTCCCCTTCCCTATAAAAACCGAAGCCCTGCAGCGTTTTTTCACTCTGCCTGTGTGTGCTGAAGAGATAGTGTAGGGAGAGAGCTGCTGCCTGTTAGTGATTTCAGGGACAGTTGAAAGTTTGCTGGCTAGTAATCGTTTTGATACTGCTCTGTTATTGGAGGGACAGAAGTCTGCAGGGGTTTGAGGGACATTTAAGCTTAGGTAGCTTTGCTGGCTAGTAATCTACCTTCTACTGCAGTGCTCTGTATGTAGCTGCAGTGGGCAGCTGTCCTGCTTCTGATCTCATCTGCTGACTGCTGCAATAGCAATAGTCCTTGTAAGGACTGCTTTTATTTATTTTTTTGTTCCAATACAGAGCAGTATCAAGCAGATTACTAGCCAGCAAACTTACTATCATCTGTCCCTGAAATCACTAACAGCTCTCCCCCTACACTATCTCTTCCAAGCACACACAGGCAGATTTTTCAGATACATTTTTGCCCTTGATCCCCCTCTGGCATGCCACTGTCCAGGTCGTTGCACCCTTTAAACAACTTTAAAATCATTTTTCTGGCCAGAAATGTCTTTTTTAGATGTTAAAGTTCGCCTTCCCATTGAAGTCTATGGGGTTCGCGAACCGCTCGCATTTTTGCGCAAGTTCGCGAATATGTTCGCGAACTTTTTTTCCGACGTTCGCTACATCCCTAATTGGCACATGAGGCCATTTTACCAATGTCTCCTGCACAAACTTGGCCTCTCCAAGCTGTGAACACAAACATTCTGTAGTGAGACAACAAGGATAACCTCTCCATAGATAGTCAGCTGAGGAAGATAAAGGACAGGATTACAATGACAATGCATCAGTGGATGGCTTGGGAGCACTGGATTCAGTTATGTCCTGGTCCCAGCTTTGTATCTTCTGGGACGAAGGACTCATGCACAGACCATTTGAGTTGGATTATGCTGGATGCAGGAAAATAGGAACTGAACCATTTAAAATGTCTTTGGCTGAATCAAAAATGGTTCACTACCATACATTCATGTATTTACCACCTGGTGCAACATGAAGGTTCCCTCAAGTGAAGTGACTCATGATGCATCAGGTACTGGAATTAACTGGTTTATGCTTTTCCCTTAATTCCACTGACCTTTCTAGTGCTCCCTAGTCCAGAAATGATGGACAACTCCTTACTGGCCTCATTTCAAACTTAAAAAAACTGTCATCTTTCCATCAAGTACCACCTACAGAAGCATTTTCTTCATTTCTTGTGCAAACCCTTTGGTCTCTCAATTTAGTGGCTTGGATGTTGAAAGGTAGTGGATGAGACGGAAGACTCCCATTATTCTATACTTCTTTCAAGAGGGGTTTACAGTCTTAAAGGTGAATTCTCACCATTAGAAAATCTTATAAAATCTTGTTATTATGAATATTAATGTTGTATAAATCTGTAATGCAACTGTATGCAACCAACACGCTCAAGCTGTGAGTGGACCATGAACTGAGGGATTGAGTTTACAGTAGAGGAAAAATATGGGCTGCTGAATCAAGGAGGCTGGGTTGTGGAGACCAAGCTTGTATTCTGCAAGAACTAGAGAAAGATTCCAGTGGAGAAGTTCTGCAAGGCTGATGTCTGGGGCTCTCCAGAGACATTCTTTAAATATTGCAGCTTGGAAGTCAGATGTCAGGATCATTCTGCTTTTGAATTCCACCTCTCAATAAACTGTTATGATTTATTGCAACAACTGGTGTTGTGTGGTTTATTCTTTTCCCCTGCTTCCTGGGTAATTTCTATTATGCTGTTTCATGAGTCCAGGAATAGAAAAATGGTGTCATTACTTACCATAATTTTCCTTTCACGGACTCTAGAGAAATTGAATAGACCGGTATACCTTATAACTTTATAACTAGATGCAGCTTATTATAGCGTGGATTCAATTTGAGACAAGTGGCAGGAGGCTTATCGTAATCTCAAAGGTGGTGGGAATTAACCCATTGGTGTCTGTTTTTTTTTCTATGGAACTGAGAAAAGAAACATCTGAGTTAATTAATGATACAATTTTTCTCTAGGAAGTGTAGAGGTACTGAAAGGACATAGGACATACATAAAAAAAAAATATCCCATTTTTATAAAGAAGTAGGCAAATGTCTATGAATTTGTTTTATATTGGAAATCGTTAAGAGAGCTGGGGCTGTACACAACATTCCCTTCTCACCTTTCTTTGCCATAAGCAGACAGATGAGGGTTCTCACATACATTATAGACATGCTATCAATTCTTTCCTTGAGGAGAAGTGTAAAAACAACTTTGTGCACTTTGCTGCATATTCTCCTCTGCAGTGAGGAGTATATCATGGACCTCCTGCCGTTAGTCGGATATGTCAACCAACATGTCAGGGCACATTGTTCTCTATAACTGGTGGAGAACTAATGTTCATCATGTTCATAGCGGGATATGTCATTATTATCATGTAGCATGGATACTCCTTCTAGTTGGATTGTTTGGGGGTGTCCTTGATTTATTGCATGATCTTATACCAGAAATTTAATTGGGTGACAGTTGTCCTTATGCTGTGATAATTCCTAATAGCTGCTTTATATCACTGAGGAGTAGAATATTCACCATCACCTCTAGGAATGCATTTGCCCTTTCTTTGGAGTAGTGTGATAAAATATGTGCAGACTCCCCCATGAGTTTTGATGAAAGGTCAGCATTTTTTCAAGTCATTTAAATCTTAAAACCTGACTGTCATATGAAGTTTTGTTATTACAGGTTTGGGGTCCATTATCCAAAAAAACGGTATCCAGAAACCTCCTAATAATGAGAAGTTCATCTCCCATAGAGTCCATTTTAAGAAAATAATTCAAAATTTTACAAATGATTTCCTTTTTCACTGTAATAATAAAACAGTACATGATCCCAACTAGAATAAAATGAATCATTATTGGTGACAAATCAATCCTATGTGGTTTATTTAATGTTCAAATGGTTTTATAGTAGAAAAAACCTAAGGTCCCAAGAATTCTGAATAACAGGTCCAATACCTGTACTACAATCCAAACCTCCACTAAATTTAGCTGTCTGAAAAATGTAATCAAATTGAATAGTAATGCAAAGGACCCAAGAAGTACATTTCTCTAAGGCTCAGTTGTGTTACCTACTGTATCCCACATGCGAGGAAGGTTAACCCAGTTGGCACTTCCCACTGTTGATAGACTCAGTCTAGCTTTGTCCCTTAGAGGCTTCAACTGGAGAGGATATTTCACATGGAGGAGCGATGAGACTAATTGGGTTTTTGAGCTACTTTGTACGGTGTAAACTTAAATGTTTCACTTATCCTATAATTTGTTGCATCCATTGCTGTACTCAGGAAGTAGCTCTGTGTTGTTCACATTTAGGGGCAGATTTATCAAAGGTTGAGGTGAATTTTCGAATGAAAAAAATTTGAATTTCGAGCAATTTTTTGTGTACAAATTCGATTAGAAAAAAATTCAAAAATTAGAATATCAAAATTTATCATGTACTGTCTCTTTAAAAATTCTACTTCGACCATTCGGCATCTAAAATCTGCCGAATTGCTTTAGGTTTTAGCCTATGGGGGACCTCCTAGAACCTAATTGGAGTCAATTGGTAGACTTTGAAAAATCGAAGTTTTTTGGGGGGAAAACTTATAATCGGATTCGATCGAATTTGCTATTCGCCCGAATACGGACTTATTCGATCAAAAACTGACCTATTCAACCAAAAAAAAACTTTGACTTTAAAAAAAACTTCATTTCGGTTGGTCTTTTTGAATTTGAATTTTCGAAGTTTTTTCAATTCGAAATTAGACCCTTGATAAATAGGCCCCTTAATCTTCTATTTGGTGCTCAAATACCAAAATGTTGTGAGTTCCTGTCCAGCATTAGAAGCTGGAAGAAGGTATCGCAGTTAAAAAAAAAAGGGTACTAAATGCTTCCACTAGACTCTTCGGTTTTAGCTGTTCATCTTTACAGATTCCTTCACTGCATCCTCTTTACTGTGAAATTAAAGTCAAACTCTTGAACCTCATGTGTAAGGACCAGTGGCGTAACCAGATATTACTGGGCCCCACAGCAAATTATTTTTCAGGCCCCCCAAAATGTTTAGAGGTTGACTTGTTTCTCTAATATTTATTGAAATTGTATATGAATTAGGGTCTCATGGGGCCCCTATACCTCCTGGGCCCCCCTGCAGCCGCAGGGTCTGCTTCCTCTATAGTTATGCCCCTGGTAAGGACTCTAACACTGAAATCCATCCGTACTCTCTGCTTCTGACTGTTGTCTCTTCCTTTCCCTACTACAATATTTCTCTCAGTCTTGGCTTCTTCCCCCAAATAACCACACTCCCTCTTTTTCTCCAAACCTTTAAACACTCCCCAAAGACCCACCACTTTAAAGAAGTCTGTTTGATGCAGCCTGATTTATAAGAAATGTTCATACTATAAAGAGTCATCACCTGCTCTTTTTTTAAGAACCTTGTGTGTCGGTGCTGCATAACTTGCTGGCTCAATATAAATAAATAATAAGGAGTATGAAAACAGGGCTGCAAAATATGCTGGGGCTACATAAATAAATGTTAATAATAAGAAAGCTTCCAAGTGCAGCCTTCTATCAGAGTCCTCTTAGTTTGTGTAAAGTCTGTAATCAGCCTTCTGATCAGCTTGGAAGTAGAGATTTCTTTGTTTAGCATTTTATTTTGCATAATGATAGAAAAGAAAAATCTAAGCAACATGAATAACAAATTATGATTTGAAAATTATTTGTAAGCAGTATCACGTATGTCCCTTACGATTGCTGCACTGTTGGTCCCGACTTCTTGAGCATTCAACATTAAGGAACATATTTATCAAGGGTCAAATATCGAGGGTTAAAAAACCCTCGAATTTAAATCCTTCGAATTCGAATATCGAATTCGAAGGAATTAGCGCAAATCCTTTGATCTATCAATCAAAGTAAAAATCGTTTGATCGAATGATAATTGAACGATTCGAACAATTTTAAGCAATCGATTGAAGGATTTTTCTTCTATCCAAAAAAGGTTAGAAAAGTGCTGAGGAAGGTCCCCATAGGCTAACATTGTACCTCGGTAGGTTAAAACTGTCGAAGTGTGTAGTCAAAGTATTTTTTAAAGAGACAGTACTTCGACTATTGAATGGTCGAATAGCCGAACGATTTTTAGTTTGAAATGTTCGAATCAAAGTTGAAGTCGAAGTCGAAGGTAGTCGTAGTAGCCTATTTGATGGTCGAAGTACCCGAAAAAATACTTCGAAATTCAAAGTTTTTTACATTTGAATCCTTCACTCGAGCTTAGAAAATGTATAGTAAATGTGTACCTGAGCCTAAAGCCAGTCCTTCACACACGTCTGCACCTACCAATGCATGGCTTACCATGGCCTGCCTCAATGAATACAGCAGAACCATGCACAGATGCTTTTAAACAGAGCATTGAAAATGCCACAATTGCATGAGGCACAACCCCTTGACTGCAATTATGCCGGGATTCTGGGGAAATGCTGCATTGTAGGTGAAACCATTGGAGGAAGTGGTGCATTGCAAGTTCTCTCTCTCTATATATATATATCTATATGCCTATATCTATATCTATCTATATCTCTCTCTATATATCTATCTATAGCTCTCTCTCTATGGGGTAAATTAATCAAAGAGTGAAGTTCCGCCACTAGAGTGAAATTCCGCAGCTCTCAATTCATTTCTATGGGATTTTGAAAGGCGTATTTATCAATGGGTGAAAGTGAAAGTTCACCCTTTGATAAATACGCGGAATTTCACTCTAGTGGCGGAACTTCACTATTAACCTCATTCTTTGATAAATATACCCCCAGATCTATCTATCTCTCTATGGGGCAAATTCACTAACATTCGTTGTTGCTCCAGGCGTAACTTCGCCGCACTTCGCCACACTTCGCCAGGCGTAGTTTTGCCAGCGCTTCACAAATTCACTAAAATCCGAAGTTGCGCTCAGGGGTAGCGTAAGGTTGCGAAATTGCGCTAGCGTGGATTCGCTAAGTAAAGCGAAGTTACGCTAGCGAAGGCTAATTTGCATACGGCACCAAATTCAAATTTCAATGGAGGAATACGTATCAGCACTACAAATGCCTAGAAAACCTTCAAAACATCAAATAAAATTTTTATTTTGCCATACACATGCGCCCACTATCTAGGTAAGTTGCCATGAGTCAGGAGATGTAGGGGGAAGGAGGGGAGCCCCAAAACTATTTTCGATCTTTTTCAGCCTATCACCCATAATGTAGAAAACACGCCAGAGTTTTTTGGGACTTAGAAAAAATTTTGATTTTTTTTGAAGCAATCCCTATCTACTCTATTGCGCTTCGCCAGGTCTGAGGTGGCGAAGGAAGTCTAGCGTAAAAGGTAGCGTTCAGTACACTGCGCGCGTTAGTGAATTTGCGTAGTTACGTCGCTAGCGAAACTTCGCCAGGCGTAAGGGTGCGAAGTAACACTAGCGAAACTACGCCAGTGTTCGTTAGTGAATTTGTGCAGTAACAAAAATGCCAAACGCTAGCGAAGTAACGCTAGCGTTCGGCGCTTAGTGAATTTGCCCCTATATCTATCTATATCTCTCTCTCTCTCTATATATATATATCTATACATCTATCTATATCTCTCTCTCTATATCTATCTATATCTATCTATATCTCTCTCTCTTTTTATCTATCTATCTCTATCTATCTATCTATCTATCTATCTATCTATCTATCTATCTATCTATCTATCTATCTATCTCTCTCTCTCTCTCTCTCTCTCTCTCTATATCTATCTATATATATCTCTCTCTATATATCTATCTATATCTATCTATATATATATATCTATATACCCTGCCAGTATTCTGGCAGCAAATTACTAAATGGTCTGGCTTTTAATAGGGACTTTGTTGGCAACCCCTATGCTAATGCTATTGGCATGCTTATGTTGGTTACTTTTATACTTCATTTAAATGCCCTGTCACTCTTCTTTTATTTCTACACTTCCTTTCCAGAGGTTAATATATGAAATTCTTCACCCCACTCTGTTTATCTGGCTTCAAACTGCCTGACAGCTATATAGTTCAAAGATTGGCTGCCCTGGAGAATCTGCATACATTGCAGCCTGAAGACAAGCCAGCACCGCAATGTAGCAGTAAGGAGTATGAGTTTTCTATCATGTGCTTAACCTCCTGGGTGCCCATGGCATCCTTCAAAGGCCTGTTAAAGCAGAAAACTCAGAATAATTGCGTAGATGATATTCAGAATATAGACTCAGTCCCTGCTATTGCTCATTTAATTTGGGTTTCCAAAACCTATTGGAAAAGGCATAATGTTACATTCTTGCTATTTTAGCTCCTATATGGTTGTCAGCCATTTTTTAGATACTCACATAATGGTTTGCAACAGTTCTGTTACTGGTGTGGGGATAGATGTATACACACAATCACAAAAAAAGTCTTGCATCAGAGCCTTTAATGAATAAAAAAAACTTTAATGACCTCTGTACCCAAGCTGCTGAGATTCCCATATGCGGCACTAATGAGGTAGCCAATGTGAAAATTGCTATGTGCTAATTAGTAACTCCTACTACTGTAGTTCATTAATCGTATGTAATCAATTGATTCAATTAATAAATTAAATTAGTTCCAATATAAAGTGCCAGTGCTTGTAAAATGAATAAATAACAATTGCTATGTATTATAAATCCATTTAAAAAGTATCACTTAAAAAAGTCTTCTACGGCGTCATACGCGGAAGTCCTAATAAAACACCGTTTCACAGTCTGCACAGGACTATAGTGGTAGTTTGAGAATTTAGATTGAAACCGATAATTCAGATAGTTTGGGGTTACTATCTTTTTCTCTGTGTAATAAATTGTCATTAGTGATTTACCTCTATACTATTTGATTTTTTAATTGTGAATTACAAGAAACAAGTGTGTGGTTTTTGACTCCTACAACATAGTTACCTTCATAAAAACAGAATGTCCATGTCAGTAGATATTTGCATGACTTGCCTCCAGGCCCGTGTGTGCTAAAGGAGAAAATCGTAATCTCCTCTAAAATGAGGATACCCCATCAATAGTTAGAAATGTAAAATAATTTGGGTTTTCATGTCAGGAATGCCATTCTGAAAACAGCCCACCAGACCTAGGGGAAGATGAGATTATTTGACACTTGGGGGCCGATTCACGAAGGGTCGAATATCGAGGGTTAATTAACCCTCGATATTCGACTGGGAACTAAAATCGTACGACTTCGAATATCGAAGTCGAACGATTTTGCGCAAATCCTGCGATCGATCGATCAAAGGATTTTTCGTTCGATCGAACGATTAAATCCTTCGAATCGAACGATTCGAAGGATTTTCATCCAATGATTGAACGAAAATCCTTCAATCAAAAAATCACAGGCAAGCCTATGGGGACCTTCCCCATAGGCTAACATTGACTTCGGTAGCTTTTAGCTGCCGAAGTAGGGGGTCGAAGTTTTTTTTAAAGGGACAGTACTTCGACTATCGAATGGTCGAATAGTCGAAGGATTTTTACTTCTAATCGTTCGAATCGTTCGAATTCGATCGAATTCGATCTAATTTAACCAATTCGATGGTCGAAGTACCCAAAAAATACTTCGAAATTCGAATTTTTTTTATTCGAATCCTTCACCCGAAATTCGTGAATCGGCCCCTTACAGTATAGAGGGAAATTGCACAAATTTTAGGTCCCCACTCAGCTCTACTTTCCAGATAGATGCTGGTTCTGCTGCCAATATTATTATATCCCTGTCTTGGATATACAGGTATGACCATGACAGGGTCTGTTAAAAATGAAATAAACCCAACTGGATTATTTTTCCACCAATAGGGATTTGTGCAGATTAGTCAGGATCAAGTACAAGGTATTGTTCTATTATTACAGAGAAAATAAAACTAATTTTTAAATTTTTTTTTATTATTTTCTTGAAATTAACTTTATGGGAGTTAATATTAATTTATTGTTTTTACACATTTCTAATACATATGTGATGTTTGCACATTATATACATATTTTAATTTTTATTTATTGAGCAATAGATTATGATACATTTTCTCATCACCAAGTATGCACTTTACCTTCACCTAATACTTTGATTGACACGTATGGGTTTCAATAAAGCCGCATTGATATTAATAGCAGCGACTCTGTTGGATATGTTGGTCAGTGCCAGCTGCGGGCAACACTGATATATCTTACAAACACCTACCATTTTAACCATATTACCGGAATGTGACCCAGTTATCCACCCCAAGGTTCTCATTGGTAAGTAAAATTTGAGTGGTCACCTACTGCTTGGGCTGCTATCAGCTGTCAGTAAGGTGGGGCTCTTTAATCAAAATACATAGTATTGGACTCCCTCCGGGGTTTGGAGCTAGAATCACTGTTCCTAAACTCAGTGTAAAAATGGATATGTTACAGAACATGAAAAACTGTGTACATTAGTGATATATTTAGCTTGAGAAGATTATACTTGAACCTCTACTGGCTTGTTCAGAATTTCCTATTATTTCACACCTCCTTAAAACAATATATTTATTTATTTCTATGCATTTAAATACATATACACATACACTGTTAGGTTCATTTAATAACATAGAGAAATCTTGTGCAGTTACCTATAGCAACCAGTCAGATATTCGCTGTCATTATCCTAACTGCCAGCTGATCAAAGCTAATTGGCAATTGCTTGTTATGGGTTACTGCACCAGGGCAATTTTGCACCACGTTTCTGTAAATCCTTTTATTTGTTATAACTCACTGGCAAAGTGATAGGTCCTGTCCAATGAAATTTGCTGCTACAGTGTAGCAACGTAATGGCCTGGGTTATTTTGGTGCCCTCCTAATGATAGCGATATGCAGAATAGGGAGTATCATTAGGAATATAATGAGCAATCCTTGGCAAATAATACTTTTCTGTCAGTTTTTATATGGCATGTCACTGAGCAGGACTATAGTTAGCAGGCTGAGGACTGATGAGCCAGAGCCAATATGCAGTGGCACTCACAGAGCTTTTTCTCTTCTCCATCACCCATTTCCAAGAGCTGTGGCCGCTCCACTCCTAATATCATTGTCCTTCCTTCCCCCCATTAACTCCCACATCGATAACAGCTTCACTTCTCACTGCCTCCTTCTTCCTTCCCAATGAACAGGAACTATTTGTTCAATCAGAAAAAATGTTTTACCAAAACGGGATGGGTAAACAACTCCAGCAAGAAAATACATTTTCTTTAAAAGATATATATATATATATATATATATATATATATATATATATATATATATACACAGAGACACACTCACACATACACACATATCATCACATAGCACATAGATATTGCGGATGCTCAGTGAAACCTAGTGAAACCTAGTGAAACAATACATTATGCTATTACCAAGGCAAAATGTGAATTTCTAGCCCATATGGAATGTATATATGCCTTCTGCTAATAGAAAAGCTAAGGGTTAAGAAGGAACATGGCAGATTTAGCCTGTTAGTGATATTGTGTATTTTTCTTTATGGATATATTTTTTTATATCCTGCTCATTATTAGAGATGGCGCGAACTGTTCGCCGGCGAACTTGTTCGCGCGAACATCGGGTGTTCGCGCTCGCCGGAAGTTCGCGAACGTCGCGCGACGTTCGCCATTTTGGGTTCGCCATTGTTGGCGCTTTTTTTTGCCCTCTCACCCCAGACCAGCAGGTACATGGCAGCCAATCAGGAAGCTCTCCCCTGGACCACTCCCCTTCCCTATAAAAACCGAAGCCCTGCAGCGTTTTTTCACTCTGCCTGTGTGTGCTGAAGAGATAGTGTAGGGAGAGAGCTGCTGCCTGTTAGTGATTTCAGGGACAGTTGAAAGTTTGCTGGCTAGTAATCGTGTTGATACTGCTCTGTTATTGGAGGGACAGAAGTCTGCAGGGGTTTGAGGGACATTTAAGCTTAGGTAGCTTTGCTGGCTAGTAATCTACCTTCTACTGCAGTGCTCTGTATGTAGCTGCAGTGGGCAGCTGTCCTGCTTCTGATCTCATCTGCTGACTGCTGCAATAACAGTAGTCCTTGTAAGGACTGCTTTTATTTATTTTTTTGTTGTTTTACTACTACTACTACTACTACTACTACTACTACTACTATAAGAGCCCAGTGCTATTAGTCTAGCAGTGTTGGGGAGTGGGACTGGTGTGCTAATCTGCTGCTCCTAGTAGTTCAGCAGCACCAACTGTAATTTTTTTTTTTTAATATTCATTTTTTTTTTATTTTACTTTTTTTTATTTTACTACCGCTGTAGTAGTGTATAAGTTGACCTTTTAGGCATTATTTGCCCTGTAGGCATTTTTTGCCCAGTGTGTTATTCAACCAACTGCCATCTAGCTGTGTGACCTTGTTCACATTCTGTCTAAATATCCATAATATTACCGTCTCCAGAAAAAACACCGGAGTGACTTTTTTCAAGCAGCCATAATATATTTTACGTAATCCGTATCCATCGCTGTAGTAGTGTATAAGTTGACCTTTTAGGCATTATTTGCCCTGTAGGCATTTTTTGCCCAGTGTGTTATTCAACCAACTGCCATCTAGCTGTGTGACCTTGTTCACATTCTGTCTAAATATCCATAATATTACCGTCTCCAGAAAAAACACCGGAGTGACTTTTTTCAAGCAGCCATAATATATTTTACGTAATCCGTATCCATCGCTGTAGTAGTGTATAAGTTGACCTTTTAGGCATTATTTGCCCTGTAGGCATTTTTTGCCCAGTGTGTTATTCAACCAACTGCCATCTAGCTGTGTGACCTTGTTCACATTCTGTCTAAATATCCATAATATTACCGTCTCCAGAAAAAACACCGGAGTGACTTTTTTCAAGCAGCCATAATAAATTTTACGTAATCCGTATCCATCGCTGTAGTAGTGTATAAGTTGACCTTTTAGGCATTATTTGCCCTGTAGGCATTTTTTGCCCAGTGTGTTATTCAACCAACTGCCATCTAGCTGTGTGACCTTGTTCACATTCTGTCTAAATATCCATAATATTACCGTCTCCAGAAAAAACACCGGAGTGACTTTTTTCAAGCAGCCATAATATATTTTACGTAATCCGTATCCACCGCTGTAGTAGTGTATACGTTGATCTTGTGGGCATTATTTGCACAGTGTTTTCTTCAAACCGCCATCTAGCTGTGTGAGCTTGTTCACATTTTGTCTAAATATTGATAATATTATCGTCTCTAGAAAAACCACTTGAGTTACTTTTTTTCAAGCAGCATTCTTATATTTTACGTAATCCGTATCCACCGCTGTGTATACGTTGACCTTGTAGGCATTATTTGCACAGTGTTTTCTTCAAACCGCCATCTAGCTGTGTGAGCTTGTTCACATTTTGTCTAAATATTGATAATATTATCGTCTCTAGAAAAACCACTTGAGTTACTTTTTTTCAAGCAGCATTCTTATATTTTACGTAATCCGTATCCACCGCTGTGTATACGTTGACCTTGTAGGCATTATTTGCACACTGTTTTCTTCAAACCGCCATCTAGCTGTGTGAGCTTGTTCACATTTTGTCTAAATATTGATAATATTATCGTCTCTAGAAAAACCACTTGAGTTACTTTTTTTCAAGCAGCATTCTTATATTTTACGTAATCCGTATCCACCGCTGTGTATACGTTGACCTTGTAGGCATTATTTGCACAGTGTTTTCTTCAAACCGCCATCTAGCTGTGTGAGCTTGTTCACATTTTGTCTAAATATTGATAATATTATCGTCTCTAGAAAAACCACTTGAGTTACTTTTTTTCAAGCAGCATTCATATATTTTACGTAATCCGTATCCACCGCTGTGTATACGTTGACCTTGTAGGCATTATTTGCACACTGTTTTCTTCAAACTGCCATCTAGCTGTGTGTATTATCGTTTCCAGAAAAACCAACTGAGTTTTTGTTGTTGTTGTTTTTTTAAAAATAATGCCAGGCAAAGGCAGGCCGCCACGCAGAGGCCGTGCTAGGGGCCGTGCTGCTATGCAATCCTGTGGCCCTAGCAAATTGCCCAGTTTTAAAAAGCCAATGACCCTGAACTCCCAAAATGCTGAAGAGGTAGTTGACTGGCTTACACAGCACACCCCATCCTCTACCGTTTCTAACTTTACCACAACATCCTCCTCATCCTCCACTGCTATGGCCACCCCACGTAACACTTCCTCCACCACCGGTGCCCCTTCTTCACTGGAGTCAGAGGAGTTATTTTCCCATGAGTTTCTTGAACTGAGTAATGCGCAACCATTATTGGCAGAAGAAGATGAAGGAGATGAGGACGTTACACCAGATTTAATTCTGGCAGAGAACACGACAGAGATGGACATAATGATGAGTGATGAGGAGGAGGTCCCCGCTGCTGCTTCCTTCTGTGATGTGTCAGAAGAAATTGATGCATCTGAGGAGAATGATGATGAGGAGATTGATGTTTTGTGGGTGCCTAGTAGAAGAGAGCAAGAGGAGGGTAGTTCAGATGGAGAGACGGAGAGTCAGAGAGGCAGTAGGAGAATAAGACTTAGAAGAAGCAGGGAGGACAGCCCGCAGGGATCAGTAGGGCAACAACATGTATCGGCACCTGTGTTCAGCCGGCCAACGCACCCGCCATTGCCGCCAATGCCGCCAACTTCTACTGTTACCGCCAGATCGCACACTTCCAAAAAGTCAGCAGTGTGGGATTTTTTTAATGTGTGTGCCTCTGACAAAAGCATTGTAATTTGCAATGAGTGCAGTCAGAAACTGAGCCTTGGTAAGCCCAACAGCCACATAGGTACAACTTCTATGCGAAGGCACATGAGCGGCAAGCACAAAGCACTTTGGGAGCAACACCTCAAAGGCAACAGGCAAACTAAAAGCCACACTCCTTCTGGTCCAGCATCTTACTGCTCTACCTCTGCTCTCCTTGACCCATCTGAACCACCCTCCACTCCGCCTTCCACCTTGACCACCTGTTCCCATTCCCAGTCATCTGCCACCAGCCAAGTTTCTGTGAAGGCCATGTTTGAGCGTAAGAAGCCAATGTCTGACTGTCACCCCCTTGCCCGGCGTCTGACAGCTGGCTTGTCTGCACTCTTAGCCCGCCAGCTTTTACCATACCAGCTGGTGGACTCTGAGGCCTTCCGCAAATTTGTAGCAATTGGGACATCGCAGTGGAAGGTACCCAGCCGCAATTTTTTTTCTAAAAAGGGAATACCACACCTGTACCAACATGTGCAGAGCCAAGTTACCGCATCTCTGTCACTTAGTGTTGGGCCAAAGGTCCATATGACTACTGACGCATGGTCCTCCAAGCATGGTCAGGGCAGGTATGTCACCTACACTGCCCACTGGGTGAACTTGGTAATGGCTGGGAAGCAGGGAATGGGTAGCTCAACAACAACAACAGTGGAGTTGGTGTCACCGCCACGGATTGCACGCGGTTCTGCCACCACCTCTACTCCTCCATCGCTCTCTACCTCGTCTTCTTCCTCTTCTTCTTCTTACTCTGCTGCTGGGTCCTCCTTCTCCTCCTCCACACCTGTGCACCCCCAGCTCCCCCTAGGCTATTCGACGTGCCAGGTACGCCGTTGTCACGCTGTCTTGGGGATGACGTGCCTGGAAAGCAAAAACCATACCGGATCTGTACTCCTGTCATCTCTGCAGTCACAGGCCGATCGGTGGCTGACCCCACAC